>OZ010796.1:480709456-481047574 GCA_963932465.1 Maratus speciosus
GATTCGAGAGCAATTTTTGTTTCGTCTAAATCTTAAGAAATGGCTGAGTTATAGCATTTTGAATTTCTAGCGTGGCCGACATTTTGAAACGTCCTGATATTTGTCACGTAATAACAGGCGTATTTATGAACCGATTTGGATGTAACTTCGTTTATACATAGTACATACAAATATCTCGACCGAGTTCGTTGGCCAGCTCCATCCGCCATCTTGTTTCAAAATGGTGGCCATTTAAATAAAATTTAAAAATAAAAAAATTAAAATGAGATACCAAAAAATTGGAAACTGAAAAAGATTTTTTTTGTATGTGTTTGACCTTAATAAAAAGATTCAGGAACAGTTTTTGTTTCGTCTATATCTAAAAAAATGGCTAAATAATAGCATTGTGAATTTCTATTGTGGCTGACATTTTAAAACGACCTGATATTTGTCACGCGATAACAGGCGTATTTATGAACCGATTTGGATGTAACTTGGTCTGTACATAGTACATACCAATGTCTCGACCGAGTTCGTTGGCCAGCTTCATTCGCCATCTTGTTTCAAAAGGGTTGCCATTAAAAAAAATTAAATTTAAAATTTAAAATGAGGTATTAAAAAATTGGAAAATGAAAAAGATTTTTTTGTGTTTGTCCTTGATACAAAGATTCCGGAGCAGTTTTTGTTTCTGAAAATTTGTTCTTTTGTTTATATCTTAAAAAATGGTTGAATTATAGCACTTTGAATTTCTAGCATGGCTAACATTTTGAAACGATCTCGTATTTGTCACGCGATAACACATGTATTCGCCTATTTCGATGTAAGAAGGCATGTGGATAGTATACATCAATACCTCGATCAAGTTCGCTGGCCAGATTCATCAGCCATCTTGTTTCAAAAGGGCGGCCATTAAATTAATTAAAATATATATATCTAAAGTGGGGTGCAAAAAAATTAGAAATTGAAAAAGGTTTCTTTCTTAAGTATTTGACCTTGATATAAGGATTCAGGAGCATTTTTTGTTTGTCTTTACCTTAAAAAATGGCTCAGATATATCAGTTTCAATTTCTATTGTGGGTGACATTTTGAAAAATCTGTTTTTTTTTTTGCAGGCGACAGCACTCGTGTATATCAACCGATTCCAATGTGAGTGAGCATGTGCACAGAAATTACTAAGGTCTCGACCAAATTCACTGGTTAGCCTCATCCACCATGTTGTCTTAAAATGGCAGGCACTTTATGAAATCGCCGAATTTGGCAGCCAAATATAAGTTACTTTAAAGAAAAGCAGCTTGGATAAAGCTGACTAATTTTGCGAAATTCTCATTCATTATATTGATAAAAATTTGTATTGAATCTCCTATATTCGGTTTCCACTAAATTGAGCTTCGTGTGTTTGAATGATATAAGTTGGCTTTTTTAAAATACGGAATATGAAAGCTACCTCTTCCTCCCGGCACTGACCGGAAGGACTTTTTAAAACTACATTAGAAGATTTACACAACCATTTAATAAATTTTAGAAGGATTTTGCCCATTAAAATTAATTAAATTTGAATTTATAGGGATTTTGTGCAACATTTATAAATCCCTCAAATCTTTTATTTAATATTTTTTTCCTAGTATTTTGTAGAATTAGGAAACGTACAAATATAATGTTCTTACAAGATAAATATAGAAATATTTCCGAACTGAAACTCCTCCACCCCCCCCCCCCCCCCCCCCACAATCTTTCAACGTCAAGAAAGCTGAAAAGTTGCAAAGGCAAAAAAAAATCATCCTTTTAAAAATAGTTTTGTTTTGTGCAACCAACAATGCTTTTGGAACAAGATAAAGTAAAGTATCTATAACTCATTCTAAACTGTATTACTATTAATCGATATCTTAAATGAATTTTATAACAAGTTATTTTATTGGTACTTTAAAATAACGTCGGGACATAAAGGGTTAATTAATTACTGAAAATAATTTCCCTAATTACCTCAGCCCTAAAAATTAACTTAACCCCTTAACAGTGTGGCCCGAACTGGATTCGGGCAAGAACATTTTGCTTGCTTCGTTATTAAAAGCATTTTGATACCACTAATTTGTAACTGTAAATTTATCTTTATTGATTGTCAGATATTTTTCGATTAAGTAAGGTAAATATTTTAGTATGGAAAAAGTGGTGTCCAGCCCCATTTTAATTTTTTTTAAAGAAAACAAATATCCTGTTATGGGGTTAATATCACTTAACCTCTTGATTACGGGCTAGGACTGGCAACTATTTTTATATTCACTCGTACAACAATTTACAAAAATAAATTATTTGTGGTAAATTACAATTTGTGGTAAATAACCTAGTATAAGTGTATGACAGAGATTATTTTTGAAAAAGTGGTGAGAATAAAGAAATACTGGTAGGGACGACATTTGTCGCAACCCCGTAATCAAAGGGTTAATAATATTTTTACTTTATGTTATTATTTATTATCTTTCTGTAACTTTATATAATACTTTATCATTCATTAACTGTACTATACTATTAGAACTTTATATTATCATTTATAACATAAAATATCCAGCTTTCGTATGTGAGTGTCAATTTCATTAGATTGAAAGCAAAAGCACATTTATGGAAAATTGTGGTATTTTTGCGGATTGCGGATCGATTCATTTGTAAGATCTCGACGTAAAACGTTGAGCCTCCTGCATATTTCCATCGTCTTTAGCGCTATATGATAAAATTGCGTTAAAATACTAAGGCATTTTTAGCTTTTTGATAAGTTATGGGCGTTTGGGGAAATTTTTCACTTTTACTGTCATCAGTATCTTGATTTTATAAGGAATAGCTTTCAAAATTCTTCTGTTTAATACCTAATTGTTTCAATTTCATTATTAATATTAACGAATTAACTAAAGAAAATTTTTGAAAGGAAATATTTTTTCCCCCTTCCAGTTTGATAGCTGCCGATCTCCTTCGTCCTAGACATTTTCTTCGTATTTCCCATGATATTTATTTTGCAGTTCATAAAAAAATGAAAATCTAAATATAGTTTAAATCACACTGAAAAAATGAAATACTGAAAAATGAGTAAATCGATGTACTCATATCGAATTGAGCATTGTTCTATCAAAAATGAACCTATGCTTTCTCAACTTTGAAATATCACGTACAGTCCAGGCAATAGAGACCGTATAGGGACTCTACCTAGCAAAATTAATGGTAGTACTGAAAATTGGCTTTCTAGATGTTTTTTGGGTCACTGAATCCGAATTTGTAACTTCCCACCAAAATTTCCCCCGGCAACTCCCGCAAATTTTGGTAAAAATCCCCCCAAAAAAGGTTTTTATTAAAAAATTCCATTTTTTTTAATTGTTTTAGGGGAAAAGTAGCTAGAAATTCAAAAAGTAGACAAAATTTGCAACAAATCAGATATATGACATTATGACTTAGGATGAAGGGGAAGGGGGGGATCTGCCTCGGAACATGCGCCGCAGTGCTGCGTGGACTAAGTTGCGCAATTCCACTTAACCACTCACACGTTTACCTTAGCCCTCCCATCTTCCCTCCGAACTTTCTCTATAAGGTTTACTTTAAGTTTTTTGGGGTCGCTGAATCCGAATTTTTAACTTACCCCCCAAAATTCCCCCCCCCAAATAGTTGTTTTTAACTTAAATTTCTTATTGTTTTAGGGGAAAAGCATTATGAAATTCAGAAACTAGATAAAATTTGCAACAAATAGGATATATGACATTATGACGTAGGATAAATGGGGAGAGAGGGGGCTGCCTCGGAACATTCCCCGCGCGGTTTTCTCAAAAACCAAATTTTTTGGGGGGTTGCTGGGTGAAATTATGGCGGGAAGTTACAAATTTGGATTCAGCGACCCGAAAAACATAAAGTGAGTCGAAATCCAGAACTAGTATTAATTTTGCCAGATAAAATCCCCTATTGCCTGGACTTCATAATTTAGTGCACGAGCGCCGCAGTGCATGTTCAGAGGCAGCCCTCACCCTCCCCGTTCATCCTAATTCATAATGTCATATATCCTATTTGTTGCAAATTTTGTCTAGTTTCTGAATTTCGTAATGCTTTTCCCCTAAAACAATAAGGAATTTAAGTTAAAAACAACTATTTGTGTGTGTGTGGGGTGGGGGGGTTCGGGGGGGATATTTTTGGGGGGAAACAATTTCAGATTTTACTCTCATTTAAACCAGGAGTGTCAAACTGTGGCCCGCCGGATACCACTAAAATTTTATAGAAAATTTGCTTGACACTGCTTTATCTAATCAACGAATCTCTGCGATTCAAGAATTTAAATTAGTGGTATCTGGCAGGCCACAGTTTGACACTCCTGGTTTAAATGAGAGTAAAATCTGAAATTGAATCTATAAGGGTGAAATGCATTCTTATTTTTTAAATATCTCATCGAGAAAATAATATGTTTAATTTTCTTTTTCTGTATACGCTTCTTAAAGGATATCTCATTATTTTATTTTATTTTTTTAAGTTCACAAAACATTTTAAAAATATATGCTCAATTTAATTTGTAGTGTCAAAAACTTACTCACAGCTCGTCAGCTTTGCTAAGATTTTAATTCATAAAATATTTAAGCATAGATTTAAAAAATATTTTGTCAACTAAAAAAGAATTCAAGAAGATTACACGTAAAACAAAATTTTTAAAATGTTCATTTTCTGAGGCGATATTTGAAAAATTCTCATAGGTTTAACATTGGAGAGAGGAATTAGAAGCCTGACTGACCAGCACCCTTAACCCTCTTGGTGTGTAATTGTTTTATCAAAATAGCTTCAAAAATTGTGTATTTAACCCCTTCGTGGCGAGCGTCTTTTAAGAATTGTTATGCTTTTGTCTCCGGTTTTTCAAAACAAAAATTTTTGTCTAATTTAATCGGGGAAATGCTCCAGTTAAATAACGCAAAATTTACAATAGAAAAATAACTGGTTGGAATAATCAAGGAGGATTAATTAGACGGGAAAAATGCATCACCGAGGAAATCTCGGAATGCGCAAATTTTGCTACTTGTACGTTGCCCGAGGAAATCTCGGGTTGCGCAGCGAGAGGGTTAATGCGTAGATTGCTCACTTTAACGGGATTTAGTTTCAGCCGTGCTCGTATTAATTGAATTCGGCTGTATTAACGAAACGAAAATGTAGAATATTTTGAAAAACGGCTTTGCTCTAGATCAGTGTTTTTTAATATTTTCGGATAAATGACGTACCTTAATTTTACTAACAAGGAAGGTCTCCTTACCAGACATACTCAGAATATTTTGAAAAAAAATACTAATTAAAAAACTTATGTATGTAATAAAGGATCAGTCAAATTTAGTGGCGGAATTACAGTAGAAAGTACGTAAAAAAAAAAAAATACTTTCGAGTATTTGGCGCGAAAAGACGAGAAGCGTCACGCGATTTGGCTAGCAGCACTTTACTTCGCCAAAAACAAACGATTTTAATGCACCTGAAAATTGCTTGTTAATTAATTTTTAGAATACATATAAATAGCATTTAATGAATTTAAACTTAAACAATGAGAGAGTTTAATGAATACGTTTTTTCGTATCACATATTTATGTTGCTTTTTATTTACTTTTATTACTCTAAAAACAATTTTATATATGAAAAATATTTTCATATATTTAAGCGTATTCCAAAATAAAGGCAAGATTCATTTAGCAGTTATTCATTTCAATATCAACAAAGACGTTATTTCCATAGCAACAAAATTGAATCGACAGTGCTCAACTGGACTTAATTTTGAGATTGAAACAATTTTAATTAATTAAATTTTGTTTTAATTCATAAAATATGATAGTTAACTTTCATTATAAATATATACAGGGTGATTCATAAATATCGAAACAATAGGCTATTTCCTTAAATATTGCCCCTAGACCCATACTTCCAATTGCAAAGTTTCGTAAAAAAAGGTGCAAAATTTAATGACACAAGTTGCAACTCCATGGGGGTATATATAAAAAAAATACGAAAATTAAATTTTTATACGGCCCCTTCAATGTAAAAATTCCAATTAGGAAAACTTTCCTTATCCATTCCTGAATTAAACACAAAAAATTCCATCTTTATATCTGAAAAACTCTCAGAGTTATGGCCGTTTAAATAATTCATCAGGTTTTAAGGGATTAGACACAAATTGAAATGCGTGCAATCCAAGAAACAATGTTACTTTAAGAGATCTATGAAACATGTAAAAAATATATTTGTTGAGTTAGAATTTTATTATTTTTTCTTTTTTGTGATGGTTAACCAAATAATTTGCAAACAAAATTACATCCTAATATTTCTCATAAAGTTTTTAAAAAATTTAAATGATTAGTATTTTTTAAGCGGATTTAATTTCGCGGATTTAACTCGAAGCATTATTCATCGGATTTCAATTTTTTTTTTCATTTAATTAAAGAGGAAAGTACAATTTTAGTTTTGTTTCAGGATTTTTTTAAATATTAATTTTAAAAATATTAAAAATATTTATTAAAAAATTATGTAACTTATTTTTAAAAAAATCATATTTTCAAAAGTAAATTTTTTTTTTCAAATTTGTTCGAAACATTAATGTAAAATAATCAAAAAAGACAGGTTCCAAGTGTGCACCTTTTTTATTTACGATTCTTGACTTATAATAATTTAAAGGCAAGAAATTGTAAAAAAAAAAAAAAAAAAAAAAAAATCATGTAGAAAAACGCATTTAAAGTTTGAAACATTGATTGGCAACTAATAAAATGTTTAAATGCTTTTTAAAAAATTGCACGTGAAAAAATAGCTTCTTTCTGTAGCTTAAACTTCCGATTCAGTTTAACTTTTGCCATTTCCACCTGCTTTTTGTACTATTTAAATGTCCATAAATAAATGTGTAATGTGTAATTTGAAACAATGCTTTTTCTAACATGCCAATTAAGAATTTTTCATAATTTTAGCCCTCACAAATTCAAGCTTGTTATCGTCCCGGCGAGGCCGTTAAAAAAGTCTGTATTCTAGGGCCGGGCCGGGCCAGACCCGGGATTGGCGACTTTTTCTGAAGACTCGGCCAGGCCGGGGCTAACGTATTTTTTCATACCGAACCGGGTGTTGGTGTGATTTTTGACGGCTAATTATCTACATGAGGGATATGGGCCCTAAGGGGGGTGGGGTGCCTTCCGTGGAGGTCTTTCTAAGGGAACCTAACCCGTATTTACGCAAAGATATCCAAGGTTCGAAGAAAACCACTGAAAACTCCGAACGATTGGACCGAAGGGCGCGATTGGGTTCGAACCCAGCACCTCCCGTCTACCAGCTTTGAGAGCAGAACTTCTCGGTCACTGGTTATACCGAACCGGGACTGGCTTCCTTATTCCTTTGTCTCCCCTGAGCGAAATTTTCGGTCCCGGTCTCGAGACAACCCGTATTAAAATCATTATCTCTCACTGACCTAAATAATAACTAAAATTTGGCTCAGCCCAAAAACTTTTACAACAAATGAATATTTTTTTTAATGGCCATTATTTTACAATAAAACTTTTAAATTTGTATTTTTAAAGGATAGTAGATTTTAAGGCAAAAAAAAATTAAATACAGTAAAACTAGTGAAAAAAATCTGCCTATGACGGAATCCTTTCTTAAACGGAAAAATCTGTTGATCCATGGAAAGTAAATATAATAATACCTGAGAAAAAATAGACTACATTTACAACTCCTAAGAAAGGAACTTGTCTATAACGCTTTTTTTTTCCTATGTGATTCCATCTTAAAATATTTTATTTCATAGCATTTTTCAATGTCTCCAACACATGGAATATGGATTAACGATATTAAAGGCGAAGTGAATCATTTACATATAAATAAAGAATCATTAATAAAACAAATAATCACAGCTTTTGGCGCTTCTTTAAAAATAATAATTATAAACCTGAAAAAGAAAATATATAATAAGTATTTTTGGTCAGAAATCCTCCATACGAAAGAACTTTTAACCATATCGATATAAAAAACTATGTAGAAATTCAGCCAGGGCGGGCCAGGCTACGATTTGAACTTTTTTCCAGGGCCGAACTTTTTTCCTATGGGTCGGTTCGGGACCGGACCTAGATATTTCGACCCGTGCAGACCTCTGGTGCAGACCACCAGCATACTTTGAAAGCAGTTTTAACGTAAAATCTATACGCTGCCTATTTTATGACCAAAGGAGAGACACTGTCTTATATCGACTTTTAATTATGTACAATTTGAGGATGATCCCTAACTTGCATTCAAAATGAGTCAAAAACTCGTCGCTCAGAGGCATGGATAAATGGTGTAAGTCACGAATTTTGGATTTTGATATCTCTGCGAATTTTGAAGATATCGAGATGAATTTTTTTGTGTTTAATTCAGGAATGGATAAGGAAAAATTTCCTAATTGGGAATTTTTCTCTACGGGGGCCGTATAAAAATTTAATTTTTTATATTCTCATACAAACCCCCCATGGAGTTGAAACTTATTTCATCAAATTTTGCACCTTTTTTCATGAAACTTTGCAATTGGAAGTATATGCCTAGGGGCAATATTTAAGGAGATAGCCTATTGTTTCGATATTTATGAATCACCCTGTATATATGACCAAACTGTAGTTAAATCAAACTAAAACTGACAAAACTAAAGTTATTTACATTAAATTTATTTAAACAAGTTCAATATGAAACATTTTTATCTTGAAGAGTATTTGACATAGAATGTATTTTTTGAAATTTTATTCCATCGCCAACCGGTGATAAATCGCCAAATATCGAAATTTTCCTTATTTTTTTACGGACGCTCTATCGAGTTTACGCCGATTTTTTTTTTTTTTTTTTTATTTATTTTTTTTAATAAACATATCTATCCTCAAGAGTAGAACATTCTATAATTTTTTCAGATTATTCGGAGTATGCCCGTATGGAGACCTTCCTTGTAAGAATTCTGCGGCACACCATAATTGTTTAATTTAAATTTACTAGACAAATAGAAATGCATGAGTGTTTATTTACAAAACAAATAATACTTGAAAAATAGCAAAACAATTAATTAAAAAATCTATTTTTCACCTAACAAAAGTTATTAATTACTATTAATTAAACGATTATTTGAGCCTGTTCGTTTTCGACGTTGTGAAAAAAAGCAAAACTTCAAACTAAATTATAACTCATTGGAAAAATATAGCTGATACAAAAGCTAAAATTATAAAAAGGAAAAATTCATAATTTTTCAAACATATGTTCTCAAAAATTAAAAATGCATTTCAGTTAATACGTAAATAGGTATTATTAATCTTGGTCTTGATCTACGATATTGCTTAAAGATATTTTTGAGATATTAGTTGTTTCTAAAGTGCTTGTCGTGAACTTTCGAGGGGTTAAGATAACATCTTAACTGTTTTGCCAGAATGCCGCTCGGGCAAAAAGAGTTTGCTATCTTCGATACTGAAAGATTTTGGATACCACTTAATTTTAACTGTAACCTTTGGTTTGTTAAATGGCATACCTTTTTCGATTGTACAAAGCCAAATATTTTAGTAAAAAAAAAGTAGTGCCGGGTCCTTATTTTTAATTTATTTTGTCAAAAAAATGAGAAACAGTTAAGGGGTTAAATTATTGCATGCCTTGTTTGAGAGGCTGTGTGGGGAGTATAGGTGCAGATTCACGGTCGCCAGTCACCACGTGGCGACTAAAGCTTTTTCTATGGCAACTAATTTTCGTCATCTAAGTCGCCATGCCTTGGCGAATTTCGCGTTTTTCCTGCAATCTTTAGACGAAATTCACGTTTTTTTCGCGATCCTTTGATAAAATTCAGGTTTTATAGCGATCGTTTTATGAATGTTGCAGTTTTTTTCGCGATGCTTTGACGAAATTTGCAATCCTTTGATACAATTCTTTTTTTCTGCAATCTGTTAACGAAATTCGCGTTTTTTCTGCAACCTTTGACAAAATTCGCGTTGTTTCTGTGATCCTTTGACAAATTTAGTGTGTCTTTTTTTTCGTTAGACTTTGAAGACGTTGGCGTTTTTCTGCAAAGATTGACGAAATTCGCAAGTTTCCCGCGATTTTTTGACGAAATACGTGTTTTTTCACGATTCTTTGACGAAATTCGCGTTTTCTCTGAATTCTTTGACGAAATTCCTGTTTTTCTGATTCTTTGATGAAATTTGAAGGTTTTTTTTGCGATCCTTTGACGAAATTCGCGTTCAGAATTTTTCCCCATAGAAATGGTATTGCTTTTTTGGGTTTCTTTCACAATGTGGCGATTGGATTATTTGAGTTTAGGAGTCACTGGCTCCCTAAAAATTTTGAGAATTTCCACCTATAGTGGGGAGGGGGACTCTTTGCAAGATTTTAAGTACGCTTACTCATGATTTGGATAAGATGAAACTACTGAGAAAATTTACTTTCAGAATAGTGAAAACGATGAAAAATAAAATATATTTTAACATAGATTTTATTTAAATATTTAATTTAATTTAACATTTCACTCGGTTAGACACAAATCAAGCGAGACACTCTCGCGGTACACTTGTGTACCTTCACATGCTGGTTGGGATATACTAATCTAGATTATGAGTCTTCAACCGTTTTGCCTGAAAATCGTTATTCCAAAAGCTAATTTTTTTATACTAAAATAGTGGTAGCTTGTTATTCTGCGGGCTCCTAATCTAGATCATTTGTTTTGTTTTTTTTTTTTTCAAATCTGATTATTCTAATAGTAAAGAAATTTTATAAACACACGATATATATCTTTTTTTTTTTAATTCCAAATTGTTTAGAAAGCGTAACACCATTGAATATTGACCTATATGTCATTTGTAATTTTTTCATTCTCTTTTTAATAGATGTTTATTACGACGACACTGGAATCCAAATTCACTAGTGAAAACCTCACAATGGAAATTTTTGAACCAGTCACTACCCCAGTTATTGATAATCAGACAAGTGAAAATGATTTGCAAGAAGATAATGTACATAAATTGGATGTTTCGCAGCTAGTGATTTTTATTTTTATCGGAGCATCATGCCTTGCTGCGGTTATAGTCAGAAGATTTGTGACTACAATCAAACAACTGTGTGGTTTTCGTTTATCAAGATCTGAGTCAGCCAAACAGTCAAAAAAGTGCTGCAATAAAGATGAAGACGACTTCTGAATCTCTAAACCAACTGATACTTGAACGTTAATGAATCATGCGAAATTTATATTCCACTCACTTTCATTTCGTGAAAATCCTTGAACTTTTACAATTTATAAAATACGAAATTATATTGTATTAAAAATGTTTTAATAATAAAAAGAATAGATATGTCCATTGTTTTAACATATTTTTTATTATATAATAGGGTCAAACTTTGATTATAGAGTCACCCTGGAGAACAAAAATACAAAAGTGGTCTTGTTAGGTATATGTGCTGTGCGTTAATAGATTTATGAAAAGCTGATTTTTAGAGATTTTAAGGGCTATTCTAGCGTATCAAAGCCCTCAGTCGACGAGGTTTTTTTTTCCCATCAAAGAGCCAATTATGATTTCATCGATAGTGGTTATCAATATCGATTGTGAACAATAGTGAGTTTTGTTCGAAAAGTGCGAAGTCAAGGTGAATTTGTAATAGATCTGCGAAACGTTTGATAAATGGAATATTCTGGTAAAAATAGTGGTTTTTGAGTGATGTGAATGTGCTGTATTTTATTTTAGTTTAACACATTTAGGTAGTTTTCATTACAAAAAGTAAAAGCTACCTATTGCCGCCGTCCGAGAGAAAGCAATTCCGGAAAATTTTGCTTTATTTTCACCGATCATGACCCCAGCCCCCAAGAACCAACCTCCGTTCAAATATTTATTTATATACATCCTCACACACGCACACACATATATATATATGTGTGTAATATATATATATAGATAGATAGATAGATAGATAGATGAGGGTTGTACGTAAAGTAGTGGCAACATAGATAGAAAACAATTTTTAATGAACTTACAAGTAAATTTGCAGCCCATTCCTTTAATACACTGTTTAAAAAAATGTGTAAAATTACTAAAATTTTTCTAGGAAACTGAAATGTTTCTAGAATTCCTAGAACTTTTTATGCAACGGCAACAACAGAACTTCATGTAACAGATACACTTTTGCATTGTAAATCAAAAATTCTGTAAGATTACTAAGAATTTTTTAGGAAACTGGGATGCCTAGAATTTTTTATGTAACTGGAACCCGGGTTACAGATAAAATTTTAGAAGATTCCTGTAATTTTAGTAGATTCTTTTGTAAAGCTACAGAAATCTGTAGCTTTACAAAAACTAGTTATGCAGATTTACATAATTTTTTTGTACAGTGTACAGATAAAATATTAGTAAGCATACAGATTTCTGTAACTTTACATCTGTAGAATTACAGATTCTTTTTTACTGTGTATAATCACCAGCAAAGTATAGTACATTTTCAAAATGTCAGGAAGCCGTGGGATACCATTGGCAAGGTGTTTGCTCTGGGTGACAGCGACAGAGCACCCTACTGCTCGACCGAGATCAACTTTACGGATAATTTCCAGATAGTCCATCGACGTGGACATAAGACCCCTCCCGATGTCAGTCTAATCTTTGCGCGATGCAAATCCACAGTCTCATTCTGACCCGCACGAAACGCTTTGACCCATCGTGCAACCATCCAATACGACAACGCATCTTTACCACAGGATCAACGTAAAACCTCGATAACATTCAGATGCATTTTGGCAACGGGCATCCTCGATTTTGATCCACCACCGCTGAACAACTTTTGGAAACATTTAACGTTTCAGTGCAATAAAAACGACAATGTCCTCTTCAACGCCACACAACAACTACCCCTTCTAATCGGATCGACTGTTTTATGCACTCTACACATCGACAACAACGCCACTCACTGCTACCATATCCTGTTGGTGCATCCCGATGTTCTGCGACTTTCTGGACTACGTTGCCAGTACTTCATTTACAATCCTCGTATATATATCCCTCATAGCATGCATGGTCACGGTGACGTCACTGTGACGTCACTGCAAGTCACTGTGGTCACGTCACATCTGTGACCGAAATGCCACCACTCAGTGATGTCACATTGTGACTGAAATGTGAACTTCTTAGAAAACTTTAAAAACTTACGAAAATTCTTCAAAACATGTTACTTTTTGTAAAATTATATTTTTCTGGCAATTAAAAAAAAATTGTGACGTCTCTGTTATGTCACTGCTATGTAACGTACGCCACGTCACATATGTGACAAAAAAACCAGCATATTGTAAGTCACAGTGTGACAAAAAATATGAACTTCAAATATCTTTGAAAATGAAGAGAAATATTTTAAACAGCCACGAGTTACAGCGGCATAAGGAATGAAAATATATTAGTGGATAGCAAATGGTAAATTCCGTCACTAAAGGGGAGGGGGGGGGGCATAATATATAAAGTGCACGATACAAGCATTAATAAACTAAATTTTTAGGCTATATTTTATCACTAGATTAATATTGACACAATTATTCTAATTGGTAAACATATCATATTAGATGTAAACTTCCAACTGGGTGAAAAATGTCCGGACCAGGATTCGAACCCGGGACCTCCCTGGCTGAAGCCGCCAGTGCTCTGCCAT
Organism: Maratus speciosus; assembly: GCA_963932465.1. NCBI lineage: Eukaryota > Metazoa > Arthropoda > Arachnida > Araneae > Salticidae > Maratus > Maratus speciosus. Next base: position 480,723,068 of record OZ010796.1, read on the forward strand.
CTGAGCTATCCCGGACGATTCTGGTCGAACTTTTTCACCCAGCTAACCTTGAGGATTACAGCATCTGGTCTGAAACCTGGTTCAGCTCAACAGAATAAATCTCAGGTAATGGAACTCCAGAAAACGCTGGATACGAAATTACACTAGATTAATATTGACACAATTATTCTAATTGGTAAACATATCATATTAGATGTAAACTTCCAACTGGGTGAAAAATGTCCATTTTTTCACTCCACATTTCACTCCACATTCTCAATCCACATTTTTCACCCAGTTGGAAGTTTACATCTAATATGATATGTTTACCAATTAGAATAATTGTGTCAATATTAATCTAGTGTAATTTCGTATCCAGCGTTTTCTGGAGTTCCATTACCTGAGATTTATTCTGTTGAGCTGAACCAGGTTTCAGACCAGATGCTGTAATCCTCAAGGTTAGCTGGGTGAAAAAGTTCGACCAGAATCGTCCGGGATAGCTCAGATGGCAGAGCACTGGCGGCTTCAGCCAGGGAGGTCCCGGGTTCGAATCCTGGTCCGGACATTTTTCACCCAGTTGGAAGTTTACATCTAATATATTTTATCAATTTGATATCTAAGACAGTGAATGTATACTTTTTCATGATTTCAATTTTATCTAGCATTTGGATAATATATTTACAATTACGAATATTAAATTTATACACTTTACATATTTAGTTTGCTGGGAGGAAATTTCACTCTTTCTTTCTTTTTTTACCGACCAGAATTATTCGAAACACTTCTGTGGTTTCAAACTAAAAATTTTCTATTACAGTTAAATCTGCACCTTTTAATGAGCATGTAGAAAGAGTCTTCAGAGTTTAGTCATGTATGCATTTCTTGCTTTAGAATATTTTTATAATTTGTATTCAAGTCATAAATTCTACTTCTTTCAGACTTTTAAAATAAAATTAGCATTTTCCGAAAATAAAGGAAAACAAACTTTACTTTAAAAAAATAGAAAAAAAAAGGGGGGGGGAGGTGTCGTTAATACATTAAATTTATTTTTACACCTTTTAAAAATTTAAACAATGTTTTATCTAATAAACTGTAATTATGAATATTATTATTATAATTATTTAGAAAAAAGGAACTTTACAATACATTTTAACTTGAATTATTTGGTACGGATAAAAAGAAAAGATTAAATACATTGGACATTTCTTCAAATACAAAATTTTAATGAATGATACTTTCAGAAAATTTCTGCGCGTTCAAATTCCATATTTCTTGTATACAAAAACAAACAATCTGTAACAAGCCATCTGCTCAAAAATCGTCTGCCCACAGAAAAATAAATATGAGAATACGCGGGAAATAGTTCACTTGTTTTAGAACAACACGTCTACAACACTTTAAGATAAGGAAATGACCATTTTAGGATACACGGATATTCATGGAACGTGCATGTAAGTTTTATTTAATTTAAATATTTTATTCCTGGTTGTATATTATGAGTTAAATAGTTATATTTGTAAGAGACTGATCTTTAACTGTCAGAAGCGTTATTTTCCAATTTGATAACTGTGAAGAAAAATATTTTAATCTGCCATCGCTTGAAAAAAAAAAAAAAAAAAAAAAAAAAAAAAAAAAAAACTGCGCAGAGACATTCATGCCTACATTCATACTAGAATTAATATAAACATTAATTTACTCTTACTTGAGATTAAAAATGTATGGAACGACAATGATTTGGAATTATTTTATCGGCTTCTTACTATTTTTTGATTACTAACATTTATAGTTATTATTATTTTGGGGTTAAATATGATGTTCGATTATCATGAGATTACGAAACTGTTTCAGAATAGAAATTAACATTATACTGGGAAAATGTATTTTTAACATATTACAGTAGTGAAACATTTGAAAAAATTTTCTTTTAGTGCTAATAATATTTTAAATTATCATTTAAAATCCTAAATCTTCAAGCCAATGTTTTCAGATTTAACATTTGCCAAAATTATAAAATAATAGGAATTCCTTATACCATATGGAAATATTTTTGAGATATTGTTAAATCTAATAATGCATTTAATTTATCTATTGTAGTTTGCTGTTGTTTAACAGTACAATTATAAATACTAATTATTATTTTTAGTGTTTTTCAAATTGGTATATTTATTTTTTTTTAATTGTATGTAAGCATTTTTTCTGTTTGTGATTTTAATCAAACATTTAATTATAGACATTCTGAATGGGTTATTAAATTTGCTTCTATTGTAAATTAATTTTCTACGTGTATGATTCGGGTAATTATTGGCACTAAAAAGTAAAATATGATATTTAAGCATTGAAATAAAGTATTTTTCATGCCTGATAGGAAGTTATAGATTAAACCGCTTTAGTATATATATTTTTTAAGTTCATATAATACAGGATACATAATGTAGGACAAAAGTTGAAAAGTGCTTATGACTTCGGTTTGTCTCTCCGTCTGTCCGTCTAGCAGTCTGTGCGCACTCTAACTCTCAAAAATATACTCGGATTGCCCTGAAATTTTTGGATGGTATTGACGTTTACCATCGCACGGTACCTATTTGTAATGAAGTTTGTAGCATGCTTTGTTCATTTACAGGGACAGACATTTACAGGATTTTACGCACGCTTTCAAACAGAATAAAATTTATATGCATTTATGAAGTGCACTAAAATATGCATTCTGTTGACTATGCGATGCAAAGAATAGTTATTGTTCATTTACAGGACTAAAAAGGGAATTCAAATACATAATGATATAGAGGTGGAGGGAATTGTTTGCGGCATACTTTAATTATGTTAATCTATTTCATATATAATGAAATTGATGTATGTCGCTGAGGATTACATACTATAAATTATTTCATGTATAATAAGAATAATACGTATATAGCATTTACAGGGACACACAAAATCTTTCAGATACCATATTGTATCCGAAGTACTGTTCATTAGCGATGATTGCTGGAAATATATTTTTAATTATGATATGCACTTTTATGATTCACTATATTTATGCATAGTGTATGGTGTATATAAATGCTATAATTCCTATACAAGGCTACACAAAAGTATTCGTAAGGATTACTGGGTATGGGCGCAAATTGCTTAAAGGTGGTTTTTAAATGAGTTATGCTTTTTTTCGCTGAACTGCATTTAATTTACCAAGAAATATTTGTAGAATATAGATAAAATGATATACAGGGTCACGTAAAGAATTGGATACATGGCCGTCTATATATTATAATTTCTGGAAATGTGATTTCAGCAGTTTTAAGAGTGTCTTAGTTTGAATTAAATTTTAACTAAATAGTAGCGTGTAATAAAGATTTTAGGTAAACTACAGGGTTGTACAAAGGTATTCAAGTATATTTCCATACATTAGTATAAATTGCTGAAAATGAATTTCAACCTGTTAGGCGTTTTCTTGCTAAACTAAATTTTCCCATTATATAGTATATATACACTTAAAAAAATGGGTACTCAAAATTGAGTAAAAAGTACTCAATTTTAAATGCGTCACATGCACAAAATAGCTCCGATCCAAATGTACTCAAAGTTGAGAAACACATGTACTCATTTTTTATTCCATGGCTGTGATCAAATATGAATCGTTATGTACTGCCCCCCCCCCCCCTCAAAAAAAACCCCTAAAATGTAAAGTAAAAATGTACTGACATTTATTTCCCGTCCAAAGTTCTTAACAAGAAATGTTTAATTGATTATTTATCAAGAAAAATAGCAAAATTCTTAACAAGATACTCAAATCGAATATTTTTATGACAAGAACATTATTTCCAAGCAATTATTTTTAAAATGCTGTGCATAATTTAATATTTACATTAATAAACATCATTTATGCCGCCATAAATGAAATGAACCATTACAGGGTACAAAACTATTTGTTTGGGTTTGATAACATGTGATGCTTCAAAATAGAGAAAGTATAGGTTCATTTTTTATCCGAAAATATTCATTTCAATATGAGTACGTCGGTTTGCTCATTTTTGAGTACTTCATTTTTTTCAGTGTATCAACCTACAGATCAAATAAGGGCTGTTTAAAAGAATTAGAAAACATATTTGGCTATGGACGGTAACTGCTGAAATCAGTTTTTCAAATGTTTTAAGCGTTTTCTAAAATGTTTACTTAGTTATCTTATTTACGTCATTTCCCTAAATTACGATGTCTTGTTAAAGCATTCAGAAAGTGTTGGAAAGTATATTTTAATCTATGCTTAACGCATGATTTTTCTTACTCGTTATTTTTTTGTTATTTTTTTCTATTTCCCAGATCAGTCTTTTCCTATAAAACATACCAAATCTATTTAGCTCATATTCACAAAGTACAACATACACGGGAATAAAAAATTTAAATAAATATCGCTTATCATGCCGCTCTATAAATAATAGTTGTATTAATATCCGTTAGTTTCCATGTTCGTATTTAATAAAGCAATGACAAATCAAAACAAATTAAAAAACTTACACATTCTAAATATCAAGCATGGAACTTAATAAAAAAATATGTCAGTTGATAAGCATTGTTTTTTAAGTGGAAAAATGTAAAATGTTTTAGAAGAATAGGACTCCAAAGTAGCGATATTTTGCTAAAAAGTACGGTAAAAAGATAAGATTTTATATTTACAGCAAAATTTTATTTTAAAATTCATCGCTGTATTAATACTTAGAAATTTTTCCAGAGAGAATCATTCGCCTTATATACAATATTTCAAATGAAAATCAAATGTCAAATTAATTGCTTAAAAGGCGCAAAGGCCAACATTGTGAAAAAGATTCCATGCCGGGACTCGAACCCTGGCCATCAGTGTAGCACACTGACATTCTACCGACTAAACCACATGGAACGACGCCCAGCCCGTAAAATTTCTCACTATTACATGTTCGCAAGGCTACAAACGCAGCATAAGATGGAATATTTATCGTGAGACACCGACATGGGGTAAACACGAAACTTAATTAAATCCAGCATTGATTGAAATTATATTAATAATTGGAAATTTTTCCAGGGAGAAACATTCGCCCTGCATACAACATTTCAAATTAAAATTGCCTTTTAAGCAATTAATTTGAAATTTGACTTTCATTTGAAATATTGTATGCAAGGCGAATGGTTCTCTCTGGAAAAATTTCCAAGTATTAATATAATTTCAATCAATGCTGGATTTAATTAAGTTTCGTGTTTGCATCATGTGGGTGGTTCACGCTAAATATTCCATCTTTTGCTGCGTTTGTAGCCTTACCAACATGTAATAGTGAGAAATTTTCCAGCCTGGGTATCGTTCCATGTGATTTAGTCGGTAGAATGTCAGTGTGCTGTACTGATGGCCCGGGTTCGAGTCCCAGCATGGAATCTTTTTCACTATTTGCGTCTTTTAAGCAATTAATTTGAAATTTGATTTTCATTTGAAATCACAGTGTTTATGACAAGTTCGTCACAAATGACACATATTTCACAAATTGGTCACAATGTGACTTCAAAGCATTGTCGCTTTCGTCACAGGTTCGTCACAAAGTTAATGCCAAAATAGTCACAAATGACACACTTTTCACAAATTTGTCACACCGTGACTTCACAGAGTGGTCACAATGTGACGTCACAAACGTCCTCTAAAACGGCCATAACGACCTCGCATTCTAGTCACTGTGACGTCACATCGACGTCACGTGACGTCACATCGACGGTCACAAAATCACAGTGTGACTTCACAACGACGTCGCCGTGTCGTCACCATGCCTTACGGGATCTGATTTTGCCATGATGTAACTCTCTTATTTATGATCCTATTTGGATGTGACTTAGTATGTGCATAGTACACTATGACGCAAATTTTAGACAATGAAGAAATTCTTACATACTTTGAAAAATATTTATTCAATTTTCAAATCACTGCTTGAAATTAATGTGCTGTACATATAAACAATATTTATAACAAAGAAAAGTGGAATTGTGCATATTGCAATAAATTAAATGGTAACAAAAATAAACTGCTGTCTCAAAAGTTTAGACACAAATTAAATAAAATCGAAATAAACAATTTTTAAAACCTGGTTGCGCATCCATGCTTATGTATTACGTCATATACACGAGATTGCATGGAAGAAACTAAATCTTGCATAGTTTGTGGATCGATATCGTACCATGCATTCTCAATAGATGTCTTAAGTTCCTTTTCAGAAGAGTATTGTCTAGCGTTGCTATAAACTTTGCGACACATGATGCTCCAAAGGTTTTCTATAGGGTTAAGATCTGGGCTACATGCTGGCCAGTCGAGAACTCTTATATTATGGGAATTAAACCAAGATTTTGAATGTTTTGCAGTGTGAATTGAAGCATTGTCTTGCTGAAATTCCCACTGAGGACCCCCTAGAAGCTCAGCAAATGGCAGTAGGTTTTCTTCTAATGTCTGTGTATAATGCTGTGAAGTTTGACGACCACTGGTGAAGGTCAGAGATACTTGTCCATTATAGCAAAAGGCTGCCCAAACCATCACCGAGCCCCCTCCTTGTCTGCGACTAAAAAAACGTCGAGGTTCCTTCCGCAAGCCATGCCAATACGATAAACAACCATCTGGACCATCCAGATTCCACTTTTTTTCATCGCTAAGTATGACTGACTGCCATTTCTCTCCATATGACATATGCTTTCGAGCCCACATAAGTCTTTGTAACTTATGATGTGGTTTCAGAGCTGGTTTCTCCTGCATTTTGCTATAAACGATTGTTCCTTTTTCCAAAATTCGTCTACGAATCGTATCCTTTGATACAGAGAGTCCCGATGAGCTTTGAACTCCACGTACGCTCATTTGTTGAGTACTCGCTAGTCTTTGTATCAGGCGATCCTCTCGTACATTTGTCACACGTGGCCTCCCAGACCGACATTTTGCTTTATATTCGGAACCACTCGATAAAACTCGATAAATAGATTTTTTTGACCTATTAATAATAGCAGAAATTTCAGAAACGCTCTTCCCTTCACTTTTCAACTGCCAAATCCTTGAAACCTCATTCACTTGAATTTCTTTAGCTCTCGGCATGTCGACTATGAAGCGCAATCGTTTGCAGAACTTAAGTACTCCAAATTTGTGACATCATCGATTCTAAATTTGCATATGCCAGCGAATATTCAAAGAAATTTAGAATAGTGTCTAAACTTTTGCGACAAGCACATTTGAATTTTTATGAAAAAAATTAGTATTATAGCAAATAAAACGACTGTCTTTTGTACATAGCATTTTAAATCAGTTTTTGAATATATTTACAGGTTTTTGTAATTCTGACGTCATAATTCTACATTTTAAAGCTGAATGACGTCATTGTCTAAACTTTTGCGTCATAGTGTACATACCAATGTCTCCACTTAGCTCGTTGGCCAGCTTCATGCACCGCCATGTTTCAAAGTGGCGGTAGTTTAAAAAAATTAAAAATAGATACAAAAAATTAAAAATTCAAAAAGATGTTTATCTTAAGCTTTTTTTACCTTGATACAAGGATTCCGGAGCATTTTTTGTTTCGTTTTTAATATATACGAGTGCTGTCGTATAACAAAAATCAGATGGTTTCAAAATGTTAGTCACCCTAGAATTTCCAACTGGAATATCTCAGCCCTAGTGTTAAATTTATATATAAATCTGGCTGTATTGAACATATTTAACGTAAAAAATATAATATATGAAATACCAAAACGAGGTATTACCAACATTTAAAAATTTATAAATTTTTAATAGCTTTAGAAAGTAAATGGGAGATAGTAAATATCTATGGCTCAACTTCATGCATCCTACACAGTAAGTAAATTTACATGATAACATATACACTTTAAATTTTAAAATCAGATAATACATGGAAGACAATTCAGGTTTTGGTCATAGTTGGCCATACCTCATCAGTTGCGATTTCGAGAAAAATTCTTTCGAAATTTTTGTGAAACTCTTTAAAGCCGGTTTTTAAAGTAGCCAGAGGATATAAGACTTCTTCGGGAAGCAGAGGTTAATTAAGTTGGCAGTGCCAAAGTGACCAAGTGACTTGATTCATTTTTGAACTGGAAGCTTCGTAAGCAAGATAAGTTGGACTATTTATTAAACTGGCTATATCACTTCAATAGTTTCAAAATTATTAAAATTCATAATGTCGCGTGGCATACAATGCTTTGACACCTCAGCAAACTCATTTTTCACAAAAATGTGGGACAGTCCACTCTGGTTCTCAACGCATCAGTTAACCATATTGAGAAAAGGAAAACAGGAGAAATATGTTGTTATTGGCAATATGTCTACTTAAAATTGATAAAGATGAGAAACTTGAAATGCACTTGAATGCAATGTGAATTGTGTTACCCATAGAGAGAAAATTTAGTGTCAAAAGCTTATCCATGAACTCTTAATAAGTTTTTAAAAAAAGAAATTATAAAATATCTGAATGTTATCTTTTTTTTTTGCTAAGTGTAAGCTTTTCTTCTAGACATTTTGTGAGGATAAAAATGCAGACAGTATAACACTTTTCTTTACCATTGAGAGAAGTTGGAAAAATACAACAAAACTCTTTTTGGCACAAAGGCGAAGATGTATATCCTCATTGCATTTATGGAATTGTGCTAAAAACACTTAAGACTCGATTACTCTTCCACAGTAAATAAAGTTAACTTTTTAAATAATAAGACGCATAATTTACAGCGTGAGGGAGTAGGGATGGTGATTTTATAGACGTTTTGGTAGAGCGTGGCCAATAAATGGTTGGGAACCACTGTCCTGGACGCTATAGTGCAATAGTGCTTTCAGGATTTAAGCGTGTTGATTTTGTATTAACTCCTTGAAGAGCGGTGGTTCAATTTTGGAACACTTAATTTTAATCCCTAAATGCCGCATTGTCACCGGAATTTTGGAATGAAATTTTTGTTTAATTAAATACGCGAAGAAAAGTTTTTGCACATTTTCAAATAAATTTGTTTGTAAATTGTGGTGTCATTCAATCATTTGAGCATTTTAGGAATAGAAGTGCTTTGCCCCTAAAAGGGTTAATAAGGTTGGAATTGTAGTGAAGTTTAATTTACTTAAAGTTAATTGATTTTTATAGTATCAGACTTTAGTTTAAGTGGTTCAAATTTCCCACTGAGTTTTCTTAGTTAAAGTGCTTTTAGTGTTCCCTACTAATCAGCATGTTCCTACTTCTAGTAAAATAAGACTGTATTATTCAATTTTCCAACTTTGTTCTTTGGATGATGGCGTATTATCCCGCTAATGTCCCAGAGTCGACCCCACAAATTTGTATGAGAACTGGCTGTTCAAGCAAATTAAAATCATATAGAATTTGGATGAAATTATGAAATTTGGCACCGTACATGAGGTGATTCTATATCGAGGTTTGACTATAAAAATTTTCTTATATGACATAAAACTAAAAACAGTTTTTATTCAGTATCGTTTAATAGTCCAGGCAATAGGGGATTTTACCTGGCAAAATTAATGGAAGTTCTGGAAATAGTCTTACTTTATGTTTTTTGGAACGCTGAATCCGAATTTGTAACTTCCCACCAAAATGTCCCCCGGCAACCCCCCCCCCCCCCAAAAAAAAAAGGTTTTTATTAAAAAAAATCAGATCAAAAATCAAAAAGTATCTAGAAATTCAGAAAGTAGACAAAATTTGCAACAAATCAGATATATGACATTATGACTTAGGATGAAGGGGAAGGGGAGATCTGCCTCGGAACATTCGCCACGGTGCTACGTGGACTAAGTTGCGCAATTCCACTTAACCACTCACACGTTTACACTCGCCCTCCCATCTCCCCTCCGAACTTTCTCTATGAGGTTTACTTTGAGTTTTTGGGGTCGGTGAATCCGAATTTTTAACTTACCCCCAAAATTTAGCCCCCGAACCCCCCCCCCCCCCAAATAGTTGTTTTTAAATTAAATTTCTTATTGTTTTAGGAGAAAAGCATTACGAAATTCAGAAACTAGACAAAATTTGCAACAAATAGGATACATGACATTATGACGTAGGATGAACGGGGAGGGAGAGGGCTGCCTCTGAACATGCACTGCGGCGCTACGTGCACTAAGTTATGAAGTCCAGGCAATAGGGAATTTTACCTGGTAAAATTAATACTAGTTATGTATTTCGACTCACTTTATGTTTTTTAGGTCGCTGATTTCGAATTTGTAACTTCCCACCAAAATTTCACCCGGCAACCCCCCAAAAAATTGATTTTTTGAAAAAAATTTGGTTTTTGAGAAAAGCGCGCGGGGAATGTTCCGAGGCAGCCCCCTCTCTCCCCGTTTATCCTACGTCATAATGTCATATATCCTATTTGTTGCAAATTTTGTCTAGTTTCTGAATTTCGTAATGCTTTTCCCCTAAAACAATAAGAAATTTAAGTTAAAAACAACTATTTGGGTTGGGGGGGGGGGTTCGGGGGGTTTTGGGGGTAAGTTCAAAATTCGAATTCAACGACCTAAAAAATTTAAAGTAAACCTTTTAGAGAAAGTTCGGAGGGGAGATGGGAGGGCGAATGTACACGTGTGAATGGTTAAGTGGAGTTGCGCAACTTAGTCCACGCAGCACCGCGGTGCATGTTCCGAGGCAGATCCTTCCTTCCCCTTCATCCTAAGTCATAATGTCATATATCTAATTTGTTGCAAATTTTGTCTACTTTCTTAATTTCTAGATACTTTTTCCCTAAAACAATCAAAAAATTGATTTTTTTAATAAAAACCTTTATTGGGGGCATTTTACCAAAATTTGGAGGGGTTGCCGGGGAAAATTTTGGTGGGAAGTTACAAATTGGATTCAGCGACCCAAAAAACATAAAGTAAGCCTATTTCCATAACTTCCATTAATTTTGCTAGGTAGAGTCCCTATACGGTCTCTATTGCCTGGACTATAATATAATTCTCAAAATAACGATACTTTACATCAGGGGTGTCGAGCTGTGGCCCGCTGGATATACCACTATTTTTTTAAGAAATAGTCCGGTTCTTCAATCGCTGAAATTCGACGATTAGATAAAGCAACGATTACTATAAAAAACGTGTGGCATCCGGCGAGCCACAGTTTGACACCCCTTCTTTGTACCACTCACTTTAAACTTTCATCCCATAGTATTACTAATATTCTAATGGTACTTTGCAAAAACACTCATTTAACTCCACTTTATCCGGATACATGGTAGCAGTAGTTCTAGGTTTCTTATTTTAGCAAGGAAAGAGGCTATCTTTGACACAGACGATGGGGTTTGTGCTGACATTTTGTACAGATTGTCACCCTTGTCTTTTTATTGCGGTAAACACAGTATAAGATAAGTGTTGGATTTTTTTCTTATGTGTTCGTTATGATCTTAGAATACAATTTGACTAGCTATTTTAAGTGAACGGTGTATGTATTAATTTAGCAGTTGAATTACTCGGTGGTACTTATAAGTATAGAGCATAGAATATATAGTGTGGAAACCGGCTATCCCTGTAATACTTAAAAAAGCGCTAAAATATTGTATCCCTTAAATGTGCAATGATACTGCTGCAATATGCAGATCGCAGCGACATCTGCAGGATATTTTCTACAACAGCAAGAAATTGCTAGTCTGTACAATGTAATACTAGTAATACGAAAATTCGACACTTGGGATTTTAGCAGTATCGTCGCACATTTAAGGGATACAAATTTTTAGCACTGGTTGGATACCACACTAGGTATTCTAGACGCTGTACTTATAAATACCATCAGTACACTGGGTGTTGGAGAAAAACTTCTTGTTTACTTTTCGTCTGTGCAGTTATCCATCGTTTTCATCTGCTTTAAAATGTAATTACTAAAATGTAGTGTAGTAATGATTTCCCTGTATTTCTTTTCTGTTTCATTGTTATTTTTTATAGGAAATTGAAAAAGTTGTGGCACCGGTTAGTTTTTTGCTATGCTAGAAATGTCATATGTAAATTCATATATTGCATATGTGGAGATGCGAGAGAACATGTTGTCCCTGGAATACAGATGTCGCATAACTAAAGGACTGCTAACAAGGTCGAAACCTAAAAAAATAGTTTTTTTTACCCTGTCAGGGGCAAAGCATTTTCAATTCTAAAGGGTTGAAATAAATTATTGGCGCCTGAATCTGGGAAAAGATTTCTTTGTAAATAAGAAAAAGCCTATATTCCACATACTTATTAAATCGAAAATATTTTCTGGTGCCATTTAAAATACCTTGTGGGTTTTCTGTTACGATATTTTAGTCATAGTGTACTGACGGTACTATAAAGTACAACTTTAATTAATTACCTTTAAATAATTAAATTTCTCACGGGTGAGTATTTTTTTTTATGTTTATCCTTTAATTTTCATTGTAGTAACTGAAAAAATAATATTACATTAAAAAAATTGCAGTAGATCGTAATGCAGTAGATAAAGGGTTAAGTATGGTTAGAGCACAAATTATCACTAATCAACTTTAATTGGTCGTTTTTATTCTTAAATTTATAAATTGTCAAGGTACAGCTAATGTAGCATAGAGTACTTTATTTTTAAAAATTAAAATACTTTTTCACTTTTCACTTTTTTATATAAAATTTGGATCCACAAATATGAATAGATTCTAATATGAGAAGCTCTTTTTTATAAATTACATATCATATCTTGTATAAAATTCACTTAATATTTCCGTTTCGAAGTTTATATTAAAATTAATTAAACAAAGTAATCGATACATGTATTGTATACAAAAATAATCGATACATTCATTGTTTGAAAAAAATTTATCGATTATATAATGCTGTGCTACATTACCTTAAACTAGAGATATGAATTTTATTCGGTATCGTTTCCTCATGCTCAAAATAAGCATTCTGTACGTCAGAAGTAATTAAAAGGCATTCTATTTGTGATAAAACCGCAAATTATCGCTTATGAACATTGATTATTATGCAGTTAGAGTATTCTTTTTGTTATGCTTCAAACTGCATTCGTGAATGCTGAAAAATAACCTAAATCTATTTTATAATATGGATTATACAGGGTCTCCGGTCTCAACGGTGTCCAATGGCTAATTCGTAAACCGTTAGTCATAGACATATAGTTCCAATTACAAAAATGTTTTAAATGGGGTAAAGAAGTATTTTTAAAGCGATTTGGGTCGAGAAAAACATTTATTTAAAAATTACGAAATCTAAATTTTTATACGGTCCCCCGGTCCTATAAGTGATATTTAGTAAACTTTTCCTATTCCTCAAACAAGTACGGCAAAAAAAGTCCCATTCATCTAACCCTAAAATTGACCGAGTTATGACATTTTCAATTTTATGACTTAAACCACTTTTCTGTAACTGAAAACTGATGAGTTGGACCAAGCTTTCAGGGGTCGTACGCGAAGTGCTTAAAGTATTATAAAGGGCGTCCACTCCAAACGATGTTCAGTGGCTAATTCCTAAACCGTTAGTCAAAGACATATAGTTCCAATTACAGAAAGGTTTTAAATAATATAAAGAAGCATTTTTAAAGCAATTTAACAGAAGGTGCTTCCCCGTATAAATATTACGGTAGTGTTAATTTTTAGTAATTAACTTTCAGATTGGTTAAAATAATTGAAGAAGTGAGTTTCAAAACTCGCCTTATCGAGAAAATCAAATTTTGGGAAATCGCGTAAAACCTTTAAATGCGCCCATTGGTATTCATTGAAAATTTGGAGATTGTAGTGTTTGATTGGTACAGTTATACCAATAGAATAGATTGATAGAGAAACACGATTTTTTAAATTTCGGATAAGGTCAGTTTCGAAACTGACGCCCTCAATAATTTAATATATGTTTTGATTTAACAATATTTTTTCCCTAATGTTTAATTAAAAAATAATTAAAAAAATAACTGATCTAATGAATATTTGCTGAGGGGAGAGACAGTGGAATTTTCAGAAGGGGTAATATAAAAAAAATAATTATTATTATTATTTTTATCGTTACAATAAAATGACAAATGGAACAAAATCTTAAAAAAGAAAAGTTAATTAAAAAGAGAGAATGTGGCGGTTATATGATGCCCGACCTTTAATGGATAAATCTGTGCTCTATTAGAACAAAATATTAAAATATTGTAACAATTTTGTTATGTTTATTTAAATCATTGAAGTAACCGCACAGGTTGAATCATATAATTCAAATAATTGATGTTTATTGTAAAAGAAAATAAACGTGATACGAGGATCATTTTCAAAAATGGACATATTAATTTTCTTAACATATTCAGAGCAGCCATTCAAAAGTTATGTATAAAAATATAGGCATAAAAAAAAACAGAAAAAAAAACATTAAGATGGTACAAACAAATTACTTACAAATTGAGCTTTCTTGTGTCTGTGCTTGGGACGGGAAGAATGGGGGAGGGGAAGATGTAACAATATTTGGAGCAGAGATTTCAGATTGCTGCATTAAAAAAAAAAAGTAGTTTTCAGGATTATAAACTTTGTGTGTATGAGAGCCAGTGAGGGAAAAGTTTAAATTGCAATTTCAGGTGAAATTTAGATTATGGATTACTTATTAATTATTGCAGCAATAAAGAAGACGGACCTTTTTTCCCCCAAGTTTTACAGCGTGATAATTTTTTGCACATCAGTAGATTTTCGCTTTTTTTTTTTAAGACTTCATCTAAATTAATCGACCTCTTAAATTTCTACTTCCCCACTTTTTGCTTCACCTGCACGCAAAGAGGTTTATATATATTTTATTACTATTCTACTCTGTCTAATTAAATAATGCATCTTCTAAAACTCCACGCCCGTTAAAATTCGCCCGTTTATTTCCTATTGTCTTAATTGTAACACTTAATTATTAGAGCATAAAGAGGTAATAATTTTAAAAATTATTAAATTTAAAATCAGCAAAAACAGATTCAAATTTATAATTTATATAAGCAATTATAGATTTCAATTATAATTTTATTTAAGTATAAATTACTGATTAAATTAAAAATATATAGACATACTCTTAAATTAAAAAAATATAAAAAAGTATATTAAATTTAAAATTATTAAAATTAATAACTTTATTAAAATGTTAGGAAATTTTTCTACTTTGTCTTTGTAGTTAGCCGTTACTTTATACTTATGGTAAGTTACTAAACATCTCAATCCTCCCTAAAATTTATACTCCCCACCCACAACTTTTGCTCGTCCAATACATACTGTTTAAAATTATGTATGTATTTTTCCATATATTTTATTTTATTATGCAAGAAATAACTAACCAATCTACCACATCAACCCACCTAAAAATTCTACTCTCTTTTCCCCCAACTCACGCGAAAACACCCATTCGCTATTGTTAATCCCATGGAAGTATTTTTTTTTTAAGATAGCTCGTCGCAGAATATCCCCCCCCCCCCTTCTGTTGTACATGATACAGATTACCTTCTTTTTTTTGTTCGAGCGTGGGGGCGATATTTACCACATTAAAAGTTCAAATAACGCAAGTTAATATTTAGAATTGATTGATTGGATTAAAAAAAAAAAAAAAAAAAGAAAAAAAAAATCCAAATAGAAAACTAATTTATTATAATGCTATTAATTCTAAGTTTAGATAGTTTAGTTTTTCTAATTCTCCAGGTCCTCATACGAATCCCTTTTTTTATCGAAACTCTATCCTCTGATGGCTTTCGTGAAGCACGATTCCCGACAAGAATTGTCACTTCATGCTGAAACTCTGACCAATCAAATTACGAGATACAGCATCAAAATGTGATTGGGAAAAAAAATATTTTGTTTTAATATGTCAGAATGAACAAAAATCTCAAAATATATTTGTAATGTTAATTTACTATCAATGTTTAATGTTAAATTTTATATCTGACGATTATTTTTATTTCTAGTAAATTTGTGACTGACCCCTATTTTGCAGCAAAAAAGATACTCCAAATTTAAACATCTATTACTCGGTCAGTTTTAATCGCAGAGGAATGGGACTGTTTTTGTCTTACTTGTCAGTGAAATAGGATATTTTTACTAAATATAACTTATAGGACCTGGGGACCGTATAAAAATTTAAATTTCGAAATTTTTTAAAAAATGTTTTTCTTGACCCAAATCGCTTTAAAAATACTTTTTTACCTCATTTGAAACATTTTTGCAATTGGAACTATATGTCTATGACTAACGGTTTAGGAATTAGCCATTGGACACCGTTGAGACCGGACACCCTGTATTGAAAATAATGTAATACGGTAATTTTGTTTAATAGTTTCTTGTAGTGATAGTGTGAAGATATCATCTGTCGTGATATTTGCTAGCAAAAAGTTATAATACGAAAAAACGCCAGACAATATTTCATTACAAAAGATTTCAATATCTTTAGATAGGATATTTACAGGGTGTCTCAAAAAATGTATACACAGTTTGAATGATTATAACATTAGTTTTTATTCACATATAATTAATATTTAAATTGAAAAAGAATTTATATAAAATGTATAACTTTATTTCTTAACCCCTTCAAAGGCGGTGGTTCATTTTTGGACCACTTAATTTTAATTCCTAAAGGCCACATTTGCACCAGAATATTTAAATGAAATTTTTTCTTGTATTAAGTACGTGAAGAAAACCTTTTGCTTATTTCGAAATAAATCAGTTTGTAGATTATGGTGTCACTCACACATTTTAGCATTTTACGAATAGAAGTACCTTGCCCTTGAAAGGGTTAACACTAGAAAGACCGGAAATTTTAGTCAAGTTTTATAAAAATATTTGCACCAGAATTTTGATTTAAAACAGTTTAACTTTTTTATTTAACGTTTTTCTTCTTTGTGTCTTTTAAACTTATTTTATAATGAAATTTCTGGTTTGAACAGAAAAATATTCACAACATGGTAGCAGTTAAAATGACCACTCACGGCCGTTCTAGTGTTAAACCTGATGTTCCATTTGTAACGTTCTAAAATGTGTTGGACTCTTGATTTGCTAAAGCCAATCTCACGACTTGTTTTTTTTGGATGTTTCGCGATAACATTCAGTACTCTTTATTGGCTGGTGAAGCTCGATAATGTTCTTGGTCTTCAGGAACGTGTTTTATGAACATCCTGAACAGTTCCAGTCGTTTCAAACTTACCTTTTCGCCGATTAATTGTAAGTCACACAGGTGGATCTGCTTGAAACTCCCTCCGATATTGTCTTTGTACTTCTGTTACATTTTCATACTTCCAATAGCATTTTAAAATAAATTTTCTTTTTAACACTGTTGGAAAGTGTTTATGAATTCGGCTTGTCTGTCCGTGTTCTAACTCGCTTAAATATAGTCCGATTACCATAAAATTGATATATGTTATTAAGGTTTACTATGGCATGTTCGGTAGCGAAAATGGCGTGTGTAGCATTTTCCGTTCATTTACAGGGGCACTCAAAAGAATTACGTTACATCACAGTTTATGGAGAAAAATCGTTTGCCGTGTATTTTAATGATATTACAGTATTTTAAACATATTGAAAATTATATACATCGCCGAGGTGTACGACAAGATTCTTACTATAGAATATGGTGTGCATAGAACTTATCGTTCATTTACAGGGACACACAAATCTGTAGAAGAAAATGAGCAATAATTGAACTATTGAAATATACGAACAATAATTACTGGAAGTACGTTTTCAGTTGTGGCATGCGTTTTTAAATTTAATTACTTTTTAAATGTTACTTGGTATGTATAAATTTTATAGATCATATACAGGGTCACATAAAAGTTCTCAACAACATCCGTTTATTGGCGGAAATTGCTGAGTGAAAAATTTTCAACTGTGCTATGCGTTTAACTGAACTAACTTTTAGCATACTATGTAGTATGCATACATATCTGTAGATCATATACAGGGCTTCACAAAAAAATCGTTTTTTTTTTACGACTATTCATGGTAATAGCAGAAATCGGGTTTTCAAATGCGTTATGCGTTTTACAAGGGTCAGATCTTGAACTTGTTCATTTAGACATCATCTTTCATCATAGTGTTATAGTATTCTGAATGTGTTGGAAATTGTTTCATAATCTATGCTTTACGCATCATTTTTCGTTCTTGTTTCATGTTTAATCTTGGTCCTCTCATTCTTTTTAATTAATTACACCCTGAAAAGAAAGAAAAATAAAAAAGTTATGACCCGTTAATGACTAGAGTGTATACATTTTTTAGGACGCACTTACGCACTTTTATTTTTTTTTTTTAATAAAATTTTATTTGAAATAATCCAAATGTTTTAGAATTGTCTGTAATAACAAAACAGAATATTGCCTTTGGAAAATTCTACGGTTGTAAATCGACACAATGCCAAAAAAGTTAAAATAATCGTGTGGAAAAGACGAAAACTTTTCAGTAAAAATCCATCAATTGATTTTTTTCATCTTATATCTTACCTTTATATCAGAACTACATTACAATATAACTTAAAACAATGCACAAGTCAGATAATTATAATATTTAAAAATTTATGAGTTAAAATAAATCTTGATTTTATTATTTTTAAAATTTTTGTGTATTGTTATTTGTTAAAAAGGCAAGTGATTTTTTTCACCGCTCAAAAAAAGTACCAACTAAGTATCTACCTTATCTTTATTTACTTTAGACAGTTTAAATTCCAGATTAAAAAAAAAAGTTGAATATAATTGACTGAATTTTGAATCCAAGCTTCCTCGTAACCAGGGCTCGAAATGGAAAAATCCACGAACCGGAACGCTATTTCAAAGTTATTGTCGACTAATTTTTTTTTTTGAAAGTACAGTAAAGTCCCGATTATCTGAGTCCCGCTTAACCGAGTTTCCGTTTTAACCGAGTTATTTTCTTCTGATGGACTGAAAGCTTCCATTATTATTAAACAGTCACCTAACATTAAAATAAATAATCATTGTTTAACGTCTGATATACGAGTTAAAAATAATATATATATATTACAATTCATCAGACATACAAGTAAAATTACATAAATACATTTAATACAATTAAAAAGCAAACGTTTCGAGCTAAATTTTAGCCCCTCATCAGTGCAACAAAACATTCAAATGACAGAAAACTATATATCATGTTTACTGTTAAAAATTATTAGCAGTTAAAATTAAGTAAAGTATAAATTTTTTTAAAACAATGCTGAGTATTCAGGAGGAAGTGCACATGATTCATTTATCGGCGACGTTTGCTTACGAGTGAACACACCTTCCAGAAAAACTCTACTTTTAATATTATTGCAACCAGATCTGATAACTTTCATATTTGCGAAGTATGGGATATGGTCGGTATCTAAAGAATGCTGTACAATTTTTGACTGTATGTTTCCAGATTTGTAAGCACGTTTATGCTCAGCAAGGCGAATGGCGCAAGTGCGACCAGTTTCGCCAATATATACCGAGTCGCAATCTTTACATGGGATACTGTAAATTGAACCGGTTCTTAGTAAGGGGGGAATTTTAGGTTTAGATTTACAAAGTAAGTTTTTCAAAACATTTTGAGGCTTGAATGATGTACTGATATTATGGGACTTCAAAAGGCTAGAGATTTTTTCAGAAAGATATTTGTTGTAGGGTAGAGATATGTAAATAGCGGGAGCCTTACAAATTACAGAGGATGACACGCGATGTTCAGAAAAAATCCTTTTTAACCATCTTAAAGGGTAGCCATTTTGAATTAAGTCACTAAATATCTTCTTTTTTTCAAATTGGAAGGCTGCATCAGTATTACAATAACTTTTAGCTCTGTGGATTAAAGTTCTAACGACAGCGATTTTATGGGAGAGTGGGTTCATAGATTCAAAATTAAGGTATTGCCCAGAATTTGTAGCTTTGCGGTATACAGATGTTAAAATTTTCTGAAAATCAGTATTCTCTACTCTTTCAACCATAATGTCGAGGAAAGGTAATTTGCGATCAGTCTCGATTTCAACAGTGAATTGGATTGCTGGACAGATAGTCCTTACTTAAAAGTCACCTAACACTTCATTTATAATGGCTGTTTCATAATATTAGAAGCTATCTGTCCATCAGAAGAAAATGATCCATTCCAAAGGTATAAGTTCGATTGGAAAAAACTATTTAATATTTTGAGCAGAAAGGAGAGGCTACACCTGCAATTTTCATGACACTAATAGAATCATATAGCTGCCAATTTGTACGATTTTGTTACCTCTAAAATTGAATACAAATTTTTGCCATGTTTAATCGTTGACAATTGTTAGATTTCGGCGATTGAATTAGGCAAAATTCACTGGTAAGTTTTAGAGGTAAAAAAAAAAAAAAAGTTACAAATTGGTAGTTATGCAACAGCATAATACTGCAGCAAAATTTGACATTCAACAAACAAAATCTATCAAGGGCTTTTTCAAATAAACAATTTCATTCCCCGTTTTTCTTAAAAGTAACGGAAATGTACATCAAAGAAATGTAACTAGTATCATAAAAATGAATGAATTAACACGTTCACGCCGGCGCGGTGGGTCACACTAGACTGTTACAGAAGTGTTGTGTCTCCGGCTTTTTGGATACCAGTATTTTAATACAGAAAACGTTGTTTTATTTAATTAGGACAATTGGGCAATTTAAAGGAACAACATTTTCTCTAAAATAACAGTGGTGTGCAAAAAGTCGGAGACTTGACAGCTCTGAGACAGTCGAGTGTGACCCACCGCGCCGGCGTGAGCGTGTTAAGTGAAAGTTATATTTCATCTCCTTAGTGGGTGATAATTTGTGTCAATTCTGTTTATACGAGTTTTTTGCTTATCCGAGGGGAGCTTGGTCCATATTAACTCGGATAATCGCCACTTTACTGTATAGAAAACTTATATTTAACAGTAGAAAAACCAATTTTAAAAAAATGTATTCAAGATTCTAAATAATTAGAAAAAAATTACAGAGCATAGTAAGCTATATGTATAAAACTGTAATAATATTTTTTAATAATTCCACGAACCGGAACATCGTTCCGGCTTGCTCCGGTACATTTCGAGCTCTGCTCGTAACATACCTTTTTATAATGGCTTTGCATAACTGCATAACATATATATTTTACAAAAAAGATGTGGGTTTTTTATACATCTGGAAAGAAAAGATTCATTTATCTTGTAGCTGTCAGTTTTATTTTGATTCTGATAATACGTTTAAATAAAGATATACGCTTCTATGCATCAGTTAGTAAAATTTATAATTTCCATCTGAATAGATAATTTTACTTTTTCTTTGTAAAAAACTTCCAACTGGATAGAGTATTTTAATTTTCTTTGCACTACACAGCATTTTAATACTTAAAAAATATATTTAAGCACGCATTTTTAATATTTAAGCATGCGTATTTCGATTCTAATAAAAGCAACAAAATCAAAAACTGAAAATTAAAAACTAAAGAAACGTTTTGAAATGTTCATGGTTATGTTATTTTACTTATTTATATCATAAAATTTTTGCCAAATGCTTGAATAAATATATTTTTTTTTTTTTTGCTTTGGTCAAAAAATCAATGCAACTCATGAAGGAAAGTTCTTACTCCATAAATTCAAAAGAATTATGAAACTTTGTAGGGATCACAAAAGTATTTTATGATTTTCTTTTAAGGTATAAACCTTAAAAGAAATATCATAAAAATACTATATATTTTAAGGGTTTTTTCTTTTAAAAAAATTTTTCAACGATATTTTGTTAGGCATTCGATAAAATTGATAAAAAAGTAAATTTTACCTTAACATTTTTCTCCATCTCTTACATCAGCTATAAGATAAAGTCGATAAACATTCCAGTCTGAAAATCTACCGCATTAAAATCAATTCAGACAAAGGAAAAGAAATGCGCATTACATATGCTATCTGATCAAAATTACCCGAACAAGTCGATTTTAGACGTTTTGTCCAATAAAGACATACTTGATGGACATACTTGCGACATACTTGATGACTTCTGGAAATTTAGGAATGTAAAGAACACGTTTGACTTCGTTCACTTCAGTGATCCTTTATATCTAAATAGAACGTATAATCCATGGAACTATGAATAAAGAGGAATTGACATATCCTCAAAATGAAGAAGCTTCAACTGTAACCGGACTTGCAGTGGTTCATTACCGTCGGTGCAAACCCCCACCAGTAAATTTGAATAGAAATTTTGTCCTTATTTAAACGCCCTATTAATGTAAAGTTTCAGTCACAATTGTGGACAATAACAGATATTTATTTTTACTGGTGGAAGATTACTTCGTCGGCAGACAGGCCCTGTGTTTTCGCCATATTCTGACAACCTAAACATCCACCTGTCAGTGTCAGTGAAAGAGATTATAATGCCCGGGGCAACTTCCACCATTAAAACTAAATAGAAATTTTTACCATATTTGAGAGAGAAATTTTGCATGAATAAATCGCTAAAATAAGGCGAAGTTTTCTATTCAAAATTTACTGGTGGAAGTTTGCTTCGGCGGTCATTAGAAACTGTTGATCTTATGTAAAAAGTCAGCCGCCATCTTGTGACAACTTCCTCAGTTACTTCGCTCGCAAGTGGCTTACTCTACACTACATGTATTCTCCTCTTTATTCATAATTCTATTGTACGAGGGGGGTATCATAAAGTTCCAATTACAGGCGAATTTTTTTTATTGCTACCTCACACCATTTTTTCAAAACAAAAACTTTTTCAACAAACTTGATAAATAAAGTAGAAACAATATCTTGTAATAAGAATATAAATATATTAAATAATTAATGTAATATGAGCAACTGCAAGAAATAATTTTTAACTATGCATGCGCGAAAGGTAAAACTTTTTTTTTACATATTTTAGTAGAAAATTACAAGGAGCAACTCATAATAAAAAAGAAAAGTGCCCAGCTAAACTGATGGCATTGAGCTCACAGACTATTCACACTAATTGTATATTATACTCTTATTTTAAAGAATAATGCCACTCAAAAAAATAAGTGAGGGGGAATTAGCACCCGTTTCCCCCTTTATACTTAGCCAGTGAACCTCCAAATCTAATCAGGGAAGCTCCTTATCATAATAAACCGGTATACCAAATTTGGAGCAAATCGAATAATCTTGCTAAAAAAAACATTTATCTAAATTAAGGGGGTGGACTAGCCCCCCTTTATCCTTAACCAATGAATCGCCAAAACGAATCAGGGAAGCTCCTTAACATAATAAACCGGTATACCAACTTCGGAGCAAATCGAATCATTCTGCATGAAAAACCCATTTATCTAAATTAAGGGGGGTGGACTAACCCTGTTTTCACCCCTTTATCCTTAACCAATGAACTCCCAAAACTAATCAGGGAAGTTCCTTAACATAATAAACCGGTATACCAAATTCGGAGCAAATCGAATCATTCTGTATGAAAAATCCATTTATCTGAATTAAGGGGGGGGGGGGTGGACTAACCCCGTTTTCCCCCTTTATCCTTAACCAATGAACTCCCAAAACTAATCAGGGAAGTTCCTTAACATAATAAACCGGTATACCAAATTCGGAGCAAATCGAATGATTCTGCATGAAAAACACATTTTTCTGAATTAAGGGGGGTGGACTAACCCCGTTTTCCCCCTTTATCCTTAACCAATGAACTCCCAAAACTAATCAGGGAAGCTAATCAGGGATGTTCCTTAACATAATAAACCGGTATACCAAATTCGGAGCAAATCGAATGATTCTGCATGAAAAACACATTTTTCTGAATTAAGGGAGGTGGAGTAACCCCATTTTTCCCCCTTTATCCTTAACCAATGAACTCCGAAAACAAATCAGGGAAGCGCCTTATCACAATGAGCCTAGGAAAAAATTTTGAAGCAAATCGGATGTTTCTATCAAGAGTTATCGCGTTACGTACATACATACATACATACGTACGTACGTACGTACATACATACATACATACATACAGAACGGGCGGGCTCATTTGCTCTCAGGCTTTGATAGCCTGTGTTATTGTAATTTGACATACGTTAAAAACATACTCCCTTCTCAGAAGTCGGTAAAAAAAAAAATAACAATTTGTAGAAAATTCCTTATCATCCAGCAACTTTTAGAAAACAACTGAAATTCAACTCACTGTATCTTTTTGAATTTTCAAGCTATTCAACTACCCATTTTATATAAGTTGCCTTATACAGCTAACTACTATGGAAGAAAAATTATTGTTTGCGTATGCCCAGTTAAAGTCAAAACAACATAAAATTTATCTTTATCAAATTCTTTGTGTTTTTTAATAGCTTTCTAACCAGTTGTAAGTGATAGTATCTATGATAAAATAGCGGAAAAGTATTATGAGGTATATAGTATTATGAGGTCGATCTTCAAGGTCTTCATTGATGTGTCAATGTTGCCAACCATCATAAAACGGAAGTTATTTGTGAACAATACCTTATTAGATGTGTTCCTACTTTGCATTAGAAGAAATCAATTGAAAAAAAAAAATTGTTGTACTTTATACAAGCAATATATATTTTCGAAACTGTACGCCAAGATTGCAATTGAAAAACCTTCGAAGACTTGTTGAAACTGTATGTCGTTTATAAATTCATTTATTAATCAGATACTGAACAGCATAAATATTTGTCATATCCAGCATTTACTGATATGACTCTCTTCAAACAAAGACCACAAAAATGTTCTTATTTTTTAATAGTTCTCTTTTTGTATCAATTACGAACAGCCCTATCCTAAATAGTATGCAAGTAACCCTACAATATATACATATAACTTTTCTAAACACCTTAGTACTATTATTTACTAAAAATTATTAAGAACAAGCACACTTCAGTATGGTGGTAAACACTATATGTACCTTCTGAATTATTTTTAAGAATCAACGTATACCCTCTGTTTATCAAATAAAACACCAGCGTATTCTCTCTGAGTATACCATCTGCCTATAGCGTACACCCGTGGTATTTTTACGACTGCAGCACTGACATCAACTCAGCTTGAACCGGAATAAAACAAGCAGAGATGCGCAGATTGGTGTTTCTACCTTATTCTACCTAATTGCCTTATTCTACCTTGCCTAATTTCGTTATTCTCTAAAATTGCTTTAATTTTTACAGAGAAAAACTAAACCAAGAGTTTTATTTGAAAATGTTACCTAAAAATTAACATTTAAATTAGATTTTGACATAGCAGAACTTTTATATAGCACTGCATATTTCCTGGGAATATGTCGTAATAATATTTCATGTCAGTGAAGGAAAATTTTTAGGATCTCTTCAAAAATGTATACCAATAAAAAGTTAATTCTATTTATAGGGAAATATATACTATATATATAACATTGTGAAAGAATTTACCAGTGTGTCAAAAACATATTATTATTATTTAACGCTCAAAAAGCATGTTATTGGTAAAACTGTCGATTCAGCGCTTTTACACATTTGGTATTTATCGAATTCCGTCATTTATATATAGCAATGTAAAATATGATTCTGGAAATATTTAGATGTCACTCAAAAAAATAGCTGACAGGAGTTATTTTTAGTTATCTTCTTATAAATCGATACTTTTAGTCTAACAACTAACAGATATATTCGAATAAGAATAATAGATGTAAAATAAAATTGAAACACGTAGATTTTTATTGATTACTAAAAATAGTTTTCAGTTGATCGAGTTTAATATTGGGAAAAATTAGTATTTTAAATTATAGTTCTGAATTATATTAACTCTTTTAACAGCTGCACACTTTAATCTACGATAAGTAGGTTCTGAGGGAAAAAAAACAGACTTTAAGAGATTGTTTCTCACTTTCGCGTTTTACGCCAAATCCTTCATTATTATCTGCAGTAGAGTTCTGCACTGGTCGAGTTATATCGAAACCGAACTCGAAACTTCAGTTTGAAGTAAACCCGAAAG
This sequence comes from Maratus speciosus, assembly GCA_963932465.1. Lineage (NCBI taxonomy): Eukaryota > Metazoa > Arthropoda > Arachnida > Araneae > Salticidae > Maratus > Maratus speciosus. The sequence continues at coordinate 480,748,902 of OZ010796.1, forward strand.
TCGATCCGAACTCAACAAAAATAATTCATTGGTTCAAAACCAGAACTGAACTCGATAAAATAATTTTCTTCAACCCGAAACCCAAAATTACAGAGGCATAATCATAGCTGCCAACTTGTATGGATTTTTGCTACAACTAAAATTTAACAGAAATTTCTGCCTTATTTAATTATCAAAATTCACTGCAATTCGACGATTGAATTAGGCAAAATTTTCTATTAAATTTTAGTGGTAGCAAAAATCCGTACAAGTTGACAGCTATGCATAATCCATTACTTTAGTTCAATTATGGGAAGAAAAAACTACAATTATATCTTCAGTAGCAGGTTTGTCCTTTATGTATATAAAATAAAATATACCCATTTATATACAAATAATATGTAATTTTTTTTCATCTAAAACAGTGTTTTGGAGTTTATTTTAAAAAACGGGTTACCGAAATCAATCCGCAAAAAAAAAGAAGAAAAATAGTGATGCCGGTGGAGTCAACATGGCGTAAAATTGAGTTACATGACCCGATGCAGGACTCCGATCCATATTCAGTTAAAATCCTATTATTGTCAATATCGCTCATTTTTTGCGTATAATAGCGATGATATATTACACCTTTTGCCGTGTCCCTGTAAAAAAATATACACTATACGATGACTAATTTAAAAACACAATGCAGTACTGTGCATCAACACCATATTCTAAATTAGTAGTGACTGCTAAATTTTTACGAAAGTTAGAGCCTAGAAAGTGAAAAAAAAAAAGAAAATGAAGAAAACAAATAAACAGACAAACATATCAATTTTAGATCCTATAGAAATTGAAACGGGATAACCATCAGAATGAAAATTTCCAACCAAAATATACTGCTCAAAACAACTAAAGTACATTGTAAGTATCATATAAAATAACGGTATAAGCGATTTTTTTTTTGCAGAAAATGGAAGAAAAGAGGCAAAAATGCAAATTTTTCTCATTTTCAAACTTCGGAGTATGCAGATTTTGAATTTGACGTCAAAAACGACGTTTTAGTGGCAGCGAATGAAATTTGGCTTTCAACTTACTGAAAGACAAAGCGAAAAACAATGATCGATATTCAGTAAGTGCTTTGTTTCGATGAGTGTGATGCCTCAACAAAGTCATTTAACTGAATAAGAATTTTGGAGAGTTGTTGGTCGGTTAAAAGGGGGTGAAACACAGCCGAAGTAGCAGAAGCCACTGGAGTTTCACAAAGTGTGGCAAGGGCAAGGTCGTAGACGTGCAACAACGCCCAATAAAGATCGATATTTAACGCTAACGGGTCGCAGACACCGAATTATGAATGCCACTCTTCTTCAACAACACCTTCGCTCGGGTACTGGTACCACAGTTTCGACTCAAACTGTTCGAAACCAGTTCCATGCTGTAGGCCTATATGCTCGCAGATGGTATGCGTTATGTTAATAGCAAGGCATCGTGGCGACCGCAGGGAGCGGGCAACAGAACATGTGAATTGGAGGAGAAATAGATGGCGCGTTCGGTTTTTTCTGTTCTTCCTGATAATAGGCGTACTTTCATCTGGAAGGAACGTGGCACTAGAAACAATCCTGCGTTCGTGCAAGGAAGTGTCAGATTTGGCGGTGGAGGAGTGATCTTCTATGCTGGCATCTCCATTCATGGTCGCAACGACCGTCACATCGCATCGTTCGAAATGGAGCTCTGACTACCTCAGATCTATTGTAGTGCCTTACGCTGCAGCAATTGGAGATAACTTCATGTTAATGGACGACAATAGCAGGCCACACCGTGTTCACATGGTGGGGGATTTCCTTTTCAAGGAAGGAATCATACGACTGCCAGCATGTTCTCCGGACATGAACCCAATAGAACATTTTGGGACATTCTATGCAGACGAGTTGCTGGCCGCCTACCATCCCCACAAACTCTCCGAGGACTGAAAAGAGCTCTTCTTGAGTAGTGGGACAGAATTTCCAGCTCCTCATTAATAGCATCATTGACTCCATGCCTCAAAAGTGTTCAACGTTGCTGGCCGGGGAAACCATACCCCCTACTAAAAACGATTTTCGTTGAAGGAAACACCTTTTTTTTATTCGTTTTTTCTCATTTGCACAAATTGTGTTTTTTTTTCTTTCTGTACCCAAATGCTCAATGCAATACATTTTTTCTGCCAAACATGTGCAATTTTTTTTTCATATAGCCTACCACGTTTATCCATCATGTATCAATCATCTAAACAATTCCCCAGCCGCAATATCCACCCACAACCTCAATATCCTTTAATTGTTTTGAGCAGTGTATTATGAAAATTTGAGAAGCCATTCGAAAGTTATTCGTGTGCAAAATCATAAAATTAATTAATGAGCTGTCTTTTTCAGGGTCTGATTACTAACGGGATAACAATCCACCAGTAAAAAGGAACAGAATTTCTTTCCTTATTCATGGCAGTAGTTTGCATGAAAAGAGCGTTTAAATAACTGGTGGAAGTTTGCCCCTTAGGTAATCAGGCACTGATATTTGTTGAAAATATCGTTTAATGAATTTTGAAGACGAAGGTACTTTTTAATTTATGAATTTTAAAGAAATAGTTTCAGACAATGCTTTTGATATATGAAGGGCTTGGATGTAAAATAAGGTAAGTAACAAATTGCTAGTTTCGCGATATTCGTGATTCAAGTTTTCGAATTATAATCTACAACAAAAGCGTGCAACATTTTTTGTTTAACAGACTTTATTTTATTAGAATGATTGAATTTTAATTACAAAACCAGCGGTACTAATGTAAAATTTATCAGTAATTATGATGGTATCTATTGAGAAGTAAATAAAGCTTGTACTTTTTAAAAGCTATCAGGATGCAGTATAATTATCTTCCATGAAAATGATAAAAATTAAAATATCACTTATCATGTTTTACACTCGAAACCTCTTTATTCTCTGACAATAATAGTGTAGGTATTAATGTTGACTTCTGTGAGTGAAGTTACAGGAACTGCGGGTCTATCTTCCTTTGAAAATGATTGTCTTTCTCTTCCTTAAACAACTCAAACCATCTTCTAACTGTGCTGCAGGGAAGAACAGACTCTCCACAAGTCTCCTATAGCATACGCTTCATCTGAAGATTTCCTCAGACGAAAAAAATCTGAACTTTCATATGGCTATTGCTCATGTGCTACTGGAAATAAATGAAAACAAGTAATATAAAAATTTTGTTTTTAAAGTCAATTCCTACTCAGGTCATCAAAGAAAAATTTAATATAATCCCTTAAGCTAATATTAGTTTTTGTTGCATTAAAACATCTCAATTTGTTGATTTTCTATAAGCAAGTAGGTTTACAATGGAAGTCTATGGGAATATGGCGAAATATTAGAGATATCGCCAAGTTGGCGTCACTTTTGGCGACTCATTTTGGCCGCCAAATTTGGCGATATATCGCCAAGTGGGCGACAAACTTGGCGGTATTTGGCGACAGAACAGGGTCCCCCCTATGGTAACCCCTTATTGAAAATACTTTCATTGATCTTCAATAACCAATGGCCGCCATTTTGTTTCCCATGCAAAACTAAAATTAATTAATTAAAATTTAATTAATTAATTAATATTTGAAAAAACTGTATTAACATCAAATGTCATCCAGTACAAGTTTAAAAAAATTTATTTCAACTTGATAGGATGAATAATGAGTATTTTATTAACGATTGAAAATTTAAACAAGATAAATAAATATATAAATAAATATAGGTAGAGCGTGAACTAATAGTAGGAATTGAAAAAAGTACCACGTATTCATTACACATTAAACTAACAATGGAACATAAAAGTAAATTTGTGTGCAATAAAGCATGCTAATGGAAGAATTATAATCTTAATTAATTTTTTATTGTGATTCTTGATTTTAGTTCGAATTTCAAACAATAGATGCCGCTGAGAGCAATAGGTGCTCAATCCAGACCCGATTTTTGGTACTTCGGGATCCATTCATTTTAATCTCCTTTTTTCGCGTGGAAAAAGACAGAGGCCAAAAAGTCGAGCCTGGATTTAGCGGTTACTGTTTGCAGCGCCATCTATCTATTCTATTTGTAACTAAAACTGAGAATCGCAGCATAAAAACTCTTGACGAATTTTTGGCTTAGATGCCGTATCTTCCCTCAGCCGTTGTTGTTTTGAATTGTTTGGCGATTTTTTGTTGGCGTGTTGGCGGTGTGTACGGATATGACAAAATCGATATGTAAACCCCGTGTGACATGTGTGTTGTGACGTGTCGTTGCAACCCCTGAGAAGCTTAGAATTTTGTGGATGTATTTTGATATCGTGTTCTATCGTTGTCTTTTTATTTTTATGTTAAATTTATTGGATGTATTTCATTGACTATAGTTTCTGTAGTCCGTTTAAACGCTCTTGCTGAAGTAATTAAGAAATATGAGGAAATTTTGACAAGAAAGGGAGGTTTGTTTATAGCGTGTCAATGCGTATTAAGCCTATTTTGGAAAATGACGGTGTTGTTATGAGAGATATTTCGTGCTAGAGGTTTCAAGAAAGCAGATGTCTGTTAAGGTATGTTGATAATTTTATGTATATTTTGCTGCTTTAAGAGTTTTTTACATTTTGAGATTGCTACAAAACGAGAACTGCTGAATTTTGAGAATGCTATACCGCGAGAAATGCTGAATTCGGCGATGTTTTTTTCCGGTAAATGTGCGCGAAGCGCTCATACAACTATTACTGATTGCCACTTTAGGGAGTTTCGTTTTTTATGTATATTTTGCTGCTTTAAGAGTTTTATACATTTTGAGATTGCTACAAAACGAGAACTGCTGAATTTTGAGAATGCTATACCGCGAGAAATGCTGAATTTGGCGATGTTTATTTTTCGGTAAATGTGTGCGAAGCGCTCATACAACTATTGCTTATTGCCACTTTAGCGAGTTTCATTTTTTATGTATATTTTGCTGCTTTAAGAGTTTTTTACATTTTGAGATTGCTACAAAACGAGAACTGCTGAATTTTGAGAATGCTATACCGCGAGAAATGCTGAATTCGGCGATGTTTTTTCCGGTAAATGTGCGCGAAGCGCTCATCAACGATTACTGATTGCCAGTTTAGCGAATTTTGTTTATTATTTACATTTTATTTTCGTTAAGCCAAACATGCGTATAAACCGGTGCTTGGTGACATTTACTACTTGGCGGAAAAGGGGTTTCACGCCAAGAAGAATTCCAAGATGGCGGCCGTGGGAACTTATGACATCTGTTCCGAATTTTTTTAATATCTGTCACCGTTTGCAAGTTATTGAATTTTAAAATCCATCAGTCATTTTTCGGACACCCGGTGTTAAGTTATCTTAGTAAGATAGAAATTATATTCGGCACCACGTTGAGAAGAAGTAATTGAGCAAAAAAGATTAAAAACCGCTACTGTAAACCAAATATCCTCCTGATGTCCAAATTGTTCGGTTTGTCTTGGCGTACTTTCCGTATGTATTTTATGGTTTTTATTTTATTTATTTATTTATTTATTGGCTCACTGGTTCTTATTAAATTTCAGAACACCACGCATCATACATACAAAGTCGTGCAGATAAAAAAGGAGATCCCATGCTATTTTATCAACAAATTATCGCTGAGAGATACGAGGAGTATCACCCGGCAAGGAACCGAGTCTGCATTACGAATTTGGCTGCAATTTCTGAAACAGAGGTCATCAAATACGTATTAATAATTCCAATAACTTTAATTTTTCAAATGGAAATCCGACTTTTGACACTTTTTTTAATTCCTTGGACCAAAAGACCCCGAAAAAGGTATAATTTATATATTTTCCGAACTAGAGTTTTCTTCCTAGAATTACAAGGTGTCCAAGATTGAGGATGCTAATGATATATGCACATTGCAAGTTTTAAATTATATCTCCCCGAAACATCATCCAATTGAATTTTCTTTTGTTTAATGACATAGAATGAATAGATCCAAACATATTCCAGTAATTTTTCTATTCAAAAGCAAAGTTTTAATTACGAAAATTAATAATATATTCACAGTTTGAAAAATATGAATTATGATCGACATTGATTTTTACATAAATCGAAAGACAATCGTTAGATACATAGGCATATAAATTTACTGCTCATTCGAATCATTAGTTTTCGAAATATATATCGAAATTTTATTTTTCCATTGCATAAAGTGACTGTCTTCTGTTATCAATGGATCTGCAAAAAAGAATACAATAAACTTATCAGAAAAAATTGTAGGATTTTCTTTCATATAAAGTAAGATAATTTTATATTTTAAATTTCTTTATAATTTTACTCGTGACTAGTTGAGTATTTTCAGCATGGTTCCGTGTAAGGTCTTATTTTTATTTACCGAAGTTTACAGATAAACCCCTACAACATTTTCAATTATAAGTCTATGAAAATTTAAGTAAAAGTGTATAAACTCTACTTTTACCGAGCTTCGATCCAAGGAACTCAAAAAAAGTGTCAAAATTGGGTGTTCCCGTTTAAAAAATTAAGGTTATTGCAAATATTATTATTTAGATAACTTCTATTTCAAAACCTGCATCCATATACGGAAAATAGACATAATTTTCTATTAAATGGTACCTCTTGCGTCTCTCTTCGAAAATTTGGTGATAAAATATCGGGAGGTTGAATAAGTTTTTGCTGTTTCTTTGTGAAAATTAATGCTTTATTTAAAATAATTTGTACAAAACTTAAAGTATTTAATACACTGAATTAGTACACTGAAAGTATTGTTCATCGCTAGCCACTCCTTTTTCCCATCCTTCCGTCAGCATCTGAATGCCACGTCGGCAAAACGAGATATCTTTTGAGGCTATCCAAAATTCCAAGAGTCCTTACATTTTTTGGTATCTTCAAAAGAATGGAAGTGCTACTCAGCCAAGTTATGTTCCATTGGTCGGAACAAGTGATAACCGGATGGGGCAATATCTGGTGAATATGGCGGGTGGGATAGGACTTCCCATTTGAGCGTTTCCAAGTATATTTTCATCGGTTTTGCAACATGTGGTCGTATAACGACCGTTTTTCCTTCAATGCTCGGCTCAAACGCATCAAATGTAGTCGATAGTGATCTCCTGTGATGGTTTTGTTCGGTTTGAGCAGGTCATAACAAAACTATATCCAGCTGATACAACCAAATGCAGAGCAGAAGCTTTCAACGGTGGATATTCGGATTTGCCGACGATTTTGATGAATTGCAGGGCTACTCCACGATTTGCTATCTTTCTATGCTTAGGGTTGTCGCAGTGTATCCATTTTTCATCGCCAGTCACGATACGATGCAAAAAACTTTTCCTTTTCTGCTGTTGAAGCATCTGTTCACACGTGAAAAGGCGCCGTTTGATGTCTTTCAACTTCTACTCGTACGGCACTCCTTGCTTTAGAATCATTCCTAATGTTTTCAAGCGTTTCGAAACTGTTGTGTGATAAACTCCTAATGATTCTGCAAGTTCAACTAGCATCTGACATGAGTATTCATGAAGTAATGCTTCCAATTCTTCATCTTGAAACTTTTTCGATGCGCCAAAGCGTTCTGTATCTTCATCATGAAAATCATTATGTGTGAAGTGTCTAAACCAACCTCTGCATGTTTTTTTTCCGACAAAGCATGGTCGCCGTAAATCTCAACAAGAATTCTGTGTAGTTCATCTGCAAATTTTTTTAATGAAGTAATGTAGTAAAATTACTCGCAAATACTCATTTTTGGCTCGAAATTTGTCATGTTTAACACTATGAAAAAAAATGTTGTTTACCCTTCAGCGAAATGACATACACTGAATTTCAAGCTTGCTCATAATACTTCTTTATAGATTCGTTACCATCATAAACTACAAACATGCAGTTCTGGTAAAGCCACCTGCTAGAAAACAACGAAAACTTATTCAACCTCCTAATAGAATGGAGATTTGGGGGGAGGGGGAGGGAGGTTGGAGGCGACTATACACATAAGTCAAAATCTAATTAAATATTTTGTTTTCAAGGAAATTGCTTTTTGATTTTATTGGGTCGTTCGGAAAGTCGTTTAAGTTTGGGAAAATTAATTCGTACCAAAAAATTCTATAATTTAATTCCGATATCTAATGTCTAATAATTAATGGGCAGAATTTTCCTGTGTGAGTTGATTGGAAAGGACTTTCCGAACGCCCAATAGAATTTATCTTGTTAATTAATGTTTACAAAATGAAAGGAAACATCTTATGTTTGTAGTAAGTGAATGACAAAAAGCTTAGGTGATGTCACATTAAATAACGTAAGTTTTTCATACAGCAAAATGAAACCTATTTAAATATATATACGTGTGTGTGTGTATGTGCGCGTTCAGATGTACACTGCTGGCCATCCAAAATGCAACACCAAGAAAGACAAGAGATATCAATGCCAAATTTATTTTAGAGATTACACATAGTATCAGTGTTAATTGATTCCAAAGACAACCTTCTTTGAAGTGAGGTAGACGGGAAAATCAGTAAGAACTGTTACATCCACGTCTGTCAATAACCGCTGCTACACGCTGCGGCACAGAGTGAAAGAGGCTTTGGAAGTGTTGTTGGGGTTTGTCATCTCACGCTGCCTCCTCACGTAACCAAAGTTCATCTTGTGTACTGGCGGGTACGGCATTCCGGACAAGGCGTTCTCCAATCATTGACTAGACATTCTCGATGGGTGATAGATCTGGAGAACAAGCAGGACAAGCTAACAATGGAATATGGTGAGCTAAGAAGAAAGCTTAAACAATACGTGGAACATATGGTCGTGCATTGTCCTGTTGAAATGTGGCCGCACTCAAGCCCTAAAGATAAGGGAGGAGAACAGGCTGCAAAACCTCAGAGATATAGCGGTGACAGGTAAATGTACTGTTAATGTGTACTAGGGGGGTGCGGGAGATGAATCCAATACCACCTCACACCATAACACCGGGTGCAGGACAAGTGTGATCTTGCATAATACAGCAATTGAGCAGCCTCTCCCCACGGTGTCTCCAAACTCTAATTCGACCATAGTGATACTGCAGGCAGAATCGTGATTCATTTAAAAACACAAAGCTATGCCATTCGTATGTCCATCTCTGCTGTTTAGCGGACCATTGTAAACGCGAATGCACGTGGTTTAATGCCAAATGTATGCGAAGCAATGGACGCCTAGCGGACAATCCACTGTACTGCAAACGACTTCGAACAGTTCGTGCGGGCGAGCCATTGTTGTGTTGGAGACGCTATTCGTTGTGTTATGGTTACGGATGTCGCAGTGCGTTCCATCAGTGCCATGCGCACAATATCCCTGTCTTCCAGTGGAGTGGTGTGACGAGGCTGTTGCAATCGCTCCTGTCGGTCTGTTGTTCCCTCCTGCATCCACCGATTACATATTCTCATGACTGTTGCTTGGCTAAGTCCGATACGATGACCAGGTTCTCGGAAGGGTAATCCGCAATCTCTGTATGCAAGGATTCTTCCGCGATCGAAATCCGAAGCGTGCTCCAATGGTGCTCGTGTTTTTCTGCGAGGCATACTGAATCTGTACACACAAAAATTCGAAGGAGAAAACAATTCACGTTCTTCAAAACGACAATCTTTCTTCCCTTTATATACAGATTGTAAGTGGCGCTGCAGTCGCCCACGATGTGCGCGAGCGCTGAATTTGTAATCATTTATATATTTTACCGAGGTGTATACCTGCTATAAATTTTACGCTGTTTGGTTGATCCCTTCATGGTGTTGCATTTTGGAGGTAAAACCAATGCCAAGAACTTTGAAATATAATCCCGGTAATAGCTAGCTAGACCCAGCAAACTTCGTAACTCTTTCTTTGTAGTAGGCCTAGAGATTTTCTGTGTAGTTTCTACCTTCAATGAGTCGAGCGAATGTTTTCCTGATCCGATCACATGCCCCAAAAATTTTACTTCATTTCTACCAAAATTACACTTTCCCAAATTTACAGTCAATCCTGCGTCTCTAATACACTGAAATATCTGTCGAAGATGTTCCAAGTGTTCTTCCCATGTTTGAGAAAATATAGAAACATCGTCTATATATGACCTACAATATTTTTTATGTCGTTGAAATAACTCATCCATAGATTTCTGAAACGTACTTCCGGCATTTTTCAAACCAAATGGCATCACTCTCCATTGATAATGTCCTGAATGCGTGACAAAAGCTGTAAAAGGTTTCGATTCCTTCACCATTGGAATCTGCCAGTATCCCTTCGTTAAATCTAAAATTGTAATAAAATTCGCCTGTCCAATTTCATTTAACAAATCCTTCGCAATTTTCATTGGATACGCATCCGGTATGGTAAAACCATTCAAGTGTCTAAAATCTACACATAACCTAACGGTTCCATCCTTCTTTGCCACATATACAACTGTATGTGCCCACTCGCAGTTGCTATGTTCAATCAATCCCTGATCAAGTAATCCTCGAATCTGGCAATCCACTTCCTCCTGCAAAGTTATAGGAATTCTATATGGCGATAACTTCTTCGGGATACCATCAGCCGTAACTCGAATGGCATGCCCATCCCCTTTTGCCAATCCAGGTAATTTGCTAAACAATTTCATGATAATTTCCTAAAATTGTAATAATTTCCTGTTTCTGAACATCCCTCATCGATTCGTGTTCATCCATAATAATTCTCTGTATATCTTTCATTCCCTTTTTTTTTTTGTCTTCACTGGAACACGATAATTCCCACTACTGGAGACTTTTCCATCTGGAACACAGTACAAATCTCCAAAATAAGAGTCTTCTTCAAATATCAAACCTATATGTTGAACCCTTGCAATAAAAGGACGTATTTTATTCACATGCAGATTTTTTGTACTAATATCATCCAACCTCACGACTACAGAATGTGGTCTAGTAGTTTCAATCACTGTGACCGGTTCAATCCATGCCTTCAGTAATTTGTGCGACGACGATGGATGTAAAATCAACACCTGATCTCCAACGCAAAATGTTTTTTCTCGAGATCGAAGATCTCGAGCAGCATAATCAGCCTGATTTCTGTCTGCATTTTCTGATGCGATCTTATGCGCATTCTCCAATTTCCCAAGTAATTTCTTCATTTACTGCTCTATAGAAGGCGATGCTGCCAGTGGTATTTTCCTCAACAATTTCAGTGGTCTGGAAAGAAATCGCCCATACACCAACTGAAAATGTGGCATTCCAGTAGTACTATGCGGTACTTCCCTATAAGCAAACAGCAGATACGGTAAATGCAAATCCCAATCACGACCATTGTCCTGAATGTTCTTATTCAACATATCTTTTAGCGTTCTATTCCAGCGTTCCACCGCTCCCATACTCTCTGGATGTCCAGGAGTCGAAAATCTGGGCGCGACCCTCAAAGTATCCAAATATGCATCGTACAACTGTGAAGTAAAATTCGGTCCTTGATCTGTGCATATAGTAACTGGGAATCCCGTTTGGGTAAATATTTTCATTAACACTTCACATGTGGTCTTTGCGGTTATATTTTTAACTGGTACCGCCTTGGCCCACCTGGTACACAGGTCAACAGCAGATATCACATATTTATGTCCTCTACGAGAAGGTGGTTCCAAAGGTCCAATACAATCCAGACTCCACACTTCAAACGTGTTTTCCGATCGTACTAACGGACGTATGGGTAACCTATCTCTATATGTGACAGTTCTTCTTAACTGACATTGTTTCCAACTTGCACAAAACTTTTTACGTCTTTCTTCAACTCCGGCCAATAAAAGGAATACTTAATTCTCTGTTTCGTCTTCTGTTCTCCCAGATGGCCTGCCAAGGGAATTTCACGAGCAACTGATAAAATACGCTGTCTCTTACACACAGGCAACACTACTTGTTTCACATTTTCCAAATGCATTCGTATTCCTTCCTCTATAAAGTAAGCATTTTTATTATTTTTAGCCATTTCCCATATATTTTCCAATGAATCATCAGCTCTTTGTAATTCGAGAAAAGATTCCTTTGTTCTTCCCTCACTTTCATTTTTATTGCCGGCTTGCTGTCCTTCACCAAAGTCATATATTTCCTGATCACCATCAGTATCTTCCTCAGAATTAATGTTCTGCTCTCTCTCCACCTCCTGGTCCATCTGTGGATCATTCTCCTTCTCTAAATTAACATTGCCAACCAGACTGGGGATAGTCGTTGCCTTAGTATACAATATAACATTATGGTTCAACGCTTCATAAGCCGTTGGGCATATTAACATATCATTTACCAGTTTTTCTGAAATAGCACAAGTTACAAGAACTTCTCCATGGAATCCATCATCTATTCTCATTGGTATCACTCTTAACGGAATGACTTCACTTTCTCCAAACGCTGAGGTTATCTTGATCCTTCCCCCTCCGTGGCCATATCCTTGACTAAATCTGCTCGTATCACCGATATCTGAGCACCGGAATCATAGATTCCATCCACAACATTGCCTCCACATTTAATTTTCACCCTTTCCAATTCATTATACTGTCCATTCTTTCCCGCGTGTGCAGATACCGGTATTGTTATCCTAGCAGTCAATATTGGCGATTGGTTTTCCCCAGTTTTTCTCTCAGATCGCAACGAATTTGTCTGTGATCTCTAGATAGCTGAAGTACTACGTTTATTTGGACAGAATGGAGACTTATGACCTTCCCCTCTACACGAATAGCAAGTAACTTTATTATTTATCTGTGTATTTTATTTATTATTAGCTCTAGAGTCCTGTTTGCGATATGGTGTAAAACCTGCCCTCCTATTATCAACATACTTAGGATTCAAGGCTAAACTACTTTTCCTTTCCACATATATATCCCTCTTAACCTGCCTCCTACAGTCCTCTCGTACACTTTCATACAAATCGTCGGGTCCCTGATCAAGCTGCTGAGATTTATTTCGGTTACTGTGAGATTTACAATTACAATCACAACTGGTTACCCAATTTTTCTGGGCGAACCGAAGATTTCACATCGAGATATATGACTGTATGTAGTGATTACATGAGGATCATTTCACCTAATGTGATTGCATAATTGTTTACAATTTTCTTGGATGTATATACGTCACAGTACATTTAACACACAATATTTAACATGACAATTAGAAACACATTACAACACAATATCAAACACCTACTATTTACATGCTGTATGTAGTGATTACATGAGGATCATTTTAATGTAATTGCATAATTATTTACATTTTTTTTCATGGATTTATATACGTCACAGTACATTAAACACACAATATTGAACATCACAATTAGAAACACATTACAACACACCTACTATTTACAATTTGCACATACTAGAGTTTGGAGAGATGCACAAGATAAAAATTCAATAGTGATAGAAGTTTCTGGCACCCGCTAATTACCCGTTTCTCCCTCCATGCTACACCCTAGTGATGGAGTCGGACTAGAATGGGTCTGGATTTGAAAAGATGTACTCGTTTGTTTCTATGAACCTCATGCATTGTATGATCTTGTTGAGTAGTTGTGGTTTCTCTTTTACATCCCGCCACCAACTTGCTAAATTCATACGTGTGTGTTTTTTGAGATGATAATGCGATGTTAATGTACAGTATAATACATAGTGTAACGATGTTGACGGCAAGCCACAAATGCATAGTGGGGAGTCTCTTTTGTTAATTTTGTATAAGTGTTCCTGAAAGGGGCCGTGATTTGTTTAAAATATGTGTAAGTATCTGTTGTTTACGAAATACTTGTGGTCAACCAAAGGCAAGAGTTCCTTCGTATATCGGCCTGTGTCTGAATCCGTCCAGCGTTTTTGCCAATTTTTTAACAGATTCTGCTTTAACTGTGATTTTAATGAAAAAGCTGGATATGGTAAAAATCAGTGGCGTGGCGTCCGGTCATCGCTGGATGCGGCGATGACCAAGCAATATTTTAAAACTCTTAATAAGCTTTTAAAACTCTACGATCCAGTTTTAGCAGAACATTTGGAGTTCATGTATAAGTGAAGGTAAGATTTAAAGTTTCTTTTTTGAACATTCAACCATTGAATTTTAGAGTTAATAATTTTTCACCACAAACTTAAATAATTGCGATGACCACCGAAAATTTCCACGCCACGCCACTGGTAAAAATGTATGTATTAGTGTTTCATCCGTTACTGCCGATTTTGCCAGTTGATCAGCTGCCTCATTGCCCTCAACACCTGAATGTCCTTTTGCCCAATTGAAGTATATGTCTTTTACTGTTGTTTGTAATTGTTGAAGAATTTTTAGTATTAAATAGTTTGTATTGTCAAAATTGTTTAATGCTTTTGAACTTGATAGGCTATCCGTTATGATTAAGTATTGAGAATGTTTGTCCGACTCTATCAACTCTAATGCTGAAGAGATCGCGAAGAGTTCTGACTGGAAGACGGAATTATCCTGGGAGAGTTTCGCTCTCCAAGTATAGATTTGCTCGTTTTTTTTCGTACACACAAAATGCCGAGGCTGTGCCTTCGGACATTTTGGAACCGTCCGTGTATATTTTAATTTTGCCTACATAGTCGTTTATTTCACAAATTTGTATCTCACTTGTTAGTGGTGATGTTTTGTATTTTGAGCATTTTGGATAGTACAGTGGAGCAAAAGCCTTTTCTGTTGACTTGCCGAGACGAATCGTCCCCGAATACTCCGCCTCCAACTGCAAATCCAGTGGGGGGAGACCTGTGAGGACCTGCAGGGCATTTGTTGACGTATTGCGATATGCTCTCGTTATCAGCAACAAAGCTTTCCTTTGTGCCGAGAGCAAATGTCGACGACCGTGATATTGCGCCATACGCGGAAACCAGACAGCACACGCGTAGGCCAGTTTCCTTTGTAAGATCGCCGAGTACCAAATCTTAAAAAATTCCGGAGGGAGTCGACCTGAGACTGATGAAAATTTATAAAGATTTTGAGTTATTTTTCCGATTTCTACTCTCTTTTGTGCCACATGTGAGAGAAATGATAATTGTTTATCTAATATTACCCCCAGGTATTTTAGTGTTTTTTTCTGAATTTATTGATTTATCTTGAAGTTTAAATGTGGGGCCGCGCTTAAGGTGTTTGGGTTTGCCAAAAGTTAATGATGAGGATTTTTCATGTGAAATTTCTATTTTGTTGGTTTCCGCCCAATTCTGAATAAATTTTAAAGCTTTCTGACCTTTTTGTTCAAGTTGCTGTCTCGACTGTGCCCAGATCAGTAATATCATGTCATCCGCGTATGCCACCAGTTCACAGTCCTGTACATCAAAGGTCCCCAACAGAGTCTCCAACAGAACCAACCAAAGAAAAGGACCCAGACACGATCCCTGCGGACAACCCTTACTAAAGAAGTACAACAAAAATGGTGCCATCCAGTCCGCCTGAGCTCGCCTACCCGAAAGGAAGGAAACTACAAGATTAATGAGTTGTTTAGGAATACCTAGTCTTTGCAATGCTAGGATCACCTGGTCCCAATGGAGGTTATCAAATGCTCCCCTGAAATCCAGTGACACCAGTGATGTGTATTGTTTATTTTGTTTGTGTTGTTCTACTAATGAAATCACTTGCTTCAAAGCCGTTTCCGTAGATTTATTTTGCGTGTAGCCGTGTTGCTTACCCGATAAGAAATTCGTTTTGTCTAATGCGTGATGTATTCGTCTTAGAATTAATTTCTCTAAGATTTTTCCGAATATTGGTAATAGAGTGATGGGGCGATATGAAGAGCTCTCATTCAAGGGTTTTCCTTCCTTTCTAAAATACACGAGCTCTCCCAATTTCCAGTCATCAGGAAAATAGTTTAACTTTAAAAGACTGTTGTACATATCCAACAGAATATTAGGAATTTTTGAAAAGATGCACCTGACCATCCTGTGATCAATTTGATCAGGTCCTGGCGACTTGTTAATATTGAATGAGAAAATAACATTTCGCAACTCTCTTTTCGTGAATTTTGCCTGGTCCTGCGAGTTTAGTCGCTGTGGTAGTTGCTTTGGAGTTTCATCGCCAAAAATGTCCCTCGTTAGTTTTAAAAGTGTTGATGACCTGGAAGTGGGTGACAAAGAATCAAATTGGTAACTGATATGTGAGTCCTGGAATTGCTGGAAGGCTAACTTTTTCGTTAAACCAAAAGGATCCGTCTCTCTGCGACACAGGTTTTTCCAAGCTTTTTCCTTCTCCGATAAAATCTGTTTTTGATAAATTGCCCTTTCCCTTTTGGAATGCTGGTTTATATTTAACTCGTAGTTTAAATTTTTTGCTCTTTTTAAAAGAGCTGCTACTTTATTTCTTTGGACCCTCAATTGTGGAGACCACCAGGAAATTTTAAATTTCTTGAAAGGGGCTTTCTTTTTAAAGGATTTATTGGCTTGTAATAATATTTCTTGTTTAAAAGTTTCGTATTCTTCGTTAAACTGGTCTATAGTTTCTATGTCATTAAAGTTAATCTGTGAGCATTTTCGAGTTAGTTGTTCGGAAAATTGTGTCAAAGGGATTCCCTTTGTTTTGAATCTTCTTCTTGGTAGTTTGGGTATTGTGAAATTTAGCTCTGTTTCTATGTGTGAAAACATAGCCTGCGTGCAGATGGACAGATCCGGCCTCCCCAGGTTCTTCCCCGACTCATACGTTGGTGGGCTGGATGAATAGTTTAGAATAACTCGTTGATACGCTATGACTCTATCGATAAGGACTTTTCCCCTGGTGTCTTCACTCCTATAGCCCCAAAGCTGACTGTGAGCGTTAAAATCACCGAGAACCAACTGCAATGGGCTCTGATTTTTAGAACCCAGCCAGTTCTCAATATCCTCATCAAAGTCAGCACTCGGGGGCTATACAGGCTGCCAATGCTTAAGGTTAAAGGCTTAAGGTCTAAATTTATAAAAACTGAGTTATAGTGTTTAGAAGAGAGATTATGTTTTAAGTTTTGGTCTAAGATTAAAATATGGGCTTTTTTAGAGCTTGAACTATAGCATGGTGTTGTTCGAGGAAGTGATAGAGGTCTATTTTCATAAAGGTATGCATCTTGAAGACAAGCCAGGGAATAGTCCGAGTCTGAGAGGAACTTCATAAAAGCAGCGGTTTGTGATCTGTTGTTCTGTAAATTTTGTTGAATTAATTTGAATTTTTACCTCTATAAGACAATGACGCTAGCGCTTCTTGTTTCTTTCGCTGGTACACTCTGCAGGATGGATCGTAAGATGGGTGTTTTTCATATAGTCCAGCTTTCCTATGGTCCCCCTTGTAGTAGTCGAGCACTTTTTTGCAGTTAACACACTCTTCTTTTTCTGAGGCACAATCCTTTATGGTGTGGCCTTTGCCACATTTAGTGCAGGCCTCTGCATTCTGGCACACTCTTGCTGTATGCCCTATTTCCTGACAGTGATAACACCTTTGAATGAAGACATACCGTCTTACCGTGCACCGGTTAAATCCTATGCACAATTTTCCTGCCATTAGTTGCAGTGCATCTCTCTCCAGTAGCTGCAACACCAAGTGCGAGGTTTCCTCGCCCTCTCTTCCTTTCAATACTCTTATCAGCTTATATTGCACCTTCCTCCTCAGAGCTCTTTCTAAAGCCGGATAGAGTACTTGTTTTTCATATAGCTCTTGTTGCTCTTCTAAGTTGTTCTGTGAACTGTCTGCTTCTCTTTCGACGTTTTTCTGTGTGACTACTGGGGCTCCAAAAACTATCACTCGGGCTGTTTTCGGGTTTGGTTCTTTAATATCCAGTTTTTCCGCCATATCTTCTGTAGTGCGGATTTTATCTTTCACCTGTTCTAGTTCAAATTTGTTTTTACATGTTATTATTATTTTATTTTGTTTAGTTGTTTGGCAGTCTACTGGTGGTAATTCAGCCATATTCATAGAATTGATAACTTTCTTTATTATTGGCATTTTTGTTTCCTTGTCTTTTGGTGTTAATATTAGTGTCGGTCTTTCTTGTGGGAGCGGTGGAAATTTTGTCATTTCTGCATATGTTGGTCGGTCATTTTCTATTGCTGTTTCTCCCTCTCTATGATCAATTAAGTCATTTCGGTCTTCTGCCTGAAGAGTAGTAACATGTTCGACGAGTCTTTTTTCCATTTGTTCATGATTCTGTTGTATGATTTTGTTCATATCATTGATCAATTGATCTTCTCTTTCGATTTTATCTTGTTTTGTCTGTTTGATTAACTCTTCTTGGAATTTAATTCCTTCGCTGAATTTCGTTATTAAGTGATCTTTTTCTTCTGTCTGTTGTTTGAGCTGCTTAAAGTTTTTTATTACTGATGACATGGTATTCTTTATCTTTATACGCATAATCAGTTCATAACATTTATCAAAAACGTTTATCAAAGCACATATCAAAATAACTCAATTTTATATTTTAATATACATCATTTCAAAGAAACCCATTTCACAGCAATTCCGAAAATTTTCATAAATCATTAACCTCAGTATTTAAACCTACCAACCATAACACAAATATACACAAGGATTATATATACAATCAGTTATACCATATTTCCCACTTATTGTCAAATACATAATAATTTATTCAAGGCAATCTCATCTGAACATATATAACCTGTCAACATTTCAGTACCTATCACATATTCCAAGAACAGATCATAAATAACCATATATCTGAACAGTTATATCTCCCCCTTCCTATATTGACATGTATTTTACGAACTAAAACTAACAATCATTATTCTGAATAACTACTCAGTTTTTTTTCTTTCGTACTGACGTACACCCCCCCCCCCCCTCCAAAATATACTTTATATTTCCAACCATTATACACTATATATCCAGTCACTAATGTCTTAATAAACCAACATCAATCAAATTTTTTGTACTGACGTACACCCTTCCAAAATACACTTTATATTCTCAACCATTATACACAATATTTTTTCTGTACTGACGTACTTCCTTTCAAAATACACTTTGTATATTCAATCGCTATACACAATATCTTTTGTACTGACGTACACCTCTTCCAAAACACACTTTATATATTCAATCATTATAGACAATATTTTTTTTTGTACTGACGTACACCCTTTCAAAATACACTTTATATGTTCAATCATTATAGAAAATATTTTTTTTTGTACTGACGTACATCCTTCCAAAATAAACTTTATATGTTCAATCATTATAGACAATATTTTTTTTGTACTGACGTACATCCCCTCCAAAATACACTTTATATATTCGATCATTATACACAATATTTTTTTTTTGTACTGGCGTACACTATAATTCAAAATAACACATTTAAATAACTAATAACACATTTTAAATGGGAAGCCACTTACAGAAAAAATTCCTCACCTTGCTTTTTTTTTCTTTCCCCAATATGACCTGTCCTTTCAGTCCCACTACGCCAGTAATGTTTTTGTCTTACGTAGCTTCTTTATCCATTAAACTCGTAGCCGAGTATCATTCCATCTAGGGAGCCATTGAATAAATTCACACCACTCGTATAATCTTGAAAACCACGCAGAATAAAACTCAACACTTTTAATACTCTAAAAACATTTAAAATGAAAACAATAAGTCAGAACTACACAAACACTCTTCCACCTTCCATTACTTTCCAAATTCTTCTGCATCGGCTCTCACGATCCTCGGTCTTGTCCCGTTGCCAGTTGTGCTACCTAAAGTTCGACGGCAGACTGTGAATTAAAGAAAAAGGTCCATTCTAGGCATTTCAGTTTGTCCGCTGGGTTTCACAACTCTGACAATCCATTTTATAAAAGTTTTCATCCAATGTTGGAAATGATTATCTTGCTCTTAGCAATTCAAGTTCATTGACGTCAGCTAGTATATTTATTTTCAAGATCCATGCAATATTTACTTAAGAGATTTTCGATAACTAATTTTAGATTAGCACCAGTCAGAAACTCAAAATCTTGTGATGCATTTCGCAGTTTGGTGATTTTCTTCCGTTTCAATTGCTCGATTATGGTGTCGATAGCCTCTATGTATGTAACACGAAATCCTTCACTTTCATTTAAATTGCCATTTGAATTAGGAACTTCGTAGTCACTCTTGAACCAGAGCGCAGTTCAGAACATGGAACTATGAATAAAGAGGAATTGACATATCTAAAAAATTACGAAGCTTCAATTGTACCCGGCAAAATTTCTATCATAATTAACACAAAATTATTGATTCATTTTTACTGGTGGAAGTTTGCCCGACGATAGCCAGGATGTGTGGTTCCGCCATTATTTTCCTACATAAACAATCCTCCAGTCAATGTCAGTGGATTTTGGTACCGCTAAGGCAAACCTCTACCAGCAAATATGAATAGAAATTTTTGCCTTATTTTAACGTCTTATTCATGCAAAATTTCTGTTCTAAATAAGGCAAAAATTTCTATTTGTGGAAGTTGGATCCTGCGCTAATCCGGCCCCGGTCCAGTATAAACGAACAACAGTCGTCATCTTCTGATTACCTCGTCCGTTACTTCACTCGCATTCGTTAGACACTACACTTTTGCCTCCTCCTGTTTATTCATAGCTCCATTGTTCAGAGGTGTTAAACTCATTTGGGGCTGCAGGCTATTTTAAATATTATTGTACCTCATGCGCAGTAGGGTAGTAAAATTTCTTGAGCGAAGTGAATTTTTAAAACAAAAACTACATATATAAACAAACAAAAGTTTTATCAATTTGTTCAAAAAAACTTATATAACTTTCTTTTAAGGTGAGAGAAAAAAGAGAGAGAGAATTTTCTTTCTTTTTCTTCATGATTTCGGGGTCGGAATAGTGATGGGACAGAAATATGCTCCAATAATTAACACATGGGTATAATAATTTCCATAAAGTCGGGTTATGATAAATTCATAAAAGAATGTAATGATTATTTTATGAAAAAATTCAAATATGATTAGAAAAATGTTTTAACAACCGGTTTACCCGTACCGGTTGAGTCCTACCACCAAGTAGGGAAATGTAGTAACACTGAATTGAGTAGAATGAACAAAATAATAATAATAATAATGAAATAAATGAAAATAAATACTTCGTAGTATACTTCATGGCTAAACTTCATAGCTAAATTTGGTAGCTATAAGCTGCCAAGTTTATAATAATAGTGTAAAATAATCTGTTTTTACATTTTAACTCTTCGGAAATATCTCACGCCCCATTCGGCATATAATGCGCCCCCAGGGGTCACACCCCACAGTTTGAGAAAAATTGTCTTATTTTATTGTAATTTTATTTTTGTTTGTAAAAGAGTTTAAGAAGGGCCCAGATTAGTCATTAATTTATTTATGAAAATTGAAATAATATGTTATTTTGAAAACATGAATTCATTATACTTTTTTCTTTGTCGTTGATTTGATGTTAATCAATACAATATATGAAGAGGAAAAAACTATTATGTTTGTTTTAAAAAAATCTATGACATGTATTATATCGTTGAAAAAGAAATGCCCTAAAATTGCTTCCTGCTATTACAAAGAAGAAAAAAGAAAAAAAGTGCAGATCTCTGAGTTAAAAACCATGAGACCAATATTCAATTTATAATAAATTCGATTAAAGTGTGTGAATATTATACATATGACAGTGTTGAAATTTAAAACTACCTACAATTTTACATTTTATCCGGAATGATTGCTCAATAGCAAGAGCTAAATTTCGGCCTGTTACAAAAAACGTCGTTATATGAACAGATATAGAAAACAAGTCTGTTAAGGGACCATACAGGTGTTAGCGTTTTATTATTATTATTTTTTTTTCAAAACTATATATTTATTAACGATAGGCAGTTCCGAACACTTTATAATCAAAGCCATGAATACACTTTTGCAATTAGCCAAAATACATACAAAAAGAGCTTCGGTTTGGAAACGGTAGTATTAGTTTAAAAGTAACTTTCCTTATTACGATTTTTGGCACTGCTTATGATAACTTAAAATGTTTTCGTTTTTACTCCCTCTTGAAAATCAAATTAACTTAAATTTACCTCTCTTGCTGTTGTAAATTTATTCCCAGGAGATTAACACTTTTGAAATTGCGAATATACTAATTATAATTTACTTCAAAAATATAGACATGGAATAAATAACAAATTAACCCTTAATTGCATAGTGATGTAAATTTCCATCACCTTTTTATTTAATTTTTAATACATAAATTAAGTTCTTACAACCACTATATTTATATAGAAATATTAATCCTCTAAAAATTACAAAAATATGCTACAAAATAAAGTTAAAAATCTATCTTAAGATTTCTGGTGTCTAATCCTTAATATAAAAATAAAAAACACAATTCTAAAAGAATAATTCATGCAATTAAGGGTTAAATGATGTTTAGCGACTGAAATGTAACTACCAAAATTTCCACAGTTTCTCTTATGATCTTAAGCGCATTCTGTCATGCCAGTTTACTTCTCGAATGATAGCGACAAGTCTAATATGGTGTATAAAAATTAATTATTCGAAATTTGCATTAAAAAATTCGAAGTAAACTAACATTTATGTATCTATCAATTCCCTCAAAATTATTCTTTTAAAATATGTATTGTAAGATGCAAAATGTGGAAAATGGTAATTGTTTTTCAACTTTTTACATTTTTTTAGTAAATTTAGATAAATAAATAGCAGATTTACCTAAATAAAATTTAAAAAAATTTCAATAATTTGTTTTACTTCTTAACAAAAAAGAAAAACTAAAGAAAGAAAGAAAGAAAAAGCTTCCCACAATTAGGTAAAATTCATTATCATTGGTGGATAGGAGATAGCCCCACAGTTTTAAAATGGAAAAAATCCTTAGTCAGAAATTTCTTTTGGGAGTTAGGGTAGGGGATGATGCAATAACTTTAAAAATAAAATTGTGCATAATTACATTGGGAAAAAATTACAGATATGCATATAATATGTATATATTTTTTTACAAATATAAAGAGAAAAAAAAAGGACCTTAAAAATAAAGTCCCGGAAAATAATCTACAAACCAAAATAAATAAATAACCGTGTTGATAGTATAAATTTGGCGCCCCCAGAATTTCTGCGCCCGGGGAGAGCGCCCCCTTTCGCACGGTGCTGACTGACAGCATAAATGAACTCTAAACACTTGAATTAGCCTAAAAACAAATTTTTATGCAGTTCGTACACTGTAAAAAAATTCCGTTAAATTTACGGCAAAAACTGCAAGCAGCATTGTTGCCAGCAGTTTCTACGTAAAAATCGCAGTAAAATTCGATGTAAATTTTATCACATATTTTCCTTCACTTCAACGGTTATAATTGCAGTAAATTTCACAGCCATATTTCCGTACAAATTACCACAATAAATGCTGTAATTTTAACAGCAAAATGTCCGAAAAAATACTGATGGATTTGAGATCTTACCTGCACGACATCTAATATTAAGCTTTCAGAGGATGAAAGAATAGCACCCTAATCCAGGGCAAGGTTATTAGACATATAAGGTTGGCTCGTAACTTTTCACCCAATCGGAGAGATCTCGCTCTGCTACGTCAGGCTACGTCACAAGAATCCACAATCAGAATCCATCCCGTGCTAATAGCGTTATGTACAGTTGAATTGTTATGTAATTTTAAGCGGAAAAAAATATTAATACTTTTTTTACACGTGTAAAGAAATAATAGACCTTAGTTTTAAAGAAAATTAATAAGTTTTAAAATCTGTACAGTGACACGAGGCGGAAAAAAAAGAGAAAATACAGTTATAGCTGAACTATAATTGTTATTCTCTCTCACACTCTCTCTGTTATTTTGTTATTAATGTATATATCTTTTACTTATCAGTTGCCTATTTCTTATTTTTTTATATATATATTTATTAAATTAGTAAAATAGTGGGTTGCAACTTGAATTCATTTTATTAAAATGTACGTTTTAATATGGAATTTCTACAAATTAGAAAAACAAAATAATAGTTTCTCAGAATTACGTTTATAAAAACTAATAAGTTTAAAAATCCTTTTTGGTTGTAAAAAACATTAAAAATACTTACAACATATGCAATTATTATTCTTTTAAAGCAGATTAGTAAAGTACAAAGTCAAAACTTCGGAATCCTCCGGAACTTGTCGATTGGACTTTTCCGAATTTTGAATCATTTGCATAATTAAAAAAAAAAAAAAAAAAAAAAATGAAAATTTTATCCATTTGTACCGGCGAATTATTTACGTATTACAAAGCATTTTCGAATACTAAAAAGAAAACAATTAATAATTAAAAGAAAATAAATTAAAATAATGCTAAAGCAGATATTTTAATTGGGGAATATATCTTTTTTAAAAGGTAAAAAAACTTCATCACAATTATAGATTTTTTTTTATGTAGTTTTTAATGTTTTTATGAATTTTGCCAAACATTTTTTACATTACTAATAGGAATCTGATTACAATATTCTAATTCAGTATAATAAATGTTGACCTCTTTTCAGTGAAGTTTATTTTGAAATCATACATCGACTTTTCAATGTTTCGCATTTTTTAAAGCGATTTTAAGAGGGTTTTTTTTTACGTTTCACGGCGACTTTTTGACTTTCGTAAAGCTAATTCGATTTCAAAGTTTTAGCCTAATTAATATATGGTAAACTTCTTACCCCATGATTAGTGATTTTTTAGGGATTTTCAATGCGATATTTTGCGATTCGGGAAAGCATTCTGGTTGCAATGTTTTAGACAATACATTTAGCTACAATAAATTTTGTTATTTGCGATTTTTAAATTTTTAGCCTTTTTTTTTCCCCTCGTGCGGCACTTTTCCCACATCATTAAAAGGAATCCCGTTTTAGACTTTCAGCTTAATATGGTAAATGTTGTTCTCTTTTTAATAATGTTTATTCGGAATTCGTACAGTGTTTCTTGAAAGTTTCGCGAATTTTTTATGCAGAT
The DNA here is from genome assembly GCA_963932465.1 of Maratus speciosus. Lineage (NCBI taxonomy): Eukaryota > Metazoa > Arthropoda > Arachnida > Araneae > Salticidae > Maratus > Maratus speciosus. The sequence continues at coordinate 480,773,738 of OZ010796.1, forward strand.
TTTAGATTTTTGCGGCAATTTTTTGACATTCGTAAAATGAATTCATTTTCAATCTTTTAACCCAATATAATACATTTTGTCTTACACATTTTTTGAAATTTGGGAGATTTGCAATGCGATTTTTGGCGTTTCGAGGCAATTTTTGGGGCATTCGTGAAAGAATTCCAGTTACAATATTGTCCACTATAGTAAATTATGTTCTCTTCAAACTTTAGACGCTTAAAGTTTTTTCCTTCTTTCTTTCTTCACGTTTCGCGGCGATTTTTTCGCATTAGTAAAAGGAATTCGGTTTTAATCGTTTAGTTCCGTATTATAAATGGCCTCTTTTTAATAAAGTTTATTCAGAATTCATATAGCGATTTTTAATTTTTTAAGATTCTTTTTTTCGTGTTAGAGATTTTTTTGACATTCGTAAAAGAAATTCGGTTTCAAACTTTTAGCTTAATATAATAAATTTTAACCTCTGCGATTTTCGCAGTTTTAGCAGTTGTTTTATGCGATTATTTAGCGGTTTATTTTACGTTTCGCTAAAATAAAAACGCCAGTTACGGAAACGTCCAAATTTTGGAGAATTCGGGATTTCGGAAGTCCGGATTTGAGACTTTGTACTGTATATAAAACACATAGTACCTTCCTAAAGGTTCCCCCCCCCCCCCAAATATTGGCTGTTTCCAGAGGCTGATACAAAGGAGAGGGGGGGGGTGTGATAGAGGAGAAATTAGCCTCTCACAATAATTATTAACGCAATCAATTTCTTGTTAAACATTTAATATATCAATAATTAAAAAATAATAATATTTACAACATTTCAACTGTTCACATATTATTTACAATTATTTAAAGCATTCGATTTTATATAATAAAGAAAATACTATTGAAAAAGGAAACAACTAGTTATTAAAAAGGAAAATAGTTTTTGACTCTTTTTTTTTTTTTTTTTTTTTTTTTTTTTTGGCTACACAATCCTTATTGCTAAATTTTAATTTTCTTTTTATTGATTTCATCTCTTTTGACGTAGCATTTAACGCAATATTTTACGCGGATAAAAATTCGTAATTTCGAAAAAGAAGATAACTTATTGTCGATATTTAGATTGCATGTTTTTGATGATATATATTCAACAGGTTTTTTTTTTTTTTAAATATCTTTCTTTTCATTGAATGTATCTTCATGAAATGAAATAAAATAATTTTCCATAATAGAAATTTTTAGCTGATATTATTGAAGACCACATCATTCACGTTAAAAGAGAGCTTTAAATTCAAGTCTTTGTGTATTTGTCTTCAAATCTAAAAAAAATGTTTCGTACGAACAAGCAAAAACAAAGCAAACATGGGTTACGGCAGGGGTTCCTGGATTCTTGTGACGTATGATCCTACATAGCAACGGCAGTGGGCGGGACGGCGTCCTTAGTGACGAGCCAACCTTATATGTCTAATAACCTTGAATCCAGGGTGCCAACGCAAACTCCACCTACTGTGCAAGGAGATCTTATGCTCAGCTCAAGGGAACTCTAATCTCGCTATATTAGAATGCGAGATTTAAGAAATCCCTGGTCTTTGTTGCAGAACGACAGTGGAACAATGGAACAATAAAGCTGGTGTATGGATTCCCCAGTTGCTTGGCAACTTTACATCCAGGCTAAGAGTAAATCGTGTTACAATGCAATGGGAGCCTTAGAAAAAAGAGCGTTTAAACGCGGCTAGTAGCCACGAAAAATAGAGAGTAAAAGCTAAAAAGATAGACAATTTTTAATAGAAAAAATTGTTAGTATAACTAGTGGGGGGGGGGGAAATGTTCCATATGATCCACATAAATGTCCAGTACAGGCGAAAAAGCTACCAAAGGAAGCCCCGTAAAAAAAAAAGACTCAATTCAGAGACCATACATTTAATATAGCTTGATAGGTAAAAAAGTTTAACACAGTGAAGAAGAGAAACAAAACTAAATAAATACTTAATTACAAGAGAATTTAAATTACTATAAGTAAAAAAAGAATAAAAATGTAAGAAAAAGCTACAGTGAGGAGAGTTCAAACTAAAAAAACAGATAAATGCAAAAGCCGAGGGGATCAAACGACAGCAAGAGGACGGCGTCCACCCAGTCTAGTAATTTGAGGTGAATTAAACATGGGAATGAAAGAAATAAGAGTAATATCATGAGAAGAGCATAAGAGACTAGAATAGAAGTTTTTTTTTATATAAACAAACAACACAAACAAAAAGAAGGAAAAAAGTTTAGCAAATAAAGAGCTTAATCTTCGTTAATGTTGATATGACTTGCAAGTTTATCAAATTCAGTTAATATAACCATCAATTTTTGCATCGGATTATCGAGTTTCTTAGTCTGAGTTGAGGTGTTCTTTATACATTTTAGGAATTTAGTGATTTGAAAGATTTGTTTAACTTCGTTGAAAGTATTAAGAATGTCTTTAATATCATTGGTGTAATTAGTAGGAGCATTAGAATTTTCAATAGTAGGGGAGGAATGGGTGTTTGCGGTAGTACTATCATTGTTATCAGAGTTTAATTCAACATTACTAGTTGAGGGTTCAGAGTCTTTAGTATTTTTGGTATAATTATAATTATTAAATATATCCGCTAAGATTTGGGTTTCTTGGGATAGATTGCTGACGCTATTACTTGTTTTACGGTTTTGTTTATTTTCTAATCTATAGGGATTTTTTGGACAACCGCGGAAATTCGCTGGGTGCCCGAGTCCACAATTGGCACAAGTGGGTTTAATACGCCCCTTGTGGTGACAATCTGTACTTAAATGTAGATCTCCGCATTTTACACATTTAGCATCAAAGCCACACACTTCTGATGCGTGACCGTAACCTTGACATTTGTAACATTGTTTTACACGATTTTTGCTAGTAAAAGCTTCAATCTAACAGAAATATAATGTATATTGTTAATTTGGTAAATTTCTTCAAAGTTCTTACGAGGTATAACATTTACCATGTATATCGGCATTGGTTGGCCAGTTTTACGATTTTTAAGCATGGCAGCCCTAGTGACTGCGAAACCATGCTCCCTGAGACTATCTTCAATAATTTTAGTATCGGTGTAACAGGGGAGGCCCCTAATGCATATTTTTTGGGGTCGAAGTTCTTTAGGATCAAGAGTGGTATATTTCTTTTTGTTTTGGTCTAGCCATTTCTGAGTAGATTTAAAGTCCTTATCAGAGTTACATTGTATAACAATGCGTTCGCCTTTTAGCGTTATTTTGGGTTTTTCTGAGTTTAACTCTGTAATTTCATGGGCAACCGTCGCCCAATTGCTGTCGACTTCGACGTAGAAAGGGATAACAAATTTTTTAACTTTGACAGTATCCTGTGTATTTTCATTAACATTTGATTCATCCATATCCACATTTTCAGTTAGGTTAACTTCGCTAGCGATATTTTTATATTTATTACTAAGTGGGATAGGAGAACTCTCCTCCGAAATAGGTCGTTTAACTCCTTTCTTAACAGCGTTGAAAATTTCTTTTTTAAGATTAGTGTTAGTAAGGAAAAAATTAGGAGTTTTCTTATACTTAATAGAGCAGTAAAAACTAAAGATAGCTGAATTTAACAAATTATCATGGGTTGGCTCCCTAAGCAAAGTAAAAGCATCAAGGCAAGTTTTCCTTACCTCTTCTTGCTCTGAAGCAGAAGCGCCGTCCTTAGCTTTAATGTCCAAAATATATTGATCCACAAATGTGTAGAAACCTCCTAATATAGTTTTAGCATATTCTTCAAAATTTGAAGAAAATCTGTCAAACTGGTCCTTGAAATTGCTGTTTAACGTTCCATTACATATTTTGTCGATAACTTCCTTAATATAATAATCTTGATCATCTGTAGCCGTCATAATGCAGCACTAAATAGCGAGCGAAAACTATTCTAACGAACCGCCCCACCTGCCATTCACACTGCAAAAAATATAACATGCGATGGAGCAAGCACCTCTTACGTCCACCTCGAAACAGAGCTCCAACGCAACTGACATGAGAACGACAGTAGAAGCAAGCTGGAATATGTGTTTATAAAAAGGTTCTAGCGGAAAGTGGTGGGAGTTGAATTTTTTGTTTGTGAGTTAAAAAAAAATATCCAATGAAATTATGATTTAAATCTATCATACCTTTCCATCAAAATCGATTTATATTTTTAGTTTGCTAGAAATTTTGTAAGAAATTACTTTAAAGCTGGCAAAAAATTGAGAGCAAGTAAGAAATTTCAAAGCTTACTGTCTTAAAAATCACGTATTCCACTTACATAAAACTCTAAAGAAAGGTTTTAAAAGTTCCATTACTTTGATATTTTTTAAATTAAAAAATATTTTTTTATTAAATTTAATTCATAAATATGTGTACATTTCTTCAAATATTGACGCACTACAAACATGTTAACACGAACATAAATTACCTATATAAGTTTATTATTGTTGTTGTATATATATATATACAGGGTGTTTCTAAACTCATGGTACAAACTTTAAGGGTAGGTAACACAGTAACAATCATTTATTGTATAGGAATGTATGGGACCAAGTGACGCATTAAGGTAAAAGCACCAGGGGGCAATTAGGCCCCTTTTTTATTTTCAAAATTTCTCATTCATACCAGGAAATTTTTATGCTATCCTTTTCTTGGCATTTCATAATTACTTAATAATAAAATTCTTCTGTGAAAATTTTTGGTATGAAATCGAAATTTTTTGAATTGAAAATAGAAATAGAAATAGAATTTTTTTGAAATAGATATGGAGATTTTGGTTGATTCCACTGGCGGTAAAGGGCAGTAAGTGATTGGTCGCCGTTCAATACCATGCATTCAAGTAGAAGAAATCGCCATTTTTAATTGTGCTATCGTTCGTCATGTAAGACTTTACATATGCCGAAAAAGCCGACATGCATTTCATGTATGGTCGTGCAAATGGCAACGCCAGAGTTGCCCTACGAATGTATCAGGAGCAGTTTCTTCGCAGAAGACTGCCTGATCATAGAATGTTTCAGCGCTTACACCGTCAGCTTTCTGAACCAGGTTCCTTCCACGTCACCAGACAGGAAACTGGGCGAGAAAGAGCTCTACGCAGTGCAAGCCTGTAAGAAATTATTTTGAATTTTATGAGTGAAAGGCCCGAATCAAATACAAGAGCTGTTCCACAGAATTTAGGTGTGAATAATCCGACCGTTTGGAGAGTGTCAAATGAAAATCGATTTCATCCCTTCCGTTTTCAACGTGTACAAACTTTGAATCCGGAAAACTATCTTCTGCGGTTGAGCTTCTGCCAGTGGGTTTTGCAGCAACATATATTGCAGCCAGACTTTACTGTTCATATTCTATTTACAGATGAGGCAGTATTTACACGCGAGGGTGTATTTAATGCGCACAATTTCCATCTTTGGGCAACAAATAATCCACATGCAACGCGGCCACCTGCTTATAAACAACGATTTTCTATGAATTTGTGGGCGGGTATTGTTAGTAATTGTTTGATTGGCTCATACCTACTCCAAAGAGGATGGATGGTCTCTGTTAACTTATTTTTTGCAACAGGTTTTACCAGAACTGCTGCAAGATGTTCCGATCGCCATTAGTAACCGGATGTGGTTTCAAAATGATGGAGTGCCCGCGAACTTCACCACTGATGTGCGCAGTTACCTGAATGCCACATTTGGGACGCCATGGATTGGGTGTGGTGGACCAGTTCCTTGGCCACCGCGATCTCCCGATTTATCGAGCCTTTATTTCTTTTTATGGGGACATCTGAAGAGTCTTGTTTATGAGACTCCAGTTGACTCAGACGAAAATCCAGTATCTTGCATATCTGAAGCTGCTGCACGTGTGCAGGAAATGCCTGACATCTTTAGAAGTGTACGCCAATCGTTCACCGACGCTGCGAAGCATGTATCACAGCTGGTGGGTGCAATTTGTAACACTTATTGTAATATTATTGTATACATTATTATTTACTTGTAAACTACATTGTAAATAAACATTTTATCTTTTTTATTCGTGTATTTCGTTTGATAAGTTTGCCAATTTTGTGCTTTGTTTTAATTTAAAAATTTCGATTTCACATCAAAAATTTTCAAAGAAGAATTTTATTGTTAAGTAATTATGAAATGTCAAGAAAGGGATAGCATAAAAATTTTCTGGTATGAATGAGAAACTTTGAAAATTAAAAAAATGGCCTAATTGCCCCCCTGGTGTTTTTACCTTAATGCGTCACTTAGTCCCGTACATTCCTATACAATAAATGATTGTTACTGTGTGCTCTACCTACCCTTAAAGTTTGTACCATGAGTTTAGAAACACCCTGTATATATATATACAGTCCTCAGCAAAAGTTTAGACAATGGTGATTTTTAACCTTTAAATAAAAAATACGAATACAAAGGACTGTACTTATTTTTCAATATATTTTAAACGTTTCAGGACAGAAATAACGGTTTTAATGCAGGATATTATTTAATTTAACATAAAAAAGTGAAATTTGCATATTGCAAAAGTTTAGACACATTTGTGATTTTTTGGCAACTGTTCACGGAAAAACGCAAATTACAAACTTATGGCGTCACATGCATGAAGTATTTAAGTGCACCTCGCAATAGTATCGGTTAGTGAAGATGCCGCGAGCTAGAAATTTTCAGTCAGATGAAGTAATTAAAGCATGGAAGCTGAAATCGAAAGGGAAGATTGTTGCAGAAATTTCAGCTACTTTGAATCGTCCGAAGAAGTCTGTCTATTAAGTAGTGTCTAAGGGTGACTCATTCAAAGCAAAACATAAATCTGGAAGGCCTCGTGTGGCCAAAAAACGAGATTATAGAAGGATCCGTAAACTGGCATCTAGACAAATGATGACTGTCTATCGCATTAAAAGTGAGTCAGAGCTTTCTGTGTCAACGGATATTTTCGTAGATGAATCATAGAAAGATGTACATTCGTGTACATGAAAATGATAAAACAACCAGCCTTGAAATTTCACAACAAATTGACCCCTTTCCGTCGCGGAGTAGTTCTGTTTATAAAACTGATGAAATAAGGGAATGAAACCAGAATTTATAAACGAATTTATTAGGAAATACGAACTTGCTTATTTTTCACATACGTTATAAAATTAAAATTTTAATTACATCTTCCTGGTGCCGACTGTCAGTTTGGAATTAAAATTAGGTGTCCTTTTTAAGGACACCGCCCTCGAAAGGGTTAATGATTTGGGCCTCAATTTGTTTTAATTCTCAAGTATCTCTGGAGTTTCTCAATGGTCGCCAAGCAGCGCAAGACTATATACATACATTGGAAAACAATTTACACTTATTTGGTGAACTTTTAGCTCTTCCAAAGTATGTAATTGAGCAAGATAATGCATCTATTCATGTTTTATACAAATCAAAAAATTTGTTTAACTCTCAAAATATTACTGTTCTCAACTGGCCTGCGTGTAGCTCTGATCTGAATCCAATCGAAAACTTTTGTGCATCATATCTCGTACGGTTTTTGCAATCTTTTGACAATACTCCTCTGTAAATGAACTTCGGTCTGCTGTTGAATGTGTTTGGTACGAAATAGACCCCCAAGTGATGCAGGATTTAGTTTCTTCGATGGGGAGTCACAGTTTTGCATTAATAGCAGACAATGAAGGTGCAGTTTGATTTCAATTTATGGATATTTTTCCGTTAACAGACAAATTCTCTATACTTTTGTCACAATGTTAAATTTGTTTTTTTGCCATTATATCTTATGTAAAGTGTATGAATTAAAATTTATTGTTTGTGTATGGAAGATAAGTTCCCAGTAGTATATGACAGTTGAGTTACAACAATTCGTTACATACTTTTCAGTACAGAAGAATAATAAATCACTGTCTAAACTTTTGCTGAGCACTGTATATATATATATATATACATATACATATTACATCATTTCAAAATGCCTAAACACCATAACTCCAAAAGGAAGGTCTGCAGAAATTTTTTAACTATAAAATACATAAAAGAACAAGAAAGACAGGTAAAAAGACAAAAACAGTCTGTTCTTCATCAGTGGGAGGACAGACAAAAAACTAACTCCACCCCCACTTTTAAATAATCATATAAAATATACATATACATATATGTATAAAATATACATATACATATATGTGTATCTAATTAACCCTTTAGTGCGCAGCTTTGCATGTATGCAAACAACACTGTTTTGAATTTAGTAGATTTTTTTTATTCACATATACCTAATTCACACCAGAAATTTAAAATAGCAAACTTTGCTTTAATTAAAAAACAGACATTCTGTATTTAAATAAAGCGAAATTAACCATTGAAACTTTCTGGTGTAAAGTCAGATTAAAGGGTTAAAGATTAAGTTTTATAAAATAAATAATTATATAAAAAACAGGTATTTGAAGACATACTTATTAAAGTACTTACTAATTTGCAATATTTTACCGTAAAACAGCCACACGACAGTAGTTTTTACTTATATTGCAGATGTGCAACAGAAGAAAAGATTGACGTATTATATGAAAAATATATCTCTGATTTTTTTTTCATTATTTTTCCTGTGTAATAAACCTTTCAGAGAATCATATGTAATTTTTTCGTAACAAAATAAAAAAATCGCTCATTTAAGGGTTAAAAACGAATGCCCTATTTTTGAAACTATACTTGCATTATTTTTATAATAAAAAAATAAAATACTTAAAAAAGCAGTATAAAAATAATATAAAAGGCACAGTAGGTGACAGATATGCACTTTGAGGATTAAAAAAAAATAAACATACATGTGTTATAAGGAAAGTGCTTGTATTAGTATTTAGCAATAAATAAAATGTTTTACAAGCAAGTTCGGACAAGAAAGACGACAAGTATTCAAGGCCACCGAGAGCAGTGACGGGTCCAGGATCAATCACACATCCCCCCCCCCCACACACACACACACACGACACTCGAGAAACATAAAAAGCATGCGAATCTTTAATAATACCTAGCTGACTTCGGTGACCACTTGTTTCGTCTCTCAGAACATTTATAGACATTTTTTTTTCTTTCTTTTAAATTATGATATACATAGAAAATAAATATAAAAAATAATAATATACAGTGTGTATTGTAAGAGCTGTGCCCCTTTGAGCTCCTTGGGCCCCGAAACAATGCACCAGCTGGACGTCTTTGGGCGCGCAGACGCCGGTCAGTAAAATGAACTATGTGATCTAATTGGTTGTCAAATGAAAGAATGTTGAAATCGGAAAAACTCGTTAAATCTACTGTTTTATTTGCGGTATTTTTACATACGGAAATATTACGTTGCAATCTACTGCAACAAATGCAGTGAATTTGACAATCATTTTTTACAGTGCAGGATAAGTTTCCGAGAAATTAATTATTTTAAAACGAGTGTATTTTGAGGGCTGTATCCAAATTGAAGTTCGGTACTCGATTATTGACAGAGAGAGCCACCTTCTTGATCAAGGCAACTTAAGCGCCACTCAAGCAATCATTGAAGACTGCTAGATTACAGAGTAGCATAAGAAATTTCAAAATATCTAGTCTCTTCTATCATAGACGGCCCCTTAAACCCTCATTTTGCCGTTTTTTAAGCATAATTTGAAAACTACTTGGAAGAAAAATGTGAAATTTTTGATTTCCATAAAGCAGGACTTAATAAATCTAAATCCTTCAAAAAAATTGTAGGTTGCAATTCATAATTTTCGAATATTTAATTTCATAATTCATATCATAAAATTATAAAAATTGCAAATTCAACATATTTATGTTTGGGTATTTTAGTATTATTGCTACACAAAAAATAGCACATTAGGAGTATAATTTCAAGAGATATTAATAAAATTATGGAAATGTAATTTAACTCTAGAAGCACTCAATTTTGAATGTTTATAATTCAAAAACTTATAATTCAAATGACTTGAAATTTGGTGTCTAGGCGTAGTTTTAACTCACGATTTGAACTATCTTGTTAAAATTGGGTATTGCCATTGAAAGAAAATGAAGTTTGGGTTCGTTTTAATATGTAGCCTTCTAAGCAAATTTTATATACATCATTTAAAAGTAGACTTTGTTTCCAATCTTTCGGTACCAGTAACTTTCTTCTACGATAATTTGTTGAGGAGTTAGTAGGGGTGTTTCCTTTTTTTGTTCCACGACTGTGCATTGATTTTAATTTCATAATTATCTACATTCTTTTTAAATCACACTGTTTCAATATCATTCATTTTGACGTCCAAAGCACGGTGATATAGAAGTTTTTTTGACGTGTAAAAAAATATACACGATGTGAAGACAATTTACAAAACATAAAGTAGTACTGTGTACCTGAACACGATACTCAAAATTCGTGATGATCCGCCAATTTTTTACGAAAGTTAAAGCCGTAAAGAAAAAAATGACAAGAAAACTGATAGCACACTGTAAAAAATTTCTGTAACGTTACTCCATAATAGTGGTGGCAGCCTTGCTTCCTCCATTTTATTAATTTAACGGATATAGCTGGTGTTACGTTACACTAATGTCTATTATTACACGAGTTATACCAGTTTAAATTACTCCATTATAAAAGTTAAATTACTCCATAAAATTGGTATCAGCATGTTTCCACCAATTTTGTGGAGTAACATTACATACTTTTTTAGAGTGCAGACAAATAATGTATTTTTTAGACCTTAATGAATGTCTAAGGGAATTATCAACGGACTAACAATTTTCCAACACACACACACACATATATATATATATGTGTGTGTGTGTATATATATATATATAATATTCGAAACATTCATTCAAGACGTACACTCGCACACCACACCAAAAAAATAATAATAACATACAATTGAACTGTAATACCTCACAGTTCAACAGTGACTGTTAAACAACAACATCACTGTTAAACAACATTGTTCTTTGGAAGTCGATTAAAAATAGAATATCATAATGTAACCTTTTTTAATGTTGTTTAGCTTCAATTCTGTTTCGCCTCTTTGACTATAATAAAGAAGATTTTCAAGTATATAATTTAATTTATAATAATATTTAATTTATTTTCCCCATCCAGCACTTTTCAGCTGCAACGATTTTCAAGAATTGTAAAATTTTAAGAAATATACAAAACCCGATTTGCTTACTTCTTTCAGATTTAATTCTCAGTAGGTAAATGACAGGCAATTCTTAGTTTTCAAATAAAAATATTTTGTCTGTTTTATTAATTAAATGATCTACTTTGGATTAATTACTTTGTGTGGAAAATGTAATTTAATAAGAAAAATAGAAGCCATTTAAAGTTGCTAATTCCCTTTTTTGTTGTTGTTGTCAAAACATATCAAACAATAAAAAAAATCATGCGTCAAGCATAGATTATGAAACACTTTCCAACATGTTTAGATTATTGTAACGAAACTTCAACGATTAACAATAGAAAGGAAGCATATGTAAATAACATATGTAATATGTAAATAAGGGGGAGGGAGGTGACAAGGGATGACCGCTCCGTTAACTCAGCTTTCGCTTTAGAGTGTAAGCACAATCCCGGGGGGAAACACAAACCCACTGCTTACTTTAACACGCATTAACAGTACAATCGATCATACATTATTAGTATTTACAATATGATATATCAGTAAATAATTTATAAAGCCCTTTTGCAACCAAATTAACACTTTTACGAATGAAAGGTATTTAAGACAATCCTAAACGCATATCACATTTAAAAACACAATTTCAGAATTTACCTTCCATAGTCGGAATTGTGGTCGAGTTCTTTTGTGAAGCCCTGTATATGATCTATATATTAGCATATACCACATAGTATTATAAAATTTAGTTCATCTAGAACACGCATAACACAGGTAGAATTCACCGTTAGCAATTTTCGTCATAGATGGAAATTTACTCAAATTGTTTTGTACAGTCATGTTTATTATCTACGGATTTTATATTCACACCGTATTAAGCTAAATTTTAATTCGGGTAAAAGACGCATAAGAAAACTAAAACCACAGCTCCAGCAATTACCATCCACAGACAACGCTGTTTTCAGTTCTTTGGGTAGCTGTCCATATAGCATTGGGTTGCGTACGACTTTCATTATGTTTCATTTATATTCTCCAAACATCTCTTAGTATACTAAATACAGTTCAACTGTAAAACAGACAGAACAGTATATAACAGACAGAACAGTATATAACAGACAGAACAGTATATAACAGACAGAACAGTATATAACAGACATAACAGTATATATGGCATAACACAATTAAAACCATCCTTAAGCAATTCATGCCCATAGACAGTATTTCTCACGAATTTTTCTGTGCAACCCTGTATATGATCTATAGAATTTATATACACCAAGTAATATTCAAAATTTTAGTTAAACTTAGAAAAATGTGCCGCAACTGAAAACGAACTTCCATCAATTATAATCCATAGACAGTACTGAAATAAAAAAAATTGTGTCCCTGTAAATGAACGATAAATGCTATGCGCACCATATTGTAGTGCACCTAAGAAATTGCCTTATGTTTGAACTAAGTTAACATTATTAAACTGCACAGCAAATGAGTATTCCCCGTAGACCATTATGTAACCGAACTCTTTTATATGACCCTGTAAATGAATGAATGATAAATGCTTTGTATTCCATATTCTACACAACAAATATATGAGTGCACCTCACAAATGTATATGACTTTCATTATGTTTGAAATGCTGTAAATTTATTAAAATACACTACAAATGATTTTTACCATAGACCACAATGTAACGGATTTCTTTCGAGTGCACCTGTAAATGAACTATAAATGCTGCATGCTCCATATTCAATAGAATATTTTCTATAGTAAACTTTAACAGCATATTCGTGTTACGTAAAAATCCAAGTATATTTACTCGGACTGACAAATTGAAATCAGAAACACGTTTCAACTATTTTGGAAACGGTTAAACTGCATATTTAGAAAACGGAGGATATTAAATATCGCAAGATTTACCAAGAGAGAAGCTAAAACAAAATGCAGCTTTTACACAAAAACGTAAACAGAATAGAAAAATCCTTTTTCATTATACTTTCTAAAACATTTCTGACTTGATATTTGTCAAATATAGTGACATTATCTCCTGAGAAAGTCATGAGAGTGTCTGACTTATTGCTAGATCTCAAATTAAAATTTGATGCCTCATCAAAGAAATGTTTTTAATGTGTTTCTTTTATTTTAATGTTTATAATGTCACATGCTTCTTAATATTCATGTAAATAATAATTAGTAAAAGTGAACCTATATTACATTTGTAAATATAAGAATGGCAATAATTTTATATAGATAAAAAATGAATTTTAAAAATAGGATTTTCTTTCGAGCGAATAAATCTTAGCAGTTTACGGTAGGGTTGTCCAACCTGGTACCCACAGAGTATCACTAATTTCGCATAGTAGTTTTTACCATATTTATGCTCAGACATTCTGTTACTCGTAAACAAATTTTAAATTACTTTTTAAAATAGCGGTATTCCGGAGACACCTTTTGGACAGACTTAGTCTATGGAATTCAAAGTATGTCACACAAAGTTCAAGCCCCACCAGTGGCTGAGAGGTTCTGCTCTCGAAGCTGGTAGACGGGAGGTGCTGGGTTCGAACCCAATCGCGCCCGTCGGCCTAATCGTTCGGAGTTTTCGTGGTTTTCTTCGAACCGTGGATTTCCATGCGTTAATACGGATTAGGTTCCCTTAGAAAGACCTCCACGGAAGGCACTCCCCCCAGGGCCCATATCCCTCGTGTAGATAATTGGCCGTCAACAATCAACCCAACCCACACAAAGTTCAAAGAGAATCTGTAATTGAGGACTAAGAATGGAAAACGCTGAAAGTCCAAAAGAGAAAATTTTTCAAGACAGCGAAAAAAAGAAGGCGAAAGCACCTCATTCGATGTACAATTTTTCCGCCTTGTTTGAGCTATTACTGCTAGGGTTAGCACTTCAAGCGCTCTCGTGTTTATTAAACTTGGCATTTACGACATTTTTTTGTAAAAAAAATTTTTTTGATTTTTTGGTACTTTCATCGTTTTCCATTCTTAGTCTTCAATTACTATAACGCTTCTGTTGAACTAATACAAGGGGGTACCAATAAGTTTTTGCCCTCACATAGAAATAATTGAGTAAAATTTATGAAATTGCTACATTGTATGAGTCTTTTTCCATATAGTCACCGTGCACAGTAACACATTTCTGCAAACGATATTTCAAAAAGAGGGGACAGGATGTATTCCAAGAGACGCGATAGTAGACCCAAAGGGGGGGGGGCATTTTTCTAAATTTTACCAACCCCCACATGTGACATATTGTTGGAAAGGCCTGTGACCACTTATTTATGTTATGCACATCCTGTACCCCCCTTCCAATGTGCCCTCCGAGAGGCACTTTTCTAAATTTTTCGGACACCATTCATGCAAATTTTGGGGGGAGAGAGGCTCGGGTGTGCATAACATGAATAAGTGGTCACAGGCCTTTTCAACAATGTCACATGTGGGGGTCGGCAAAAGTTAGAAAAATGCCCCAATCAGGGTCTACTATCGCGCCTCCTGGAAGACATCCTCCCCCCTCTTTTTGAAGTACCGTTTGCAGAAATGTTTTATTGTGCACGGTGACTATATAGAAAAGGACTAATACAATGTAGCAATTTCATAAATTTTACTCAATTATTTCTATTTGAGGGCAAAAACTTATTGATACCCCCTCGTATAGTTGTTTATTGTCTTTCTTTCATTTTCAAGTAACTTTGCAAGCCACCTCCTTTACATGCTATCCAGATAAAGAGGAGTATCTCTTTAGAAAATATTTAAATTTTATACGTGATGATGTTTGCCAATATGGCTATAAAAGGTAGGAAGAAGATAGTAGCTGGCATAGTTTTATACTATAGTTATGTAGTTACCAAGAATTGATGTTACAGTTTTGGTGTCTTTAGATGGGCTGTGTTACTAACCAAATTGGCATCTAAGTTTTTGACATACTCGCTGATTTAATTAAATTATCATTAAATTAAATGTAAATGTTATTTTATCTTTTGAATTACGAACACAGTGAATCTATTTAAAGATTGTATTGGTTAAACTTACTCACTAATGTGAACTAAGGGGTAATGAAGTTGAATGAAACCGCGTTTATTCGCAAATTGTTTGCTATAAAACCCACCAAATGTGTCATTAGAGTCAGAATAATGCCTTCTTTCAGAATATGAATTAATTTTATAAATTGGTGTCGTCTGCATATAAAAGAATTGTACCAATTTTGATTTTTCCAATAATAATACCGACTTTTAAAACTATGAGTTCCTTAAACTAAATAAGCCCGGAAAATATGCACAGTTTATGTATTTTTGTTAAATCTTCATGGAATTAGAAGAGGTCAAAATTTGAAGATGCAAATGTGAAACTTACGTGACAACTTTAATTTATATCTTCCCAAAAAATCATTAGATTTATTTTTTTTTGTTTTCAGTGAGATACATTGAATGAACCTAAGCATATTCAAAGCATTTTGTTTACTCAAATGCATAATCTTAATTATAAAAACTAGATGGTACCCGTCAAGATTTGACGGTAAATACCTGGAATGTTTTAATAGAAAAATTCTTCAATTTTTAATTAGTTGTTTTTAATTAATCATTGAAATTGTGACAAATTTCTATACTGCAATAATTGAATCCTATTTCTTTTAGACAATAGAGGATGCTGTTAGCCAAACCTATTCAATGAAGTAAAAGTATTTTAAGTTTATAATTTACAGCCAATTTTACTTGCTTTTTATCAGAAATGTAACTAAAAATAATGGGTAGAGCATGTATTTTTACATACTACGGTCTCATTTTTTTTCGAATAAAAAACAATATTTATAATTTATTTATTTTTATTTTTTTAACTACATGACAATTAAAAGTGCCGTGAATTTTATTTTTATCAGTCTCATTCGCTAAAACCCTAAATTTGAAACTTGACGCAGCTAACAATGTATAATATATAATTTATTACTTGAATTTTATTTTACATTTTTATGCATTTTTTAAATAACCATGGATATCAAGGTAATTTCTTTTCTAGTTCTTTTATGAAAATTTTTCTTCCTTCCCCTTTTACTTTTTACGTAAAAGAAAGGCAAACTTTTCTTTCTGACACACACACATCCATATGGGAACGTCCACGGCAGAAGAAACTTTTTGCTGAAAAATTATTTTAAACGGAAATATAAGTGTGATACATCAATTTAAAGCTAAAGATTTGTAGTATACGAATTTGTAAGTTTTAATTTCATACAAATAAGTCTACACCGGAACTGGGCTGGAGACTGGCAATCTTAAAATTCATTTACTGTTGAGCATAAAAATCAACTCATCGAGTTGCATAGTTTTTTTACTTTTGTCCGTTAAATGAAACTATTATGGATTGAAAAAAAAAACAATATAGTATTATCTCCGTCAGATCTACATAGTTGAAAGGTTTTATCTAAGATATTAAATGTAACTTTATTTATTAGTTGATAATTAAATGTCACAAGAGTAACAGATAACATATAAAAGTTTTCATTTTATAAAAACTACTTAAAATTTTTACCCAAAACTACTAATTGTCTGATTTCGTGGTATAAGACAGATTTTACATTAAATATTTTGTTTATGGTATGCATGGAATAGGCTTTGGGGTGTTGTCACAAGAGTAACAAATGTCTGTGTCACAAGAGTAACAACAGCCCTTCTGTCCATAGTTTGACATAAAACTGCGTTACAACCTAAACAAACAGAATGTTTAAAGTTTAGTTGTTTTTTCCGTTATTAGAACAGTTCTTGAAATAGTTTTAGCCACAATTAAGGTTATTTTGTATATTTTAAGGAAGATAAATTATTTTTATTAGTGTTTTTTTAATGGATGGATTTATTTTTATTCATTTTTGTTATTACTTAAGATTATAAAACAATCATAATAAGTAATTAAAGATAGATTAAAACAACTCAACTCGTGTCATTTTTGTGTGCTTTCCTTTTGTTTAAAGCACGTGGTCTTTGATCAGATATTTTATAGGCTTTGTAAAGCTTCGTTTACTAAATGATGTAAGACCTACAGAGATTCTTAGAGCAGGAAAAAAATCTCTCCACAGCTTTGGCGAATTTTATGCCGATGAAGATTTAAGAAGAGGTCATTCTTCAGCTAAATCTACATTAGTTAGACGTGAAAAGGTCGCATAATTTCATCAATCCTAAGTGTCATTTACTATGAGAATATGCTTTTTGTTTAACCCATTAACCGTCAAAACTATTACGATAGCAATATTCAAATTATTGTTGAAAGTAGTTTGCCACCACAAATTCAGTAAGGTAAATTTCGCTTTACTAAAATAGCAAAATTCCTGCCAATAAATAAGACAGTTTTTTTAATTCTAAAATAGTGGTGCCAATGTAATTAATTCCTTGCATGAGCAATTATTTTGACTGTTGCGTGAACGCAACGTCAGCGGTTAATGGGTTAAAGAAGCTTTCCTAAATTGAAAAATTGGAGATTCCTCTGCAGCTTTAAAGCCGAGTTTCATAAAAAAATAGAAAATTATCCATCAGAATACCTACATTTGTCGTTGTCACGGAAACATTCAAGCAATTCATAATGCAGTTAATGGTGTATTTTCTGCATTAAACATTCCTGTGAAGGATTTAAGGACTTTGTCTGCTGAGATACATCATAATTAGAATATACGAATTAAGAATGTCTAATTTGTGAACATAAAATCGAAGAATTATTTGAAACGGAAATCCATAACATAGAACTTCTTATAAGTTATTGTAAATAGCAAAACGTTGATAAACGTTTTGAAAAAGTAACAGTTGGAGAAACCATTTTTGATTGTTGACGGTATTTTCGAAAGCAATTAAATCCATTTCTGTGGCACACATTCATTCCAAAAAATAACCATTTTTCAAAGAATCGTTATGCCAGTGGATTTTCTGAAAACTATGTATTTTCATGCCAAGAAGAAATTTTTGTCCGAAATACTGCATTACTGGTCAAATCCACAAGCAACTGTATTTTCAGCCATTATTTAGTATGATCACAATAAAGTAAAATCTTATGCCATTATTTCAGGCAATGTGACTCATAATCAATTTCTGTAAATGCTCTCGTATGTGAAATTTCAACATAGCATCCCTCAGGAAATTGCATTTTCCTAAAGTGTCTGTTTTGCTTTTTTATACGACGGTTGTGCTTTCCAATTTAAACAAAAATACAACTATGCAAATATGCCTGCAATGAATCAGATTTCTTTCTCAACTAATTTAATAGGACATATTTGTTTTTCAAATACTCCTGGTATAGATGCTGTAGATTTATTTTGTGCTGTTCTATAATGATATATGTGGAATGAAGTGCGTGCTAAAAAAGCAATTCTAAGGAATACTGCTTATATTGTCAAAATTGTTCATGAAAAAACAAAAGTAAGCATATTCCATAATTCAGATGAAGAAATAGAACAATAATGTTTTATTACTTTAAGAGAAAATACCAACAGAGAAGGGCATTCAGCAAATACAATTTGTTAAAACCATGAAAATAACAATATCTACTACTAACCATGCAGTAACATGATTCCTACAAAGAATTTATGTTTCATTAAATCAATAATGATACAGGAGAAGTTGAAAGTGATATTATTGATAATGAAGACAGTGATTTATTCTGTTCGGTAGCAGAAACTGAGAGGTTGCTATGTGGTTATAGTAAGTGATTATTATGATTTAAAGATTCATGATTTTACTATTGAAGTAGTAAAGGAAAATTATCAAATAAAGTGCTAAGAGCTATGAAAAGCAAAAGGAATTCCCACGTTTGAATATGATGACCACAATATTTGGCAAAAAAGAATCAAATTGTGGCTGATTTTAATGCTCCCAGATTGATAAACTCACACAGGATTTTACAAACTCTAATTAATTTTAGATTTTTTTTCTTTGCATTCTTTTATGTTATTTTAAAATTGAGCCATCACTAAAAATTGTTTTCTATGGAAAAATATTTTTTTAAACATATTTTAATTATTTTGTTTAGTATTTAAACTGAATATGTGCTAAAATTGCATTATGGAAAAAATGTCACAAGAGTAACACTTAGCATTTTTCAAAATCAAATGTAACTAATTCATGTGTTATCAGATGAGTTCAATGATTAATCCTTTTTAAAAAGATATAATTATTCTGCTATATTCTGTAAATTTTATTTCTATATCATATAATTCACAAAATTTCTGCATCAAACACAATTTTTGAAAATTGCCTTTTTTGTGGTCATAAGAGTAACAAAATTTTCATTCATTATCTAGGCAAGTAAAATGCTTTTTGTTACAAATTGCACACAGTTCATGAGAGTAGAGCACATGTATTTTTAAGTGGTTGCATCAAATTTATCCTAAATATATTTTGTAATAAAAGAATTGAAAATATTTATGGAAATTTTCTCTGACGGTTACAGAAATAACAATGGACGTTCCCATATATTCTTGATAATGGTCAGAAAATATAACAAAAATTGTAGATTAGCTCAATTTATTTAATTGATAATATCATGCAAAATATTTTAAATATTAAATTATCATTATCCTTTCTTTTAATATTGTTCAGTGTTAAATTTTATTAATTATAAAGCATTCAAATAATACTAATGATAAAATAAAAATCATATAACTTCTCCTACTAATAAAATATGTCGTTACTGAAATAAATTATCGCTAAAAATATCACAGAAGTTCTTTTGCCAGGTGTTAGATTCGAGCCTGCGTCCTCTACAAAAACTCAGAGCTTTAAACTGTTGCCTTAGACCTCTCCGCCACCAGGAATACATTCTATATTCATCTAAATTGAAGAAGTCCGAAAAAGAATTTTGGCGCATGCGCATATGCCCAAAAAATTGATACTTACAGAAATAGGTTTGTGTTTTAACACTAGAACGCCCGGAAGGAGTCGAATCGCCTCCGACCAAAGGATTAAATGCCAATTCGAGCCAGAAATTTTTTCATAAAATAAGTTCAATTTTAATCGCGCAAAAATACGTTAAATAAATCAGTTAAACAAATCTAAATAAAAATTCTGGTGTGAAATATTTTTGTGAAGCTTGGGTAAAATTTCCGGGCGTTCTGGTGTTAATATATACAGTGGTGGAAAATTGGCGCAGAGGAGGAGCCTATTGACACCACTAAATATTAGTAGTATTTTAAGGCTTATCTAATGACAGAATTTCTGAGTTTTTATTAAAGTGACGAATACTATAAAATATTAGTGGTGTCAATAGGCTCCTCCTCTGCGCCAATTTTCCACCACTGTATATATGATGATGATTATTAACAAATTCATATTGAAAAATCATGAGTTATAACCTACATAATGTTTTACATAAAAAGAATGGACATAGTTACGCACAGAAAAAAAGTTGAAATGAGACGACAAACACAAAGACACAGAGTTTTGGTTTACAAGAGATTTATATTTAAGATGAATAGGATACTTACAAAATGAGAAAAAATGACTATGACTAGTGATTGGTTGAGCTACGTCCGAGCACTTGCATATGAAGATGAATAATTGTTATCAACTTCTGTCATAAGTTAATGTGCTCAAAAATTATTTTAATGCTTTTTTTAATGCTTTTTTAACACTTTCCAACAAAGTTGAAAAGTGTTTATGACTTCGGTTTGTCTGTTCGTCTGTCCGTCTGGCCGTCTGTCCACTCTCTAACTCTCGTAAATATGCTCGGATCGTTCTGAAATTTTTGGATGTTAGTGACCTCTACCATAGCACGTTCCCTATTTCAAATGAAGTTTGTAACATGTTTAGTTCATTTACAGGGACAGTCAAAAGTTTTCCGTTACATTACGGCCAATGGGAAAAAATCATTTCAAATGATTCTTAATGGTGTTACACTCTTTCAAACATAGTAAAATTGGTATTCATTTATGAAGCCCACTAAAAAATGCATTCTGTTGAATATGCGGGGCAAAGAATAGTTATTGTTCATTTACAGGGCTACACAAAAGAAATCCGTTCATAATGGTAATGGGGAAATTGTTTGCGGTGTATTTCAAAAGATTTCAGATACTATATTGTATCCGAATTACTGTATATTAGAAACGATTGCTCGAAATGCATTTTTAATTATGATATGCGCTTTTTTAGGGTTTCGTTCCTCTGACGAAACCCTATTCGTCTCGCTCCTCTGTCTGTCTGTCTGTCCGTCCGTCTGTCGCAGAGCCCGTTCTCAGAAACTATACATATTGGAGACTTGAAATTTTGCATACTTATAGCTGAACACCACACATCACACGACAAATCATAAAATTTTGAAAAAGTCGTACGTTTAACTCTTTGGGCTCCCACATGCGTAATTTAAACAATTATTTCTAAGTGAGCCCTAATTAGGTTGGAGGCGTGAAATGTTGCATACTTATAGCTGAACACCTCATATCAAATGAAAAACCATAAAAGTTTGAAAAAATCGTATATTTAACCCTTTGGGCTCCCACGTGTGTATTTTAAACATTTCTTTCTAAGTGAGTCCCTAATTAGGTTGGAGGCGTGAAATTTTACATACTTATAGCTGAACACCTCACATCAAACGACAAATCATAAAATTTTGAAAAAGTCGTACATTTAACCCTTTGGTCTCCCACATGGGTATTTTAAACAATTCTTTCTAAGTGACCCCTAATTAGGTTGGAGGTGTGAAATTTTGCATACATATAGCTAAACACCTCATATCAAATGACAAACCATAAAAGTTTGAAAAAGTTGTATGTTTAACCCTTTGCGCTCCCACGTGTGTATTTTAAACAATTCTTTCTAAGTGAGCCCCTATTTAGGTTGGAGGCGTAAAAATTTCCCTACTTATAGCTGAACACCGCATATCATACGACAAATCATTAAATTTTGAAAAAAATCGTACATTTAACCCTTTGGGCTCCCACATGCGTATTTTAAGCAATTCTTTCTAACTGAGCCACTTATTAAATTGGAGATTTGAAATTTTGCATACTTATAGCAAAACACCTGACGCCAGGCGACAAATCATAAAATCTTGAAAAAGTCTTATGTTTAACCCTTTGAGCTAACACAGATGTATTTTAATCAATTCTTTCTAAGAGAGCCCCTAATTAAGTTGGAGACACGAATTTTTGCATACGTATAGCTGAATACCTCAGACCACACGGCAAATCATAAAATTTTCAAAAAGTCTCATATTATTTACTCCTCCGAGCTCTAACTTGTGTATTTTAAGCAATTTTTCCAACCTCCGCCCTTTTCACCCGGGGAGCACTTTTCCAACTTTTGCCGACACCCCTTTGACCATTCTTACATATTATGCACCATAGCCTTACATATTTTAGTTCCACTTTTACCGCCAGGGGCGCCTACTTACCTCGGGTGCTATCGGCCCAATCCCCTCGACTAATATATCTACGGATACTCTATAAAACGGAATTTCGTTCGGATAGAGGTTTGGTTAGAACAGGGTGCGCCCCTGGTTGCGAAATGTGGAACTAACAGATTTTTCAAAAGGATAAAGTGTTTTGAAAGGAATATTAAACGAAACCCTCTGTGCGATCTGTGATCACACTTACCTACTTTTCACTATATTTATGCATACTATAAATTGCGTATAAATGCTATAGTTCATATACAGAGCTACAGAACTGAATTTGTAAAAGTTACTGAGTTTGAGCATGTATTGCTTAAAGATGAGTTTTAAAGGAGTTATGCATTTTTCGCTGAACTGAATTTAGTGTAATAAGAAATATTTGTAGAATATAGATAAAATGATATACAGGGCCACGCAAAGAGTTGGATACATAGCCGTCTATGGGTGATAATTTCTGGAAATGTAATTTCAGTAGTTTTAAGCGTGTTTTATTTTGAATTACATTTTAGCTAAATAGTGGCATGTAATAAAGGTACTAGGTAAAATACAGGGCTGTTCAAAAGTATTCAAGTATGTTTCCATCTATTAGTATAAATTGCTGAAAGATTAATTTCAACATGTTATGCATTATTTTGCTAAACTAAATTTTCCCATTATATAGTATATATATCAATATACAGATCGAATACATGGCTGTTCAAAAGAATTGGAATACATATTTGGCTATAGGCGGTAACTACTGAAATCAGATTTTTAAATGTTTACTTAGTTATCTTATTTACCTTATTTCCCCAAGTAACGAAGTTTCGTTAAAGCTTTCAGGGAGTGTTGGAAAGTGTTTCATAATCTATGCTGTACGCATGATTTTTCTTACTTGTTTTATTTGATTTGATATTAGGCTGTCATTATAAAATATTAAAATAGTTTGTTAGATACAAGATCAAAATAACAAGAACAAAAAACCATGCATAAATTATATGTTATGAAACACTTTCAAACACTATGAGAATATTCTTAAAAAATTTCATTATCCCATAACATTTAATGAGATGTTTAAATAAATAATTTAAAAGACATCTAAAGAATATAAAATCTACTATGAGCAATTGCTTTCCATAGCCAGAAATATGTTCAAATACTTTTTTTCAGCTCTGTATATGGTCTATAAGTTTTTATACCTACCACACAGTGAAGCTTAAATTTAAATCAGCTTAAAAATGCATAAAGCTATTAAGAATACTTTATGGGAATTCCCATCCATAGGTTACAATATGTTCATATCCTTTCCTCAGCCATGCATATGGATTTACTTACAGTATAGTACACTAACACCATCTATTTATTAAAGTTTAGTTGAACTGAAAAACGCGTAAAATAGTTGAAAGTGCTGTTTCAGAAATTCCTGTTTACAGACGTTAATCTTTTTGGTAGACCCTTATTTACAGAATTTATACGCACCACGGGATATAGTAAAAAGTAACTCAGTTGGAAAACGCATTACACAAATAAAAACACACTCCCAGCAATTACCAGCCGTAAATGGCAATGTATCCATTTTCTTTTGCGTACCCTGCATATAACTTCATTTTCTTTCTAGTAGCATGTCTTATTCCAGTAAAATATAGTCCATCTGTAAAATGCGAGGTAAAATGCATAACACAGTTAAACACACTTTAAGTCGCACGCTCATAGACAGTAATGACTACGAATTATTTTGTGAAGCATACACAGCAAACAAAACATCACACAAAACATAAATTAGCTGTTAAGAAAATCTGCGTATTAATAATTCAAATTATTTGTGGCAAGATCATCATATTTACATCAAATCCATACCATATGAAAGATACACCATAACCAGGTTTTAGGTTTTGAAATTATTGCTCATTCATAATAAATTAGTAAAATTTTCAATCTTTAGTGCTCTCACAATGTTGTCTTCGAAGTTTCAGACCCATGCATGATATGTTTGTTTCTTAAGAACAGCTTATTTAATACTCAAGTTTGTTCAATAAGTCATATCTGTCTTTAAAATACCAAAGGCAAAAGAAGGACAATGTCGTAAAAAATCTGGCACAAAATAATTAACATTAACCTATAATATAACCTAACCGTCATGTCAACGCCAATGTGACTTTGTGAGAGTCGATGTGAAGTCACAGTGACGTGGATGTGAAGTTATTATGAACATCTTTTAGCTCTTATTTGATGTCACACTGTGACAACTTTATGAAGACACGATATAACTTATTTGGGAAGAGTGTGACGTTTGTGATGATTTTGCTGACGGATTAGCGGATTATATCCGAACCCAACCAGACCTTATTGGGTCGGCTGTGTATTGCTGTAGGAATGATTCGGATTAGAATCTTACATCATGTCGGGTGACAAGATTTTACCAGAAATCAACCCGACCTTATTATGTCGGTTGTTTTTTTTTTTTTTTTTTTGGTTTTTTTGTTTTACTTTATTGACTGCCGGTAAGTTCCGGGTTAGAATCTTGGATTGGTTCAGTGATGAACCTGATCTGGGAACATGAACCTAATCTGCGTCCAGTTTTGATAAAAACTGGTGACTCGACTCGATGCAAGATTCTAATCAGAATCCGACACGAAAAAAAAACAGCCAACTCAACAAGGTCGGATCGGGTCATTTTAGTTATCCAACCCGATGCCGCATCGTCAAAAATGGGACTTTTTTCTATAAAAAAGGCTTAAAATAACATTTTTTTCCATTTTCTAAATATATATCCTATAGCAAAGATGAGTGTGTAAAATGATTGAGATTTCTCTTTTTTATTTTTTATTTTTTGTTCGATTCATAGTCTGATATTTAATAAATATTAAACAAACTATATGAATAACAACACAGATTCAAACTTGAAAAGTTTTTCATGCTTAATACTAAATTAAGATGTATAAGTAGTAATTTAAAACACGCTTTTTTATAAAGCTTAATGGGATGATGAACTTCAAAAAATATTTTTCATTATTTATCTCATTCCAACAAGAAAATCTTCAAAGAAGTATTCTGTACCACACATTCAATAGATATTTGGAAAAAAGACATCAATTTACAGAAAATTTGTAAGTTTCTAAATCTACTAATTTAGTTTTTAAAAATACCGTATATACTCGCGTATAAGTCGACCCCAAATTCGAGAGGAATAAAAGGCTCAATACCAGTATATAAAAAATATTATTTCCGTCTTATCTAAATGCAGAATTTGCTGATATTAAATTAGGCAAAGATGCTACGAGAAAATACTGGTATGTAACATATTTTTTTTCTCAAATTTAGGGGTCGACTTATACGCGAGTATATACGGTATGTTAAAATGCTCCATGCGTTCCAATTTTTAAACAATTTTCGAGATTTTTTTTCATTTTACTACTTCAACGATCTTTTTAAAAAATGTGGGCATCCATTTTTTAATCCAAAGAAAGTTATTTTAAAAAATTAAAAATACGGAACTAAATTGAATTTTATTAAAAATTTATAAGTTAATAAAATTTATTACTAATTTGGAGAGCTTAATATACAAGCATTCTAAAGCGATTGAACTAATTTGTTTCAGGTATGTATTAAGATCATATCTTACTGATATAAAAAATTCTAAACATAAATTAAAACAAAAAGAGCATTTTAAATATGAAGAGACAACAAAAAATTTGTTTTGAGAAAAATTCATTTGAAATATATTAATTTATGCTATTTTCATTTTTACCTTTCATATTTACATTTAAGAAGTATTCAAACATACTTTCAAATATATGGCAATACCTTTGTAGGGAAGAATGATGCGCTGGATATGATAAAAAATATAATACTATACTTTAATTAAAACTTTTAAAAATAAATTATTTACAAAGTAAAAAAACACATCTTGGCGCCGACAACATTCGAATGTCCACAAACTCTAGGGCCGATCAAAAAACATCGGAGAAGTGTTGTTTCAGTTCTTCTCAATTATCATCTGCCGATGAAAACGATCGAATAAATAAAAAGATTGTTTTTCACTTTGCTACACAACTCTCTCCCCTCCAGTCTCACACAATCAGTGGGAGACGAAAATGAACTTTCCTTCCAGCTCCTGTAGTGTAGATCGCAGAAGAAAGTTATTTTTCTGATAAAAGAAAAACAAGTTTTACCCTACCAATATTTATAAGTTTTCCTTGACCATGAATGAGAAGTATAAAATCCTTTTCCAGTCTCTTTACAACCTGAAACGGTCCTCATAAGTAGGTTGTCGAGCTCTCTTGTAAGGATCCCTCCGGACAAAAACGTGGCTGCAGTATTTAGTTCTTTTGTAACGTAGATCTTTTGCTGTCCATGCCTGAAAGGTTGAACGGGTCTCAAAGCACACATTATTTTCTGTAATTTGTTTATGTAATTTGGTGACCCTAACATGGATGAATCTTCATACAACTGTTCCGAAAGCCGTAAAGTGGTTCTATATGTAAAATCAGCTGTAGAAGCACCAAGATCTTCACGTACTGTAGTTCGGAGACCTAGCAAAACCGGAGGAACAACTTCAGAGCAATCAACTTTATAGCACATTAAGGCCTGTTTTAAAGGTTGATGAAGTCGCTCCACCAAACAGTTTCACTGTGGTGTACATGGAGCAGTCATAGCTAGATTAGTGCCGAGTAACCTTGTCAGAGTCTTGACAAGTATGGACCCGAACTGTCTACCCCTATCGCATGTTATCCACTGAGGCGTACCAAAACGGGAAACCCATGTCTGCACAAAAGACTCAGCAACCGTTTCATCAGTTATATCTCCAATATAGACCGGGAGCCGACAGCACAGATACATGTTTCGTACGGATACAGTTATTTCTCCAGGAAAACTACCAGTATCTTTTTATAGAAAAAGAAATCTAGGTTAAACGCGCAAAATTTCGCCTTCTTTTAAGAAGAGATTTTCTATAAGATAATACTGGTGCCGAAAAATTTTCTGGTCTGCAAAATTCAAGGAGGCGTACGAACCATGAGACAACCACCTCATCGAGTTAGAGGCTGAAATTCCAGAATTAGCTGTAACTCGACTCCCATATTAAAACGAAATCGGTCTGCCAAGTCATATCTTAGTGGAAAACACCTAAAAACCCGATTTTACCGGTTGACTCATAGGTTTACCATTGTGTTTTCCTGTTCCCAGTCCGCCATGTTTTCATACCTTTAGGTGCAGGAAAACGCAATGGTAAACCTACGAATCGACCGCTAAAATCAGATTTTTAGGTGTTTTCCACCAAGATATGACTTGGCAGACCGATTGCGTTTTAATATGGGAATAGAGGTTTAGCTAATTCTGGAATTTCAGCCTCCAACTCGATGAGGTGGTTGTCTGTGCTGCTGGCTCCCGGTCTAATAGGTACAGCCTTTGGCCATCGAGTAATCCTATCAGTCATCGTTAAACAATATCTGAATACACGTACTAAAGGCAAAGGACCAATTATATCTAGGTGTATATACGAAAATCTCTCATCTGGGACTAGAAATCGCATCAAAGGAGATTTAGTATGCAAGTGTACCTTTGTCTTTGACAGGGTAACATGCTCTACACCACACAGCAACATCCTTATTTAGCGCTGGCCAAATGTACTTTGAACAGATTCACTGCCCAATAGCCCGTATTCCCGGATGTGACAACCCATGCATTGACTCAAATACCTTTTTACTTAGAGCCTGAGAGACATAAAAGGGTCCTTCTCCAAAAAATGTACCATTCCATTCACAAAGCCTTTTTCAGTATTTGACATGAACATTTTTGAATTAATTTATGTTTTCTATTGAACGTGAACGAAGACTAAAAGTGTTGTGGGTATACATTTTTTTTAATTACTTTATATTTTTTATTTCTTAGTACACAGTATGTGAGATCTCACCTCCGTGTCATGTCACACACCCGATGTTACATAAAAAATGCTTGATTACTTATTTTATTTAAAACAAAATAGTTAAATAATTATTATTCTATCTACTACTATCTCAAGAGCAAAGTAACTTAGTATACTAATTACTTTCTTTGTATTTTTGTTTTTGAGTACGGAAAGGAGTGTCACACAGTAAATTCTCACCTCCATGAACCAAAGATTAAGTTGCATTTTCATGTTAAAAAATGGCAAAATTATCATCGGATTTTGTTTCCAATCATGCTAAAGTTAGCCAGTATGTTTGCTGTTGTTAAAGTATAAGCCAGAAATTTGTTTTTATAGTCAGGTATTAGATTTTGTTATAAAAAAGCAACTATGTTTATTGGAGATTCTCACTTCCGTGAACTGAAAATTCAAGGTGGCTAAATCAACACTAAGATATTTGCTTATATATTGCTTTTGTAATTATATCAACAGATGCTGATTTAAAGAACAAAAAAAATTCTCAAAAAAATAAATATGTAGGTAAATATTTAGAGCCTGTTCCTCACCTCCGTGATATCACCTCCGTGCATCTCTTAATTTTGAAAATGTATATTTCAGAGAAAAATGCTTAACAAGAATTTACAATGACTGTAAATAAAAAAGTTATTGAAAGATTGTTTCAAAACTTTAAAAGACAAGAATTGAATAATATATAAAAGATGGGTGATGAAAAGAAGCTCCAGATGGGAGATGAACTTTTTGTGTTTTTTTTTTTTTTTATTCATTCCAAATAAATGCATTATGCATTCTTATATAGAATATCTCCTTAGTTATATATCTAATAGAATAAATAGTTTTTATGCTTTGTCTCACTACACAACATAATTGTAGCATAAAGTTCACCACCGTGAATAATGTTAATAAAAATATTATGTTTCTGAAAAAAATTAATTAAATGTATCTCAACCATTCTGGATTTTTACTTGCAGTAAGTTATAAGTTTCTAAAAGTTATAATATTTGTCTTAAAAAACAAAAACATTTTACGGGAAAAATTTTTATTGAAAATGTACACTTTTGGAGAATGACCCAAAACCTATTTACCTCACCAGAAGTTTCACAATACAATAATGTCTTAGCATCCGCATTTGTACTTTAGCCAATTCCCCGTTAAGCTCAACCTTTCCATACAAAATAGCCTTTAGCTTCTCATTTTCTTTTTCCGTTTGCAACTTTGCCCACATTCCTGAATCAGCAAGTGTCGAAAACTGAATCTCACAAATTCTCGATTACCTATCAGCAACAAAATTCCTTTACCTGGCAAATAACGTATATCCGCTGTAAACTGCGATATAAAATCTAATTTCCGGAGCCTTCTAGGGGAGTATTTTTAGGTAGCTTTCATTGTCAAAAGCTACCTATTGCAGCCGTTCGGAGGAAAGCGATTTCAAAACATTTTGGTATATTTTCATCGATCATGACCCCCAGACCCAGAAACCACCCTCCATTCAAATGTTGATATATATATATATATATATATATATATATACAGGGTGCATAGGAAAGTCCTTTTAACCTGAAAATGCTTGCGAACGGAGAGATATACAGTTATGCAAGGGAGGTAACGGTATAGTAAAGCGACTACGCCCGATTTAATGCAGGCGACGCCCCTAGGGCAAAATTTGGAAGATAACCATTGAAAATCGAAAACGAAAAGAGACAGAGCAAAATTTCAAATTAGAAAATTTTAGAGCATCAATTAATTAGTACGAAACGATACTTGGTTTACATGGAGAAGTTAAATATTCGCCTGTTTACCCAAAAATGTCCAAAATCGATGCACTCGATTTTGTCTAAACGTTTGAATGAATAGCCAGAAGTATGAAGAAATACGCACAATTTATTGTATAAATACGTACTTATCTCAATGCATTTTAATAACATCACACAAAAAAACAAAAAAGACAAACTGTCTCACATTGATAAAAAGTTAATATTCAGTAGATTCGAAAAGTTCGCCATTGCTCACGATACACGTTTGTATTCGTGAGAGTAATTCTGCATGCACATTTCTCAGCATGGAACGTCTATTGCAAGCCTCTTCAATAGGACAACATAGATTTAAACCTATCAAGGGCGGTGGCTAGACGGTCTATCCACATAATTTTAATTCAAAAACTGACAAATGGCAGCGAGAATATTTTAATAAAATTTTGCTTTTGTAATGAAAGATCAAATTATCGGGGTTTTATTTTCTAAAAAATTCGTTTGAATATTATGGTGTCAGTCAATTATTTCATCATTTTACGAATATAATTCTTCTGCCCCTGAAAGGGTTAAACTAAAATTTTAAATGCATTGGCAATTAAATTTTTATAGACATTGCAGTACAGTACAACGTAACAATCTGCAATTGCGCACTGCTACATTTCCGAAATGTGAATATGCAAGGTAGAATCGTCACTCATCGATTTCGGATATTTTTGTGTATACAGGCGACAATTTATCTTATCCTTGTGAACCAAATATCGTTTCGTACTAATTAAATTATGCTCTAAAACTTTCTAATTGGAAATTTTGTTCTATCTCTTTTCGTTTTCGACTTGCAATGGCTATCTTCCAAATTTCGCCACTAGGGGGCGCTGCTGTCGTTTGGATTAGGCCGGGCGTAGTCGGTTTACTATACCGTTACCTCATTTGCATAGTTATAGCTCTCTCCGTTCGCAAGTATTTTCAGGTTAAAGGGACTTTATGCACCCTGTATATATCCATATATATAACCATTAAATAAACATTACTACCACCATCAAAAATTGTTATTATGAATGAAATGACAATAATACAGTTTCCCCCAACACACTTAAGATGGATACTAAAAACATAGAATATACAAGCTGCTATGTATAAAATATAGTCCCTTGTACTATATTACGAGAATTAATATGGAAGAAAAAAAGAAAAATATGGATACCGATAAAAATAATTGAAAAGCTTATATATTGAATTACGTTATCAAGAGTACAGAATTCAATTATATAAGCAAAATAGTCGTTTTCTCTGAGAAAAAAAAAGCTAAAAGCTGAAATTTTTTTTTCTCCTGTACTCAAACGACTAATATGACCAAAAGTATAGTTTCAAGATGAAAACAGAATAATATTAAATACCATGAAATGGAAAAAGCAATACAACCTTTTTAATATTTAATTTACAGCAATGAAAAATAGTAATATTACACAACATACCTAATATAATTCCAATTTTATTTAATCCAAATACACTCCTGCATATGGTATCCAAAAGCACGATAAGTTTAAGGTTTATTTTTCTGTTAAGTTAACACAAATATTAAAACATAATGGTTGCAGTTAATCCATTTTTAAATACCGTGATAAATGCAATTAATATAATATAAATAGAAAATAATTACAATATTAGTATTTAGAATACCTATTCACACTTTTAAATTTATTAACTAAAGTAAAAAATCACAAAACTATTATTTTACAATATCGCCAATAACCAGCATTTAGTACCACCTAGTGTTGAAAATTGAAAATATTACCATAGTTGCCAATTTTTACGCTTTTTTGCTACCACTAGAATTTAATAGAGATTTTCGTCTTGTGTAATCGTGAGATTTCGACGATTAAATAAGATAAAATTTACTATAAAATTTTAGTGGTAAGAGAAAAGCGTAAAAGTTGGCAGCTATGTATTACTCAAATAGAAGCTACAGACAAAGTATGTAAGCTATTTATGATGTTTTTAATCATGATATCTTTTCATATTGAATGCATAGATATAGTAAAAAGAACTAGATTAACCACTCAGTGTTATTCCCCCATTACTTCTTGATTCCGCAGCGGCTCGGTGGCAACATCCATTAGAGTGGCAGAAAAAGAGTGGAACTTGTGATACTACAGTAGCAATACATAGTGGATATCCGAGTATTGCGCTGTTTTCATTCTGTTTGTTTTAATTAAATATATGCATATTATTGCTTAAAAGTGTCTGGAAACACAGTGGAATATCCTATATGAATATTTACATCCTTATTTGTAATGTAATTTTTTAGATACTTTTAAAACTATTTAGTACAACTTCGATGTAACGTTTAGTTCATTTAGTAAAAAAATTTCTTTTCTAGTATTTCTGTTTTTTATTAAAATGTCGAGCGCATACCAAGCCTACATATTATTATGAAAATATATATTATTGTTAAAACATATTATTCCGAAAATTATATGAAAAAAAAATTAAGATTTGCTTAAAAGAATTTTTTTTAAAGAAGAATTTAATATATATATTTTTAAGCATTTAAAGCATTTTACGTCTGTGAAAAACTTTGAAATTGTCATTTTCCAATAATTAGTCATTAACACCGTTTAATAAATATTTTAGGTAGATTTCGTATGAAATACTACCTATTGGGATCGTTCCTATGTTGGAATTTCTGAAAAAGTTTTGCAGATCTACACCGATCATGACCCCTAGACCCCAAAACCACCCTCAGTAAAAAACTTTATATATATATATATCTATCTATCTATCTATCTATATATATCACTTTCTTCTGGACACGATAACGTTCGTAATTCTGCACCAATCTCTTCCAAACTGATACATAAAATCAATGGGCATAAATTCTCGGTCAAGTTCGTTAATGGGCAAAATCGGACCAAGGGGATGGAAATAGGGAGGGGTTTTGTGAAAACAGAAAAACGCCTATAACTTCTTTACTTTTGTACATATCCAATCAGTTTAAAGTTTTTGTTACTTCTAAAACTAGGGCCAAAATTTTATGTATCACATATTTTTGATAAAGTTAAAAATGGGCTCAAGGGGCGCAAAAAATAGGGTTTTTGGAAGAAAAAAATTCATAACTTCGTCAATTCTCAAGATATCAAATCCAAATAATTTTATTATAAATCTCCTTAACATTATCTACAACTTTTATATTCACAAGTTTTTGATAGGACCAATTCGTACCGCGAAAAAAAAAATAAAAACGAAATCAAAAAGGGGGTTTAAAGAAGAAAAAAATCCATAACTCCGTCAATTCAAAAGATATAAAATCCCCATGAATTTATCATATATCTTCTTAGTATTGTCTACAGCATCTATATAGACAAGTTTTGGATAGGAACAATTCTTACAGCAAAAACAAATTAAAAATACATAGCGGTTGAAGAAAAAAATCATCTGAGTAAGGGTGTATTCAAATCCAAACTGCCTGTTTTCGGACTCATTTTACAATTCATTTTTGCTCTCAAAGGCTTCCAATTGGTACGTTTTCTTACTCAGAAACTATATAATGTACCGTAATGGTCGATGTTTTGATAGAGGCAGAATATATTTTTTAAAATGCTGTTAAAAAGGGCATTTTGAACCGAATTTACCGAAGCGGATTGTGTTGGAAAAATCATTGTATTAAGGATGCACTCAAATCCAAACTGCTTATTTTCTGACTCATTTTTAAATTCATTTTTGCTCTCAAACGCATTTAATTGGTAGATTCGCTTATTCAGAAACTATATAATGTACCGTAATGATCGAGTTTTTGATAGACGCAGAATATATTTCAAAAGAATTATGTCAAATTGGGCATTTTGAACGGAATTTCCCGAAGCGATTGTGTTAGAAACGAAAAATATTGTCCTTCTGAGAAAATAATTGTATATATATCAAGTTTTAATTAACTGAACAAAAAATAAAAACACAGGTCGCTTATAAATCTCTTCAAAAATCACGTCAGCAAGTTTCATATTTTTTTTTTATTAAAAATTAATCTGGAATTATGCCAGAAAATTTCGAGTTGTTGAGCATGGAAAAGTATTTTTTTTTAAATACCGCCCTAACACGATTCTGATAAAACCAGCTATTATATAAAAATGAAATAAAAACTCCTCAAAAGCGGCCTGATAAAATTGTTAAAGTGGATTTATCTCTAATCATGATTTAGTTTTTGTTTGTGAAATTAGTATATTTGACTTCGAAATCTACCTCTGCCTGTAGGCCGGGCCGGCAGGGATTTTATTTATTTGGAATATTGACCTTGGTAAAGTAATTAATGTTTCCATCAACATTTGCTGAGTAATGCACTCTTAAGAATGTACATTATTAATGCAGTTATTCATTTATTTTTATTTTTTAGAAGAAAAATTCTTGCTATTTAATTAAAGTAAACAATAAGCAAAAATTGATCGCATACTTACATGTTTAAGAGCATGTAAAAATATTAACAAATATCTTATTTTAAAGAAAGTTTTGAAAGTTAAATCCAAAAAATTATGTTCTTTTTAAAGATTACTAAAGCTTTTAAAATAGAATTTTTTGCAATATTTCCACGTATTCCTTACTTTTTGCTGGGGGGGGGGGGGGGGGTCATTAATTTCAAAGATTCGAAATAACAAATAGAGTATAATATAAAAATGTTGGAACTTCTAAAAATTTTAAACTTTTTTTTTTTTTTGTGGTTGGGGGATGTGTGTGTGGGGAAGGGGGGGGGGGGGGGGGGGTAAGGTTAAATGTTTTAAGTTTTGTGGGTCTGGAAGAGTTTGATTATTTATTGCAATTGCAAAAAACGAATGAGCAGAAAAAAAATATTTATCGAAGATTTTAAACTACGCTCCTTTTTTGTGTAGGGGGGAGGGGGAGGCAGGCTGGTGAGGTAAGTTATATATTTTCCTAGAACTTAAGAATTGGGTAACAAAAATAAGAATTTTTTTTAATGTTTTAAGTTTTGTGTGTAAGAAACATTTTACATAATTATTTATTTTCATTGCAAAGAAATCGATGAGCAGAAAAAAAAATAGAAAATTAAAAAATGTGTGTGGGGTTTAGGTGGGGGGGGGGGGTGAAAAGAAGAAAACAGATATTTTCGAGGGGTGGGAAAGGGGATAGATGGAAGGTGGAAATTTGCGGAGGAATCTTACTCTTTACTTTAATATAAGCTGACCCCCTCCCCTGAAAAAAATTCATTTCAAAAGGTTCATAACTTTTATTTTGGATAAAAAAACAAATACTATTGACGAAAATTAAAATCTCGGTTAAATACTGTTTTGATTCACCTCCACGTGTAAAAATATTTAAGTATAAGTGAGAAAAAAATGATAGTTTTTGAAAGTGAATAATCTATCTTATTCCTTTTTTTCATAAAATTCACTTAACGATAAAAATTGTTAATTTGTGGTTAAAAATCATTGATATTAAATATTTTGAAACATTTATCAAGACTTAAACTTATGTAAATGCAATTTAAGAACGTAACGCACAAGCTATTTCATTTTCTCCTTATATCGATGGATCACCGTCCATTTGCCACCCTAGTGGAGTAGTTTCGCTCGCGCGCGCACAATCAACTTTTCTCCCCGTACGCGTAATCTAGTTCTTTTTACTATATCTATGATTGAAAGTCAACAATTCATTTTGAATTATTTTTCCTTATTAATATTGTTATCTGTTATATATTTTTTAAATATATACCATGGTAGCTAAATGTTTTTAGCAATCTTTTAAATATATATATATATATATATATATATATATATATATATCCATATATATGATCTTTGTCACACTGTAACTCTCGTATTTATGAACCGATTTGGATGTAACTTGGGGTATACATAGTGCATACCAATGTCTTGACCGAGTTCGGTTGGCCAGCTTCATCCGCCATCTTGTTTCAAAATGGCGGCCATTTAAAAAAATTTAAAGAAATTAAAATTTAAAATGATGTACCAAAAAATTCAAAAATAGAAATATTTTTTTTTTATGTGTTTGAACTTAATACAAAGATTCCGAAACTGTTTTTGTTTCGTCTATATCTAGAAAAATGGCTGAGTTATAGCATTTTGAATTTCTATTGGGGCTGATAATTTGAAACGACCTGATTTTTGTCACGCGATAACAGGCGTATTTAAGAACCGATTTGGATGTAAGTTGGTGTGTACATAGTACATACCAATGTCTCGACCGAGTTCGTTGGCCAGCTTCATTCGTCATCTTGATTCAAAAGGGCTGCCATTTAAAAAAAAATAATAAATTTAAAATTTAAAAGGAGGTCTCAAAAATTGGAAAATGAAAAAGATTTTTTTTTATGTGTTTGACCTTGATACAAAGATTCCGGAGCAGCGTTTGTTTCGTCTATATCTTAAAAAGTCCTTCCGGCCAATGTCGGGAGGAAGAGGTAGCTTTAATATTCCTTATTTTTAAAAAGCAACCTTATATTATTCAAACACACGAAGCTCAATTTAGTGGGAACCGATTATAGGAGATTCAATACTAATTTTTATCAATACTAAATCATTATGAATGAGAATTTCGTGAAATTAGTCACCTTTATCCAAGCTGCTTTTATTTAAAATAATTTATATTTGGTTGCCAAATTTGTCGATATCTTGAAGTTCCTGCCATTTTAAAACAACATGGTGGATGAGGCTAACGAGTGAACTTGGTCGACACCTTAGTAATTCCTGTGCACATGCTCACTCACATCGGAATCGGTTGATATATACAAGTGTTGTCGCAGGCAAGAAATCAGATTTTTCAAAATGTCACCCACATTAGAAATTGAAACTGCTATATCTGAGCCTTTTTTTAAGATAAAGACAAAACAAAAAATGCTCCGGGATCCTTATATCATTGTCAAATACTTATCAAAGAAATCGTTTTCAATTTCAAATTTTTTTGCACCTCACTTTAAATATAATTTTTTATTTAATTTAATGGCTTCCATTTTGAAACAAGATGGCTGATGAAGCTGGCCAGCGAACTTGGTCGAGACATTATGATATACTATCCACCCTTCTTACATCGAAATAGGTTAATAAATACGCGTGTTATCGCGTGACAAATATCAGATCGTTTCAAAATGTCAGCCATGCTAGAAATTCAAAGTGCTATAATGCAACCATTTTAGGTAGCTTTCATTACAAAAAGCTACCTTTTGCAGTCGTTCGGAGGAAAAATGTTGGTATTTTTTCACCGATCATGATCCCCAGACCCGAAACACTCTCCGTTCAAATGTTGATATATATAATATATATATATATATATATCTGATCTTTGTCACACTGTAACTCTGGTATTTATGAACCGATTTGGATGTAACTTCGCATGTATATAGTACATACCAATGTCTCGACCGAGTTTGTTGGCCAGCTTCATCCGATGTATTGTTTCAAAATGGCGGCCATTTAATTAATTAAAAAAATTTTTAATTTGAAATGTGGTACCAAAAAATTAAAATTGAAAAATATTTTTTTCTTATGTGTTTGACCTTGATACAAAGATTCCGGAACAGTTTTTGTTTTGTCTATATCTCAAAAAATGGCTGAGTTATAGCACTTTGAATTTCTAGCGTGGCTGACATTTTGAAACGACCTGATTTTTGTCACGCGATAACAGGCGTATTTATGAACCGATTTGGATGTACCTAGGTGCGTATATAGTACATACCAATGTCTCGACCTAGTTTGTTGGCCAACTTCATCCGCCATCGTATTTCAAAATGGCGGCCATTAAAAAAATTTTTTTTAAATAAATTTAAATTCAGGTACCAAAAACTTGAAATATGAAAAATATTTTTTTCTTATGTGTTTGAACTTAATACAAAGATTCCGGGGCAGTTTTTGTTTTGTCTATATCTAAAAAAAATGGCTGAGTTACAGCATTTTGAATTTCTATTGAGGCTGACCTTTTGAAACGAACTGATTTTTGTCATGCGATAACACGCATATTTATGAACCGATTTGGATGTAACTTGGTGCGTACATAGTACATACCAATGTCTAGACCGAGTTCGTTGGCCAGCTTTATTCGCCATTTTGTTTCAAAAGGGCTGCCATTTAAAAAAAAAATTAATTTAAAATGAGGTATCAAAAAATTGGAAAATGAAAAAGGTTTTTTTATGTGTTTGACCTTGATACAAAGACTCCTGGGCAGTATTTGTTTCGTCTATATCTTAAAAAATGGTTGAGTTATAGCACTTTGAATTTCTAGCATGGCTGACATTTTGAAACGATCTGATATTTGTCACGCGATAACACGCGTATTTATTAACCTATTTGGATGTAAGAAGCCATGCGGATAGCATATAGCAGTGTCTCGACCAAGTTCGTTGGTTACCTTCATCCGCCATCTTGTTTCAAAATGGCGGCCATTAAATTAAAAAAAAATTATATTGAAAGTACGGTGCAAAAAATTAGAAATTGAAAAAGGTTTCTTTCTTATGTATTGGAGCTTGATATAAGGATTCCGGAGCACTTTTTGTTTTGTCTTTATCTTAAAAAATGGCTCAGATATAGCAGTTTGAATTTCTAATGTGGGTGACATTTTGAAAAATCTGATTTTTTGCCTGCGACAGCACTTGTATATATCAACCGATTCCGACGTGAGTGAGCATGTGTTCAGGAATTACTAAGGTCTCGACCAAGTTCACTGGTTAGCCTCATCCATCATGTTGCTTTAAAATGGCAGGCACTTCAAGATATCGCCGAATTTGGCAATCAAATATAAGTTACTTTAAATAAAAGCTTGGATAAAGCTGACTAATTTCAGGAAATTCTCATTCATAATGATTTAGTATTGATAAAAATTAGTATTGCATCTACTATAATCTGTTCCACGAAATTGAGCTTCGTGTGTTTGAATAATATAAGCTGGCTTTTTAAAAATAAGGAATATGAAAGCTACCTCTTCTTCCCGGCAGTAGCCAGAAGTACTTTTTAAACATATATGCGAAACAAAAGCTGCTCCAGAATATTTGTATCAAAGTCAAATACATAAAAAAATATTTTTCATTTTTCAATTTTTTGCTAACTTATTTAAAATTTAAAATTAAATTTATTTTTAATTGCAGCCCTTTTGAAACAAGATGGCGAATGAATCTGGCCAACAAACTCGTTCCAGACATTGGTATGTAGTATGTACACACCAAGTTACATCCAAATCGGTTCCTAAATAAGCCTGTTATTGCATGACAAAAATCAGATCGTTTCAAAATGTCAGCCACAATAGAAATTCAAAATGCTATAACTCAGCCATTTTTTTAGATATAGACGAAACAAAAACTGTTCCGGAATCTTTGTATTAGGTCAAACACATACAAAAAAAATCTTTTTCAAAAAAATTTTAAATGGCCGCCATTTTGAAATAAGATGGCGGATGAAGCTGGCGAACGAACTCGGTCGAGACATTGGTACGTATTATGTATACACCAAGGTACATCCAAATCGATTCATAAATACGCCTGTTATCGTGTGACAAATATCAAGTCGTTTCAAAATATCAGCCACGCTAGAAATTCAAAGTGCTCAAACACATAAAAAAAATATCTTTCAATTTTCAATTTTTTGGTACCACATTTCAAATTTTAAATTAAAAAAAAAATTTAAATGGCCGCCATTTTGATACAAGATGGCGGATGAAGCTGGTCAACAATCTCGGTCGAGACATTGGTACGTATTATGTATACACCAAGGTACATCCAAATCGATTTTTAAATACGCCTGTTATCGCGTGACAAAAATCAGGTCGTTTCAAAATGTCAGCTAAGCTAGAAATTCAAAGTGCTAAAACACAGCCATTTTTTAAGATATAGACGAAACAAAAAATGCTCCAGAGTCTTTGTATCAAGGTCAAACACATAAAAAAAATATCTTTCAATTTTCAATTTTTTGGTACCACATTTCAAATTTTAAGCTTTTTAAAAAAATTTAAATGTCGCCATTTTGAAACAAGATGGCGGATGAAGCTGGCCAACCAACTCGGTCGAGCCTTTGATATGCACTATGTATACACGAAGTTACATCCAAATCGGTTCATAAATACGAGAGTTACAGTGTGACAAAGATCAGATATATATATATATATATATATACAGTAAAACCTGTGTAAGTTTACCACTTGCGGTGCCGCACATCAGTGGTCAACTTAAAAAGAGTGATGATAAATTTACTTTTTTTTACGTAATATTCATAGCATATCATTTTTCCCACAAAAATTTTATTTATTGACAGGCTTTAAAATAATATTGTATTACCATGCATATTTCTAACACCTTATAAAAGAAAAGATTAACTACAAGAATGAATTAATAGTTTTGTATAAATTTTAAAATCAATTAGTATTACTACTATTTATTTAAAAATAAAACAGTCAATATACAGCCATTAGTGATTCTTCAAACTATATTAGTTATTACACATAATTTATAAAAAACATAAAAAGAATATTTCTGCATACCAAGTAGCACCTGGGGCTGTTGAAAGAAGGGAAGGAATGATAAGTGAATGGGAAATAGAAGAAAGAAATCTAGAATACAAGAATGGAGGGGAGGGTTGAAAAGCCAAATCCACAAGAGCGACAATGTAAGAATAGATAAGCCCTGAATTATTTACCTACACCTATCACTGCTAAAGGCATTTCCCAGGCTAAGAACTATTTCACCCTTTTAGAAATTCTAGTTAAAAAGAAAAAAAAAACAGAAAATTTCGTGGAGAGTTACTTTTTTTTTATTCATGATTTGTTAGCTTTTGGGATGGTCAAGTTATCAAGGGTTTTGATGGGCATTTTATAGTTCTAGTCAGATTTGTATAATTTCAGTGGTCAAGATACAAGATAGACAGGTGGTCAAGTTACAAAGGGTTTGTCTTACAGTTTTGTATAGGATAAATTTGGGTCCTGACAATAGAGGTCAACATAGACAGGTGGTCAACTTTACAGGTTTTACTGTATAATTATATCCACAGATATATGTTACATTATTAGATCTAATTCCGCGATTTCCTTATCTTATTCTAAATTACTACTTTATATTCACTATATCCTTATCCTTAAATAATCTCTATGGTTAACTCTGTTAAATTACCTTTCATTTAATGACCCACTTGTCTAAATCGCTTAAATATTACGCTTTTAGTATTCTTAAATTAAATGTTCCATTTCCGCGCTTTTTTTCTTTCGAGAATATTCTTTTAGCTTCCATTTTTACTTTCCGGTGCATTTCTGAGGTTATCCTTTTTTCCCTTCAAATTCATCCGCTTGCACTGTTCGCACTCTTTATATGACGTGACATTCTTAATTATTCATTGGTTGAGAGCGCGATCTACGTCATATTTGTATCCTTACATTGGAGGAACAAAAAGTCGATACTCGCTGTGTTTCAGCAGAATTTGTCGTATTTCTACTTTGATAACTTCCCCTGGTCGCCGTCTGATATTTTCTATTATCTATAATTGCTTACCCATGATTAAATACTACGTAGCGATGGCTTGATTTAAATTGAATTGGTGGAAACTGCACCGCCGAAAGCTCTTTAAATAAAACCCTGAGTTAAATTACGCATTGTCTCAATTATTCCGGAGAAACCTACACTGGATAAATGTGTTACCTGGCCTACCACTCGATGACTGCAACTACCTTCCAATATCCATGTTGATTTGTTACGAAACATTCTATTTCAGCTTAATCTAATGTACGGCTTCCAGATTGATTATTCATCTACTATGATATCGAAGCTAACCACACTTTTGAATCACCATATAACGTAATATCGTTATATTAGTCGACAGGATGAGAAACGTTATATTAGTCGACGAAATTTCAACTCTACCTGTGATTCTATTAATTTCAGCATTGCATTACTCGTAACATAACAACCAGTTATTCCGTTCACAAGAAAAACCTTCCAATGTTAGAATAATCTAACCTTTAGCGGGCAGGATTCGACTACTTGTACGCCACTCCAAGCATTTTGCCGGTCAAGATTTTGCAGCTTGAATGCTTTTCCGACCACCTAGCCAGCATGAATTCGAAACAACATGAATGTCAACACAAAATTCTCAACCAACTAACGACGGTCACCAGGAAGAAGCAAATTATATATAAAACCTCTAACATCAATATATAAAAGAACAACAAACATAAGATGTTGTTACTTACCCAATAAAGACAGCATTCAGCATTACATAAGTCATTTTTTTTTTTAAATGATCTCTGTTTTGTGATGAAAAAATTTTATGTTTATTCTTTGTTATTGCATAACTTATTTTATTTTATTTTATTTTATTATTTATTCGAACTGAGATATGTTTATTTTACTGACAAAGTATAAGAGCATTAAAGTGACAGGTGTTTTATTGAACTTACATAATCGGAACCAAGTATGTTTATTTATACATATTTTCAAAAGATTACGAGTATTTAAATGATAGAATAGTTTAATATTCTGAGATTTATTAATGTTGTGTTAATTTATTATTTATTATGAGATTTTTATTATTATTTTTATATTTCTGTTAAGCAATATGATAGAGATTTTGAGGTTTATTTTGTAAGGCTTTTACGATCTGGAAGTAAAGTTAGATATTCTAGTTTTATCACGTGGAAACAAAAAAGAAAAATGACTGAAATTTGTATTGTATGTGTTTTGACCCCGATTTGGTAATGAACATTCAACAATGGTTAACATACTTTGATAATTCTTGCATTAACCCCTTAATCGTCGCGTAATTTTGCGAATATCCCTTCAAAAATCGTCGATTTTTTTTTATTGCCCGATTTTATTATTCATAAAATTCTGAGTTCATTAGTATAAAAAACAGGATATTTTCTTAATATTTAACCCTTTTAAGGTTGGTTTGAAGTGTATGAAATTCCTTAATTTTAATACCCAAAAGTCCACTAATCCCAGAAATTTAATATAAAACTTTTTCTTTAGTAAATTTGCGAAATTTGGCTCTTTCTTATTTGGAAATAAATCTGTACATAAAATCCGATGTCAATCCTTTATTTCTACATTTAAGCAATGGAGGGGCCTTGTACTTAAAAGTGTTTAAGATGGATAAAATTTTTAAAAGTTACAATTTTATTTATCTTTTATTTGATTGTATTGTACACACATGACGTGCAGGGAAGCATCGATGCAATGCTGCAACCTGAGGTTTCATTTTAATTAAAAATAAAGACATATATAAAATAAGTAAGTTTTTATATTACTACAAGGACGATAATTTCATTGGAATTTAATTTGAAAATCGGCATTCAATATATTTTTAAAAATTTAGTAAATTTTCAATGTAAGGAAAACTTTGAAACATGACATGCAATGTCCTACATTACAGTATTTGCATTCATATTTGGTTTATTTTATAATTTTGTTTCCATATTTATTCTCATGGGAAGAACAAATTTTTCATTCTGTGTAAGGTTTTGTCCGTAGGGGTCATAATATCCAGAAAATGGAGTTCACATAAACGACTTGATTTTGATAATTGTTTTTCTATACCAATCATTCAGATGCGCACAATCAGTCGAAGTTTTATACAGTTTTGGATTAGGTGGATTTTGAGGGTCGTGAGCTTCATTATTCTAAAAATGTATTTTTTTTTTAATTCGCTGTACCTATTTTACGTCAAAATATCGCGAAAGAATGGGGTTTAACAAATAAAGTGTAGTCCAAAATATATTTTCTTTAACTTTTACTTTTGCTAATTTTTTTTACAATTTTTTCAACAGTAGTAAGAGCAAGAAACAACAGCATTTTATTTTAAGAAATAGGTTGTCATTCCAATCTGCCTTTCTCTCTTTTTTCTCAAACAACATTTCCCCATTTCTCATCATAGCTATTAGTTTCGATTACAATATTATCCGCCAATTCATCATTTATAAAATGTTTATAGTACTGCAGAATACCCGAAATAGCTTCAAACGAAACGTTAATCTTAGGCTCCGATTTGACTTGCAAGCATGGAGGCGCGTAATATTGGGTCATCATCACTATCTTCAGTTTCCGATTTTTCGGAGTCAAAAACATCTGAAAAAATGAAATCTTCTGATTTCTTTCCAGATATCTTAACACTAAAATATTTCTCTCCACTCATGCTACACAACATAGAAATTTATAAAACGGTAACCCAGATGTATTTCGAACAATTCCTTAAATTAAACATTACGATCTTAAAAACAAACTTCTCATGTCAGTGCACTCTCAGAAATGGATACTCAGATTTCCCGAAATTTTCTTCATTTTTGACGAAACCATTTCCTGGGATATGCTCCGAGCGAATATTTCGTCATATTGAGAAAATTACTTTCTTCGCTTGTTTGAGGATAACAATTTCGTCAAAAGTGCTTATTTGAAAAGTGCAATCAGGGGCTGGTGGTGCCACCTATTGAACAGTTTAGAAGCTCTTGTATCGACAGGAGAAAAAATAGTAGCTTCGGTCTTCGGGTTGATTCGAACTCACAACCTCCGGTGTGGGAGACGGTCACTCTACCTATTACGCTATTAAGTCCTCGAACAGATACGATTTTACATGCATGTAATGGATTCTATTGTATATTTACATTTTTATAAGGTTGGTTGTAA
Organism: Maratus speciosus; assembly: GCA_963932465.1. Taxonomy (NCBI): domain Eukaryota; kingdom Metazoa; phylum Arthropoda; class Arachnida; order Araneae; family Salticidae; genus Maratus; species Maratus speciosus. The sequence goes on from OZ010796.1 coordinate 480,818,412, forward strand.
TTTTATCGATGGTGTTATACTTATAATTCTTGCAAGTTTTAATTAGTAAGACTAATTTATTATTATTATTTCCTATGGTTAATATGAATAATTATAATATGGCTTGATTAATATAATTTATTAGGAAAATTTTCTTTGCTCGATGAATGATTAAAATATGGTCTGGTTAATTTGTTGCTCAGAAATAACGAATTTTAAAGTACATATGGGGGAGATTTTATCAATTTGAGTAGTTGGTTAAGATTTTAACACTTTACTGTTTACAGAAGAGAAGGGAGAGGGATCAATTATGCATATTTAATTTGATAGTTATATGAATATATTTCTTAAATGAAAAAGAGATCTTGGAATTTTGAAACTTTATTGACCAAATTTTCTTTTTGAACGATTTTGTAAAACACAGGAAATTTATTCTTTTCGAATTAAACCATAGCGAGCAAAGTAAAATAATAATAATAATAATAATAATAATAATAATAATATAAATAATAATAAACAGCTAAAAAAATAACTAATGCAGAAACAATAACTACCTGTGTTTCAGCATTTTCTGAAAAGCGCTAAAAAGTGCAATTTTTTAAATAAATTATGACAGGAATAACATAAATTTTTTAAATAAATTATGACAGGAATAACATAAACAAGCAAATATTTGCTTGCTAAAGTCGCAGGATTTGAGGAGGTACGGTTTCCTTAAAACGCATTGAGTCTGGCCGTGATTGAAGAAACACCTTCGTCAAATATTTGAGAGTTTACGTGTCGTTAAAAGTCACGTGATTTTGATACGAAATGATTGTCAAAAACAGCGAAATATAGCTCGAGGACTGCTGAATCGTCAAAATTGAGAGTTTTATTTCTGAGAGTGTGTTTCCCATCTTTTAACCCTGAAATACACGACTTTTTATTTTGTTTCGAAAAAATTATATATGATTCTCTGAAAGGTTTATTACACAGGAACAATAACGAAAAAAATTAGAGATACATTTTTCATATAACCAGAGTTGCCAAGTCTCCGGCTTTTTGCACACCACTATTATCTTAGAGAAAATGCTGTTTTTTAAATCGCTTAAATGTTTCAATTACATAAAAGAACATTTTCTGTATTAAAATACTGGTATCCAAAAAGCCGGAGACTTGGCAGCTCTGATATAACTCGTCAATCTTTTCTTCTGTTGCACATCTGCAATACAAGTAAAAACTACTGTCGTGTGGCTATTGTACGCTAAATTATTAAAATTAGTAAATATTTTAATAAGTATGTCTCCAAATACCTTCTTTTATATAATTATTTATTTTATAAAGCTTAACCTTTAACCTTTAATTCCGATGATAGAATACGTTCTTGAAATTACATAGTCCAGAGAATCTGACATCACACCAGAAAGTTTCAATGGTTAATTTAACTTTGTTTAAATACGAAAAGTCTGTTATTATTTAAAGAAAATATTGCTATTTTAATTTTCTGGTTTCAGTTAGGTATATACGAATTAAAAAAAATCTATTAAATTCAAAACACTGTTCTTTGCATATATGCAAAGCTGCGCACTAAAGGGTTAAGCGTTTAAGACTTCCTTAACAGACCGATGCTGCAATATCAGCATAAGAGAATTTATTTCCTGGACATCACTATTTGTTTAAGGAATAATTGTACTTGATTTCCGTCAAGAAGTGCAAGAGCAATTTACTAAAAACTATACTTTAAAAATATAGTGGTGAGAGCAGAATAAAAAAGTAGAATCACGTATTTAAGGCATAAAAATATTTTCGGGAAAGAAAAATGCTAAGTAGATACCAGAAAAAATTAGCTAAAGTCATGAGACGTCCAGCCCGTGAGTGTCACGGGCGCGACGAAATTTGTTCATACAAGCTTGCCCGTGAATGTCTCGGGCACGACGATTAAGGGGTTAACACGTTCACGCCGACGCGGTGGGTCACACTCGACCGTCTCAGAGCTGGCAAGTCTCCGGTCTTTTAGATACCAGTATTTTAATACAGAAAAAGTTGTTTTATTTAATTAGAACAATCAGGCGATTTAAAGGAACAACCTTTTCTCTAAAATAATAGTGGTGTGCAAAAAGCCGGAGACTTGACAACTCTGAGACAGCCGAGTGGGACCCACCGCGCCGGCGTGAATGTGTTAAACAAAATGATACTTCGAAATTTGAAAATATTTCAAAATTTTTAAAGGGAGAGGCCTTGAAAATTTACATCAATGATTGCCAAAATTGTGATAGTTATGCTCAAAGGGCATAGCCGGATAAGCATAGGAAACATGCCTTTCAATCAAATTTCCTGATTTTTTTCTCAGATGTGGCTACATATCTGACAATATATTTCCCCTTTTATCACCTTTATAAATATTGATATTTAATGAGATAAAAATGTTTTTCCGATTTTTTAAAAAACGGATTTTCTCAAAAATTGCTGCACAGAATTTCAGGCCATTAATTGAGGATATATAGATACTAAAGATACATAACTGGTATTTTTTGTATAATTTTCTGTTTATAAAAGTTGTATGAAACAGCGAAATAAAAAATTAAAAGAATAAAAATCATATCTTATGGTTATCCGAAAATTACCATTTTCTTGTAAAAAATTATCCATATGTGCCCGTATATTCTATATAAATGCCGAAAGTTTGCGTTGGATACTACATATAAATATTTACAAAATATATATATTAAAATTATTGAAATTCATTTTAAGGTGTTATTTGGGGCGGAGCTACTCAACTTCGACACCCGAAGAATTTTTGGAATAAAGTTACAGAATTACTGTATTTTAAATTTTAATGAACACATGAGCAACATTCTCAACGCTACCGATATCAAAATGAACATGAAGTTGAAAAACAATGCTTATATGCTTAATGGAATCTAAAATACATAAGCTGACGTATTGTCTGCTGACTTTGTTCCAAAAATTCTTCGGATGTCGAAGTTGAGTAGCTCCGCATCAAAATACGCCTTAAAATGAATTTCAATAATTTTACTATACATTTTTGTAAATATTTATATGTAGTACCAAACGCAAACTTTCGGCCTTTACACAGAATATACGGGCACATATGGGGAATTTTTTACAAGAAAATGGTAATTTTCGGATTACCATAAGGTATGATTTTTATTTATTTATTTTTTTTTTTTTTGAATTTTTATTTCGCTATTTCACACAGTTTTTATTAACAGAAAATTATACAAAAATTGCCATTTATGCATATTTGGTATCTATATATGCTGAGTTAATGGCATGAAATTCCGTGCAGCACTTTTTGAGAAAATCTGCTTTTTAAAAATTTGAAAAAACATTTTTATCTCATTAAATAGCAATATTTACAGGGTGATAATAGGGGAAATACATTGTCAGATATGTAGCCACATCTGGGGGAAAAAATCAGGAAATTTGATTGAAAGGCATGTTTCCAATGCTTATCCGGCTATGCCCTTTCAGAGATTTTAGCAGAAAAATTTATCAAAATTGAAGTACCTAGATTTTCTGATTTTTCTTCACTTAACCCTTTCAGGGGCAAGGTACTTGTATTCCTAAAATATTGAAATAATTTAATGACACCAGTATTTACAAGAGAATTTATTTGTAAACAAGTAAAAGCATATTTTCGCTTACTTAATAAAGGTGAAATTTTCATTATAAAATTCCGGTGCGAATTTGGCAATTATGGATTAAAATTATGTGATGCCGTGACGGCATCACCGCCCTTCAAGGGGTTAAATTAAACGATCTAAAAGATTTGGAAGATTACTTCCATAAAAAAGTAGAGATTGGTAGGAAACTAAAATTATGTGACACAATTATTGTGCAGGGTCTTACTGATGGCTTAGCACCACAGTATCAGAATGTTTTGATTGTAAGTTCCCCAAATAATGCCACAGATTGGTATAAATTAGTCAGACAACTTGTAGTCACTCCTACCTCTAATCCAAATACTACAAGAAATAACTTTTCAAATGATAGATCTTTTCAGCAGAATGCTAGATCTTTTCAACCCAATGGCAGAACTTTTCAGCAACATGCTCGACCTAGTCAACCACGATATGATGCTCTCAGAAATTGGGTTCGTACACCAAATTTCAACCCCCCTAATACTAACTTTAATTCCAATGCTCATGGTTCTAGATTTTCGAATCATAGAATGCAGAGCAATCATTTTCAAAGAAATTATCCATCTAGATTTTGTAGAATTTGTTTGAATCAAGGAATACTTAATGCATTCCACTGGGAAAATAGTTGTGTTTTTAATGTTAACCCTTTACAATCTGATACTACTTCCACTCCCCCACCACAAAATACTGATAATGTTTGACAATTAATTGTGTCTGGTTATACGAGAAAACATCAATTACTTTGTGTTGTGGATACTGGTTCTACAATTTCAATTTTGCCATTTCATTTTGTACATTTATTGAATGCTAAACTTAAGAATATTTTTCCTATTAATGTTGGTCAAGCCTAAGGCTTTGTCCAAATTAAAAAAGCTTGTGATTTATTTATTAGAATTGGTAATATTGAACAATATGTTAATTTTCTTGTGTGTGATACCGATTTAGAGTATGTAATTTTAGGATTACCAGACTATGCAAAATTTGATTTGAAAATTAATTGTACTAGTTGTAGTGTTACTCAGGGAGATACTATTTTAAATTCATGTATAACCAGAAACAAAATAAGAGCTCTTCATTTCAATGTTAGGAATGAATATCAACATAGGCAACCCGATTATGGAAATACCATGGCTCCTCAATCCTTCGCGCGATCTAATGATAATACTAAATTAATTGGGAAAATAAATGCTATAGATAATGATAACTTAAGGAAAATGTTAAGGGATTACTTAGATATTTTTTCTAGAAACAAGTATGATGTAGGGAAGATAAATATTGAGACACAGCAAATTATTTTAAACTCTGACCTACCAGTATCTATGAGACCTTATCGTACATCGATAGTTGATGGAAAGGAGATTTCAACCCAAATTCAATCTTTATTAAATGCTGGCCTAATAAAAGAAAGTACTACTCCTTATTCTTCCCCTGTCACCTTAGTAATGAAACGCGATGAAGGCAAAAAGACAAGATTATGTGTAGATTACCGAAAATTGAACTCCATAATGAAAAACGATGCAGAACCCCTTCCCCGTATTGATGATATTTTAGATAAATTGTGTAATGCCCAGTATTTTTCCACATTGGATTTAGCCTCTGGCTACTGGCATATTCCCATTCACCCTTCAGATACACAAAAACTCGCTTTTACTACCAATTCTGGTTTATTTGAGTGGAATGTTCTCCCCTTTGGTTTAAAAGTTGGGCCCTCCATATTCAATAGAACTCTTAGAAGAATCCTTGCAAAATATAAAATTGATTTCGCATGCTATTATTATGACGATATAATTATTTTTTTCTTCCTACCTAACTGAACATATCCAACATCTAAACAAAATTTTTGATTTGTGTAGGCTTGAGAACATAAAACTTAAACTTACTAAATGCAATTTTGCTCAAAATAAAATTAACTTTTTAGGATATGAAATTAAAAATGCAACCCTAACCCCCTCTAATGCCAATATTGATGTAATAAAAAAAATTAAAAACCCCATTTAAAGATACCGAAATCATTCATGCTTTAAAATTGCGTTTGTACCATCATCCTAATAACTTAAAATTGTCTCATGAGCAATTACCACAACAACAGCAGCAGACGCAGGTTAAATCACTAACTTAAACTTAATTTTCTAACAATGATGAGTTTGTAATTTAATATTAAAATTTAAAGATTAAAGAAAATTTATTATTTCAACATTGCGGATGAGTTTTTGGAAGACGTTGCAAGAGTTTATCTGCTTGGAGATTTATTTAGATTAATCTGGTTATGCGGGCATAAGTTGGTTGATTTATCTAGAGTTCTAATTAATGTTGAATTAAAAGAATTGACCCAAAAAACTTAACTTTACTTAAATTATTACTTGCAATTAAAAACTTAATCTTACTTGTTATAAAAAAATAATAAAAACGTAATTGATATTCTTTGAAATTATTTAAATATTACTCTTAAAATAAAAGGATTATCTTAACGATTGCATTTTATCAGTTTTTACAAAAAAAAAAAAAGAGGAGAGAGAGAGAAAAATATTTCAAGATTTGATTTTCATTTTCCAACTGAAATGTTGCGAAACCATTTATTTATTCAAATTGCAAAAATTTTCGTCTGCGATATTTTTTTTCTTTCTTACCACGAAAGTCAACTCATTTTTTATTTTTTTTTTTGTTGTTGTTGTTAACGATTTGATTTATTTCAATTCTTTTTATTTAAGGTAAATGTAATTTACAGATGGGAATTGAAAAGCTATTTAGGATTCTTTTTCTGCCTTCAACATAAACTTTCCTTTCCCTATTTTTTTTATTTCATTATTCGAGGAGTGTACATGTAATTCCTATGAGACAGATAAAAAGGAATTAAATTTAACGACTCACATACGAATGAATGATACGAGATATTTAAAGACACGAATTATTTTGTGATACAGGATTAACATTATATTATTATTATTTATAAAAAGAAGAAAATACTAGAATTAAAAAAGGTAATAGAATTATTTATATACAGATTTAAATAATTTTTGATGATGACTATGCTAAAACAAAAGATATAAGTTACTGAAACAGCGGTGATGGTTTAACCCTTAGAAGGACCTATGAGCCGATGCATGTCATAATGTCGTCATTTCCGGTCATAAATCATTACTTTTTTCGAAAACTTATCTAAGATTAAAAATAATACGAGGAATAAAATTACGTAAGATTTAACAGTTGTTGTGATTGATACTGTTATTATACTGAGAGAATACAGATCTGTAATAATGAAAAGACCATGGCAAAAACTATCAAAGATTGTACAGTTGTATATTTACATTATAGTTGACAAAAATTTTATTTACTATTGTTTATTAATTTATTTGATATATTATTATTATACAAGGTTATTCTAAGAGTATTTATTAATTTATTTATTTATTATTGTTATAAGTATTTAATATTATTAATATTATTAGTACAACATAGTCTGTGATATAACATTTAAACAACCAAAAATCTCTTATGAACTCTACAAATCCATGTTTCAGTACGGACTAAAAATCACTAGAGGACATGTAATTTAGAGAAGATACTGAATAAATATGGTATGGTTTTGAAAATTGTGTCACTGTTGCTAACTAATGGACTAATATTAATATTGCTGTATTAATTCACAGAAAGCAAAACTGTTGCTAATTTTGAATATTAACTAAATATTATTATAATTGTTTTTATTATTGGATATGTACTTATTACAGAAGTTTCCACTAAGACGCGAATTTTTTTTTTTTTTAATTATAATTTTTTTTCTTTCAAAATGAAATTAAAGCTTTGAGCAACGCGATTTCGTGACCAAGTGACGGTATCATTTTAAAGATGATTGTAAATCGAAGAAACAAAAATTGTAAAACGAGTATCTGTTTTCTCTCAATGAACTCGCAGGTCATTGGGACCTACTAGTTCATTCATTTTTTTGAAGGGAGGGATTTTGTTATATTATTAGAACCAATTCCGCGATTTCCTTATCTTATTCTAAATTACTACTTTATTAATACATGGAAATTATTCCAGAGAGAAACATTCGCCTTGCGTACAATATTTCAAATGAAAATCAAATTTCAAAAGTGATTGCTTAAAAGGCGCAAAGGCCAACATAGTGAAAAAGATTCCAAGCCGGGACTCGAACCCGGGCCATCAGTATAGCGCACTGACGTTCTACAGACTAAACCACTTGGAACGATACCTAGCTCGGAAAATTTCTCATTATTATATGTTGGCAAGGCTACAAACGTAGCACAAGATGGAATATTTATCGTGAGCCACCGACCTGGGGCGAGCACGAAACATAATTAAATCCAGCATCGATAGAATCTATATTAATACATGGAAATTATTCCAGAGAGAATCATTCGCCTTGCGTACAATATTTCAAATGAAAATCAAGGCGCAAGTACGCAAGGCATATTGTACGCAAGGCGAATGTTTCTCTCTGGAATAATTTCCATGTATTAATATAGATTCTATCGATGCTGGATATAATTATGTTTCGTGCTCGCCCCAGGTCGGTGGCTCACGATAAATATTCCATCTTGTGCTACGTTTGTAGCCTTGCCAACATATAATAGTGAGAAATTTTCCGAGCTAGGTATCGTTCCAAGTGGTTTAGTCGGTAGAACGTCAGTGCGCTATACTGATGGCCCGGGTTCGAGTCCCGGCTTGGAATCTTTTTCACTATGTTGGCCTTTGCGCCTTTTAAGCAATCACTTTGAAATTTGATTTTCATTTGAAATATTGTACGCAAGGCGAATGTTTCTCTCTGGAATAATTTCCATGTATTAATATAGATTCTATCGATGCTCGATTTAATTATGTTTCGTGCTCGCCCCAGGTCGGTGGCTCACGATAAATATTCCATCTTCTGCTACGTTTGTAGCCTTGCCAACATATAATAGTGAGAAATTTTCCGAGATAGTTATCGTTCCAAGTGGTTTAGTCGGTAGAACGTCAGTGCGCTATACTGATGGCCCGGGTTCGAGTCCCGGCTTGGAATCTTTTTCACTATGTTGGCCTTTGCGCCTTTTAAGCAATCACTTTGAAATTTGATTTTCATTTGAAATATTGTACGCAAGGTGAATGTTTCTCTCTGGAATAATTTCCATGTATTAATATAGATTCTATCGATGCTGGATTTAATTATGTTTCGTGCTCGCCCCAGGTCGGCGGCTCACTATAAATATCCCATCTTGTGCTACGTTTGTAGCCTTGCCAACATATAATAGTGAGAAATTTTCCGAGCTAGGTATCGTTCCAAGTGGTTTAGTCGGTAGAACGTCAGTGCGCTATACTGATGGCCCGGGTTCGAGTTCCGGCTTGGAATCTTTTTCACTATGTTAGCCTTTGCGCCTTTTAAGCAATCACTTTGAAATTTCATTTTCATTTGAAATACTACTTTATATTCACTAAATCCTTATCCTTAAATAATCTCTATCGTTAACGCTGTTAAATTCCCTTTAATTTAATGTCCCACTTGTCTAAATCTCTTAAATATTACGCTTTTCGTATTCTTAAATTAAATGTTCTATTTCCGTGCTTTTTTCTTTCGAGAATATTCTTTCAGCTTCCATTTTTACTTTCCCGCGCATTTCTGAGGTTATCCTTTTTCTCTTCAAATTCACCCGCTTGCTCTTTTCGCTCTCTTTATATAGGGTGACATTCTTAATTATTCATTGGTTGAGAGCGCGATCTACCTCATATTTGTATCCTTACATTGGAGGAACAAAAAGTCGATACTCGCTGTGTTTCAGCAGAATTTGTCGTACTTCTACGTTGATAACTTCCCCGGGTCGCCGTCTGATATTTTCTATTATCTATAATTGCTTACCCATGATTAAATACGACCTAGCGATGGCTTGATTTAAATTGAATTGGTGGAAACTGCACCGTCGAAAGCTCTTTAAATAAAACCCTGAGTTAAATTACGCATTGTCTCAATTATTCCGGAGAAACCTATACTGGATAAATGTGTTACCTGGCCTACCACTCGATGACTGCAACTACCTTCCAATATCCATGTTGATTTGCTACGAAACATTCTATTTCAGCTTAATCTAATGTACGGCTTCCAGATTGATTATTCATCTACTGTGACATCGAAGCTAACCACACTTTTGAATCACCATATAACGTAACATCGTTATATTAGTCGACAGGATGAGAAACATTATATTAGTCGACGAGAGTTCAACTCTACCTGTGATTCTATTAATTTCAACATTGCACTACTGGCAACATAACAACCAGTTATTCCGTTCACAAGAAAAACCTTCCAATGTTAGAATAATCTAACATATATATATATATATATATATATATATATATATATATTACGAAACAATTTAATGGGTTAAGTCGAACAATCACGTCGTGTTTTCTATTTCATAATACTGGATTAGTACCACATATTAATCAGCCGCTGCTGATGTTGTATAGCAATCATACCACTTAGCACAAGCATCGCTAGTGGAGGTATCAACTCTGTGAAAATTTAGCAGCTGTAGAGCGATGATAATATTGTAGAGTCCAATCAAACTCTTATTTATTTATGATGAAGACAAGGCAGATTAGGCTGCGTGAGTGGTGAAAGAAAAGGCGTATGTGGAAATCAGGAGGTTTCCCAATTAAAAACATGGAAACGTAGTCATAGGAAACTGTTTATTCCATCAGAACATACCAACATTAAACAATTCCCACAGGATGAGAAGTCAGAACATTCCACTCGAGCATGAACTAGTTACTCATGCGAAATAGATGTTAATTCACAAAATGAATATTCTACATGGCTTAGGACACCAGGTAACAGGTTATGTAAACAATCAAACAGCACAAAAAATCTACTTCTGAGCTCATGCTCTAGCTATTTATTAGAATGCGCGGAGGAATTCTGATTGAAATGAAAACTTCAGGCTAACCCAACAAAAATCACGAACGAGACTCCAAGTGAAACTGCGATCCGTCACTCAGCCAATAGAGAGCGACCGAGAAACATCACAGAAAAGAATCCCGGCGCCGCTACTGGAAGGATTTCGATGTGAAAAGGCTGTCTCCTAGCGGGCGGGAAAATGAGATGAAATAGAATAAAAATGTAAAAATGGCTTTGATAAACATTCGAAAAATAAGTAACTGCGTTCAGAACTTTACAGTTTGGTAGACGATAAAAATTAGTGAAGGGATTAAAAGTTTAGATTACGTTTTGGAATAAAACTATTATTAAGATACGCGTTTTAAATTTATAGGAATTTAACTAGAAATAAATAATAGAGCGTATTAAAAAAAAAGGAATTAATGAATATGCCGGCAATTTAGAATAATTTAAATGAATAGTAAAAGTAAAATTTTTTACATAACAATATCCCCCTTCCCTAAAAACCGGTGAACTGGTGGCTCCGTGACCCACAAGTTCATTGGGGAAAAGCATGAACTCGGATTGCAATAGTGTTACCCGGTAGTCTGAAATTTTTCTCCAATTCTGTCAAAAACCAAATCAATAAGTTACTGCTTAAACGCGAAACTGTGGGAATTGTTTTTTAAAATTATAAAGATAATATAAATATCTCTCCAACATGGAGTATATTATATTCTAAATAATCTCCTCTTGTTTTACTAACAACATATTACTTACAATATTAACAGATATTGACAATATTAGAATTGTCTAGGAGTTTTCTTAGGAATTTACATTCTTTCCACATCACGATTAAACATTAGTTTAATCTCTATAACTTAAACTCCATAACGTAGAAATTTTCCGTACAATTCACAAGTTATATAAATAAAAGGTAAAACATGAATATAATAATTTTAAAATTTATGTACAAAAATTTCAACTAAATATCAATCTCCTACAGTTTTTTAACTGGGATGATATATTGTCCTGATATTATGCTATAGTCCATTGAAATTCTATTATTGCTCATTTTTGACACAAGAAAAACTGTCAAAAAAGCTAGTGCCATATGCACTCTATAGTATTTTATTGTTATGATAATAGAGGTACCATACTTCTACCACTTTTCCATAAACTCTCTAGTAAGTATTTTACTTCCATTATGTTCAGATGTTATCACAATATTTAATTTATGAGTATTCTCAGATATCTCATATATTAACTTCATTAATTCATAGCACTTATTTTTCTTTATTACCTCTCTTTTATCTCAATATTCAATAATAAATTATCTATACTTTCTATCATACAAGATCTAACAATAGTAAATTTAATTCAATAATAACAATAACTCAAATTTCTCATCAGTAATTTCAAAGTCATATTTTAATTCATCACAGTAAATAATAATAAGAGATTATTGCACTCAATGATATTGGCTGGGTAAAAAGTTACATAGCATAAAATGTAATCTCCTATCAATGCAAGATTCAATAAGAAATGAAATTATACCAAGTCAAAATAAAAAAATTAAAAAAAATTCTTAAATTCTCCAGCAATATCATTGAAACAAAATCTTAACAGGTGTTTTTCGATATGTGTCGAAATATTTCGTTCATTTCCTACATTTACGCAATCAGTAAAAAATAAATAAATAAGTAAGCAAGAGAAAAACATGTTGGGTTTGAAATCCAAACACTTGCATAATCAACAATTATTCGCATAAATTCTATAATGTTTTAGTATTAATAATTATAGTTCAATAATTGATATATATTTTCTTTTTTAAGTTATTTTAATCCAGTTAACATTTATTCATAGTTTACATATAAATTTAAAATTTATTTTATATTCTAATCTAATTCAATTCAATATAAGAAATCTTTAACTCAAATCAACTCATTTTCGCCCGCGTAAACAACTAATTCAAGTAAAACTTCAGCAGCAATGTTCTCGCGGATCCTTCGAGAACACACTGTTATACAGAAAAGCATTGATTGATTAATTATAATTTATTTAGTTACTTTTTATTAATTTATGACTATTCTAAATTTAATATTAAGCCAGGGCTTTAACATTAGTTTGTTGTGAATTCTCATGGGATAATTTTAATTGATCTGGTGAAAAGTAGGGGCTCAATTTAGATACATGGACAACTTCCGGATTTCTATTTTGACTTTGCCTATCAATTGGAACATTTACAGGAGATAATTTGTTAAGAATTTGATAGGGACCAGTAAAAACTTGTGAGAGCTTTCTAGTATTGGGGTAATTGAACTCTTCATAAATTACAAGATCTCCTACCTCAAACTTTGGCTCTACATAATTTCGGTCATAATATTTTTTATTCTTCAAATTAAATTCATTAGTACGCGCTTTAGCAATTTTAAGGGCTTCATTCACAGGAGGATAGTAATCTTGTTTTAGGGGGGAATCATAAGGTAATTGACCAAAAAGTAAATAAGCAGGAGGGAATTTGGTTATGGAATGGGGCGTATTATTGTATTAACTAACTACTTCTGTCAAAAGTTTTGTCCAAGGGATTTTAGAGGTAGTAGAATTAACTTTACACTTTAATCTAGTAACTATTGACTGATTCACTCTTTCGCATTTCCCATTCGTTTGTGGGTGATGTGCTGGTGTTAAACGTTGCTTAATATTGTGATTTCGAAGAAATTTTTTAAATCTAGATAAAGTGAAAGCTGCATTCCTATCACTCAACACTTTTTGGGGAACCTGTACATTGAAAATTTTGTTGAAACAGAATAATTGTTTAGGACATTGTATATGGAATACTTGTTTTAAACAATTAGTATTGGTTTCAGTAGTAACACTTTTTGATGGAAAAGCTCAGACATATCTAGTCGCGTGGTTTATTATGATGTGGAGATATTTTTTGGTGGGGTTATAGTAATTGAATCCTCCCACAGTATCAATAGAAAGACATACAAAAGTTTGATCTGTGGTTGTCATAGCTTGTAGTAAGCCAAATTTTCTCTGTCTGGGTTTTTTATTTTTCTGGCAAATGTCACAAAGTTTGACAAAGTTAGTTATATCCTGAGTCATGTCAGGCCAATAATAATTAGGGGAAATTAAATTTAACATTTTTTGGATACCAGGATGACCAAATTTTTCATGAGCAACATTTAATATTTTTCTCCTTAAAGACATGGGGACTACTATTTTTCGAAATCCTTTCTTTCTAACTATTATAATCCCATATTAATTTTGATATATTTTGGCACATACATTATCTTCCTCCTGCATCTCTATAAGTTCTTTTACGTCTAGAAGAAAAGTTAAGGGTTGAAAAAAATATTAAACAGGGTTTCTTGACAACATGTCAGCTTCGACATTTGTGGATCCCTTTTCGTACACAATATTTTAATCAAACATGCTTAACTTCAAAGACCATCTAAATAATCTACCTCTCAAATGCTTAGTATTCTTTAACCAAACAAGAGATGCATGATCAGTGTGAATGGTGAATTTTACACCATGGAACTAATGATAAAATTTATCTAAGGTGTCAATGATGGCAAGACATTCTAATTCAGTTATAAAGTAATTCTGTTCATAACTTCTCAATCCTCTAGAATAATAAGCAATTGGATGTAAAAACCCATTATTATCTGGTTGTTTAATAACTGCACCTACTGCCACCTGTGAGGCATCAACAAACATATGAAGTGGTAATGCATGGTCATAAATTCTTAAAACAGGTTTAACAATTAAGGCATCCTTTAATTTATGAAAAGAATCTTGGCAATTTGAATTCCATTCCCACAAAGTATTTTTCCTAAGTAATCTGTTAAGGGGGTGTCTGATTTTGGCATAATTATCTACAAATTTATGGTAAACATTAATTGATCCCAAAAATCTTTGGAGTTCTTTTACATTAGAAGGAGGTTTTAAATTTTTTATGACATCAATATTAGCATTAGCTGGAGTTACAGTACCATTTTTGATTTCATATCCTAAGAAATTAATTTTATTTTGAACAAAATTGCATTTAGATAATTTAAGTTTAATATTTCCAAGCCTACATAATTCAAATATTTGGTTTAGATGTTGCAGGTGTTCTTCTAAAGAGGAGGAAAAACAATTATGTCATCAAAATAATAACAAGCAAAATTAATTCTATATTTAGTGAGAATTCTTCTAAGAGTTCTATTGAAAATTGGGGAACCAACTTTGGCACCGAATGGAAGAACATTCCACTCAAAAAGTCCAAAATTGGTTGCAAAAGCCAATTTTTTAGTATCTGCTGGGTGAATGGGGATGCCAGTAGCCAGAGGCTAAGTCCAAAGTGGAAAAATACTGAGCATGACTTAATTTATCAAGAATTCCATCTATACGTGGTAAAGGTTCAGCATCATTTTTCATTATTGCATTTAATTTACGATACTCTGCACACATTCTAGTTTTCTTACCCTCATCGCGTTTCATAACTAAAGTAACAGGGGCAGAATAAAGACTATAACTCTCTTTAATTAAACCAGCAGCTAATAAAGATTGAACTTGATCTGAAATTTCTTTTTCATCCACTGCAGAAGTGCGATAAGGCCTCATAGATATGGGTAGGTCAGAATTAAGAAAAACGCGTTGCGGCTCAATATTAATTTTTCCAACATCATATTTATTTTTGAAAAAAATGTCTAAATAATCCCTTATATTATCCCTTAACGTTTCATTTTTTATAGCATTTACCTCCCCAAGTAATTTAGAATCATTAGAATTAATTTGATCAAAGGATTGAGGAATTATGACATTTCCATAATCGGGTTGCACTCTCTGGTACTTTTCATTGATATTAAAATGAAGTAACTTTAATTTATCAATGGATATGCTTTGAGATCGAATTCTTACAAGGTTTCCTTGTAATACTTCACATTTATTACAACCTATAACCAAGTTAAACTTAGAACAGACTAGCAATCCTAGTATGGCATAATTTAAATCAGTTTTACATAACAAAAAGTTAATACATTTTTGCACATTACCTATTTTAAACAACAAATTACAAGATTGGTTTATTTCAGCAGTTCCTTTGTCTTGGCCAATAATAATAGGTGGAATATTTACAACATTAACATTTAAAAATTTTACAAATTTTAAAGGTAAAATTGATATTGTAGAACCAGAGTCGATTACACAAGGTAACTCCTTGCTATTTGCATATCTATTAATGATTAAATGTCATATATTATGACTAGGTTGTTGTTGTTGACTAGGAGGAGAAACATGAGATTGCATAGGTTCAACATTAAAAACACAAGTCCTCTCCCAGTGGAAAGCATCTTGTATACCCCTATTCATACACATTCGACATGGTTGACTAGGATACTTATTTTGAAAATGAGTAGTAGGTAATCTAGGGCTAACAAATCTAGAATTTTGAGCATTAAGAGGGTTTTGTGGCCGAAAATTAGAATTTGTTCTTTGAAAATTCTGGTTTGGGGGAATCCAATGTCTAGGAGCCTGGTTATAAAACTGGAAAGATCCATGACTTTGAGAATCATTCCTAACATTATGGTTGTTTACATGAGAGGTGGGAATGACTACTTGCTCTAGCTATTTATTAGAATGCGCGGAGGAATTCCGATTGAAATGAAAACTTCAGGCTAACCCAACAAAAATCACGAACGAGACTCCAAGTGAAACTGCGATCCGTCACTCAGCCAATGGAGAGAGACCGAGAAACGTCACAGAAAAGAATCCCGGCGCCGCTACGGGAAGGATTTCGATGTGAAAAGGCTGTCGCCTAGCGGGTGGGAAAATGAGATGAAATAGAATAAAAATGTAAAAATGGCATTGATAAACATTCGAAAAATAAGTAACTGCGTTCAGAACTTTACAGTTTGGTAGACGATAAAAATTAATGAAGGGATTAAAAGTTTGATTACGTTTTGGAATAAAACTATTATTAAGATACGCGGTTTAAATTTATAGGAATTTAACTAGAAATAAATAATAGAGCGTATTAAAAAAAAGGAAATAGTGAATATGCCGGCAATTTAGAATAATTTAAATGAATAGTAAAAGTAAAATTTTTTATATAACATATATATATATATATAAACTTTTGAACGGAGGGTGGTTTCGGGGTCTGGGGGTCATGATCGATGAAAATATACCAAAATTTTTCGAAATCGCTTTCCTCCGAACGGCTGCAATAGGTAGCTTTTTGTAATGAAAGCTACCTAAAAATCGTTGACTTATAGCACTTTGAATTTCTAGCATGGCTGACAGTTTGAAACGATCTGATATTTGTCACGCGATAACACGCATATTTATTAACCTATTTCGATGTAAGAAGGCATGTGGATAGTATATAGAATGTCTTGACAAAATTCGCTGGCCAGCTTCACAAGCCATCTTATTTCAAAATGACGGCCATTAAATTAAAATATATATATATATTTAAAGTGAGGTGCAATAAAATTAGAAATTGAAAAAGTTTTCTTTTTTAAGTATTTGACCTTGATATAAGGATTCCGGAGCATTTTTTTTTTTTTGTCTTTATCTTAAAAAATGGCTCAGATATAGCAGTTTGAATTTCTAATGTGGGAGATATTTTAAAAAATCTGATTTTTTGCCTGCGACAGCACTCGTGTGTATCAACCGATTCCGATGTGAGTGAGCGTGTGCACAGGAATTACTAAGGTCTCGACCAAGTTCACTAATTAGCTTCATCCACCATGTTGTCTTAAAATGGCAGGCACTTCAAGATATCGCCAAATTTGGGAACCAAATATAGGTTACTTTAAATAATAGCAGCTTGGATAAAGCTGACTAATTTCGCGAAATTCTCATTCATAATGATTTAGTATTGATAAAAAATAGTATTGAATCTGCCATAATAGGTTTCCACTAAACTGAGCTTCGTGTGTTTTAATAATATAAGCTGGCTTTTTAAAAATAAGGAATATGAAAGCTACCTCTTCCTCCCGGCACTGGCCGGAAGGACTTTTCTTGTTTCTGGTGGAATGCAAAAATTAAGGGTTTATGATCCACATACACCGAAAATACACGAGCCTCCAACATATGCCTAAAATGTTCGATCGCCGAATATGCCGATAACAATTTCCGGTCATATGTTGAATAATTGGACTGCGCAGGTGATAACTTACGAAAGAAAAATTCAAGTGGTTTTGGACCATCGGGGAAACTTCTTGTAACACCCCACCCATAGCAAAAATACTGCAATCAGTTATAAATGCAAGTTCCACATCTTGAGAAGGGTGATAAAGTAAAGTCGCGTTAGCCATAGCCTCTTTAACTTGTTCAAATTTACTTTCCGCATACGCATCCTACTGTATTTCTTTTTACCCGACTGTTATGAAGGGTTAAGGTTAGTTGGGGTAACTGGACCCACGAGGTAACTGGGCCATAGGCTATTTTATAAAAAACCGTTGATGTATTTTAAGTTTTAACTTTTGTTAACAATGCCCCTTAACCTCTACTTCCTAAAACAACGTGTGTTAACTCAATCATAACTCTCTTTTTGATGTCATAGGTTGTCGAAAATTTACGTTTCTTTTTTAAAAAACAACGTCAATTTGGTTGAACTTCCTCGGCTTTTTATTAAAATACTGTAAGTACTTTTATTAAATAATCTTTTTTTTTAAAGGTTAGGCATATAACTACGTTAATATTATTAGTATTATTAATACATATTTACTTCATGTTTCAAATGTAAGCCCGGTGTCCCAGTTACCCCATAAAATTTTCAAGATTGGGGTAACTGGACGTGTATCCGGGGTAACTGGTCCATGCTGGATCCAGTTACCCCAATAGTTATAAAAAATTTTCTTTTGAGTTTCTCTTTACGGGAAGTAAAATTCTCCATTATTTTTTTGCTCACGATAAAGAAAATTATAGAATACCTTATTAAAATTACGTAATAAAATTTTTAAAAAGCATATTGGGTGGTATCAAACCAGATTTCTAGACCCCTTGAGAGGCGGCGAAGCCGTTATGGGATCACATAATTTTAATTTCAAATTGCCACATTGGCACCGGAATTATATAACGAAAATTTCACCTTTATTAATTACGCGAAAATATACTTTTACTTGTTTTTAAATAGATTATCTTGTAAATACTGGTGTCATTAAATTATTTTAACATTTTACGACTGCAAGTACCTTGCCCCTGAAAGCAAGATAGCCAAACCTTGAAATTGCACGATGATACAGATAAAGTAATTAAGTACTTACGTAGCCGTTTGTTGATAGATTTACCTTGCTATATTTTTCCTTAAAATACCCATGTGATTTTTATACTTATTACCTATACTAAAGTACATAAGTACTTACTTAATTTTTAAGTTTTTGGTATAAATAAATCTAATATTTTCACTTTTAGTGCTTTTTTTAGACACATTGACAGCAAGGGTTTCCCTTACAACGCTCTTTATTCACATATGGAAAAAAAATAAACGCGTGTGGAACAAAGACCCTCCTGGTCCACTTATCCCATTTTTATGGGGCAACTGGACCCATGAGAAAAGAAAGATGAAATATGCATATTTTTATACTTTTGAATATTAAAATGTAATTTTGAACATTTCTGTCTGATAGAGGGAACCTAACTGAACACATTTACAGAAGTTCAGATTTTAATTCAAATGAACATTAGCTTTTTGAAGCTGAATTGTCAGAAGCTCCAGAGTCACATTGTAAAATCATGGCCCAGTTGCCCAAACTAACCTTATTTATTTGTCGCGTATCTGGGTATGTGGATTTCTTTATATCCTCGAAACATCACAACAGCTGGATGGATTTTAATGAATGAGGTCTCTATCGATTCGTCTTAACCGTCCAGTGGTTATAGGCTAGGTTTTGTTTTTATAAATTCATAATTGCGGCCGTAAAATAAAAAATGGCTGTAGAGACGAAAAAAAATTTTTTACGCATCCTATTGAGTGGCATGTCATTGAATTGGTCTTTCAAAATGAAGACGATATTTCATTGACTATTTTACAGTCAGAAGCTCCGTTTAAATGTTACACAACCTGGAAGTTGTGTAGGTAGGATCTCTAGCTTTACTGCACCTCTAACCTTTGTAGACATCTATAGGCCTCATCAAAACCGTGTTTATAGATAGGAACTAACAATTAAACACAACTTAAAAGTCATCAATACAAGTAAATAAAAAAATAGGTTAATAATATAAAAAATAGTTTCACATTGATGAGAAATAATTAGTTTGCTTTTTTACGCAGTCGGGTTTTTTGATTTTTTTAATTTAATTTTTACTTGTTTATTTTTTTTTTTTCGTCCCATTTAAGAACCTATTCAGCTGTCCCAAAATTGCTGCTACAGGGGGTACAAAACGATGATAATCATTTACCATACCTAAAAATATCCTCAGATCACTAACAGTATTTGGTTTTGAAAAATTGACAATCGCTTTTACTTTATCTTTGTGTGGAATACAGCCCTGACTATTTATAGTGTGGCCTAGAAAATCTATAGTTTCTTTACCAAACTCCCATTTTGATTCGTTAATTATAACCCCCGTAATCTCGAAATCACCTAATAATTTCTTGCAAATGTGCTCCGCGTGAGTTCCACACGCAATTAAGATGTCATCGAGATAAGAAAAGCAAAAATCTAAATCACGAAGGACCTCATTTATGAAGCGTTGAAACGTCTGAGCTGCAGATGATAAGTCAAAGCTTAAAAATGGATATTCAAACAAACGAAGAGGAGTTATAATAGCAGTTTTCGGGATATCGGGAGGATGGGCCGGAATTTGATGGTATGCCCGGACTAGATCCACTTTCGAAAATATTTTTTTACCTTTTAACAAATATGTAAAATCCTGAATTGTGAGGAATGGGGTACCTGTCTTGCACTGTAATTTGATTAAGCGGTCTATAATCCCCTGCTGGTCTCCAATCTGACACACCCTTAGGAACCATATGCAATGGACTGGCCCAATTACTTTTAGAGGGTCTACAAATACCTTTCTCTAGCATCTAATCAAATTCCTGTTTAGCTATTCGAAGTTGTGCTGGATGTAACCGACGAGCTCCAGTCGTAACAGAGGGCCCAATAGTAGGGATAAAATGTATTGTATCATGTTTTACAGTTCGATTGTCCGTATTGTTCAATTGAGTATTCTCTTTTATACTTTTTTGGTAGTTCGATATATTCAGAATCACCAAGAATAGTCTTAACAACTGGGATATCACACAGACTTGCACGACCATGAGCAGTAATCTTAATCACCGGGTCTAATAAATAGCGTTTTCTTAAACCAACCAATAAACCAAAATGTTTCAAAAAATCGGCACCAATAATCGGTTTAATTACATCAACTATGATTAACGGCCATTGCAATTTGCCTACCAATCCAAGATCCAAAATCAACAGCTTAGAATCGTAAGTGCAGATTTTAGTATCATTAGCAGCGTACAGTGTGAAATCGCTCTAACTAGTATCCTTAACCAAAAACGACTTAGAAAAACACGAAACATCACTACCATTGTCCTTCAAAAAGCTGGATTGCGTAATTTTATCAGTAATATAAAGTCTGCGACTCAAGCCCATACGTGCAGTAGCCGCCGCTATTCCTGCGAGCGATGATCGTTTTTTGGTTGGCAAGCACACGGACAGACGCACACACTTTCGCGCCTTTTCCCTAAATCGAAAATGATACCAACATAGACTTTAAGTCCAGCTCCATTCGTGTAAACATGGTCACCAGTTTTGTAACAATGAAGGATGCGCTGGACATGATGAAAAATATAATACTATACTTCAATTAAAACTTTTAAAATAAATTATTTACGAAGTAAGAAAACATATCTTGGCGCCGACAACATTCAAATGTCCACAAACTCTAGCGTCGATCCAGAAACATCGGAGAAAAGTTGTTTCAGTTCGTCTCAATTATCTTCTGCAATTGAAAATGATCGAATAAATAAAAAGATTGTTTTTCGCTTTGCTATACATTGATAATTTTAACTATGTAAATATTAATAACCACAATAACAAAAATTTGTACCTTTGGTTAATTTTTGCTCATGAAAGCCCATTGTTCCCTTAACAAAACAATAATTACATTAAAAAACATATCCAGCATTAAGATGGAGTTAAAACATAATTCAGGCTTATTTACTTTTAATCAAATACACATTGAATTAATCAAATACTATTAACTTTAATTGTATATTAAATTAATAAAAATAAATGTAATTTTTATGACAATATTTTTTATACTAAACAGAAGTTTTTTTCCAAGTTTTTCATAACTCAGTGAAGACATACATATATATATGGGGCATTCTCACAGTCTTTTGACTTTTATGTCCCTGAATAATAATTTTTATTTCAGTACATTTTCTTGTGTTTTTTTTTTATTTCATATGCTGGGGAACATCACATTGCATGATTGCGTAACAATATTTACGAAATAAATAAGTTTTGGACGATGTTGGGGGTCCAAATATCAGGAAAACTCCTATTCCGTCCCGTGTCCCTGATGCTGATTTTTAAGTTTGGAGCTGTCTGTATAAAATTGTTTCAATAAAAGTAATTCGATGTAATTTTTTTCCGAAACTGGAACAATTGTTTTCTATAAATATGTGGCAAAAAATTAACCTGCACCCCTTTTTTACGGTTGATATTACTTTTTGAACTTTCGCCCTTGGTCTTTTATCCTTACTATCCCTCTTGCTAAACTTATACAGAGAATCACTTCAGATGCAGCCACAGAATTTTTTTCAAGTTTTTTCTCATGCAGAAGTATGCTAGAGAAAGAATGTTTAAAATTGTTTGACAGGAAATTTAATGCAGAATTTAAATCATCATTTAAATATAAATTTCAAGATCGTGGCTTTATTGATTATTCTTACCGTCCTAAAGATTTATTCCTGCACTTTTCGAGGTAAATTAAATTTTTTTTAAATTTAATCCAATGTAAATAACTGTTTCTAAAAACCAATGAACATTGTGGCTACCACTTAGTCTTAACATGATTTGCCTAAAAATACGTGGAAATTTTCTTTACTATTCCATCCTTACCGTCCCTTTTTTTTCCCATTTCGTCTCTTTTTTCCTATACCGTCCCCTTTTTTAGGGTTCCGTACTTAAAACGTAAAAACGGAACCATTATAAGATCACTCCTGTGTCTGTCTGTCTGCCTGTCTGCCTGTCTGTCTGTCACAGCCATTTTACTCGTAAACTATGGAACGTGGAAAGTTCAAATTCGGAGAAGTAATAAAGACCATTGACCCACATATTTTCAGATTAATAAACCTTCATAAATATATTTAGTAAAATAGCACAGGGGCTAATTATGCTAATTGAAAAAAAAATCTTTTCTTTGCCTACCATCTGGGGTATCCTGTGAAAGCTTTTGTAACGCTGAACTCAAAAATACATTCCTTTTAATTTTAGGTATTACATTTTCAAAGATATTGTTGAAAATGTAGCGCAAAAATATGCCCCCCCCCCCCCATCTAATTCCGAGTGTACTGAAACTAAAATTATTAAAAAATTAGAGGTAGTAGACGTTAATATAAACCTTGCCGGAAAATTATAGCGATTACCCTAGGTCACATAGTTTTTGAGCAGTGTTGGGCACGCTCACAAAAAAAACGAACTAATTCAAACTCAAGTTCAATTTCTCAAAAATGAGTCAAGTTCACGTTCAAGTTCGAAATTTTTCAAACGAACTCGTTCAACTCAAACTCGTCTATAAAAAAGAACGAAGTTCACTAAAAACTCTTTTTTTTTTTTTTTTTTTTTTTTTTTTTAAATATATTATAACTTTATCGTCCAAATTTACAAAAATTTGTGAACTAATCTTTTGGTTATTCGATGTAAGGGTCTTCATGGGCCCGGCCCAAATTTCCTTCCTAACACTCGGACCGAGTTTAGGATTATTTTTTTCTAGAGGATCGGACCCAGATGGGCCGGGACTGGATTTATTTTCCGGACCACGTCGGGCCTGGACTGCATTCTTCTTGAGATTTGAACAGGCAGAAATTTTCAGTCCCAGCTCATATGGAAATCATTAGACCGGCACGTATCTCACCTGTCCAGTAAAATTTGGCCCGGTCCAATTTTTTTTTTTCAAAAAATGCACGTATTTTTAAATTGCTATTATTCCACAATTCAGATTGAATTTTTTTTTTCCAAGATGGGTAGATGTACTCCTAGGCAATAAAATTAACGTACGGTAAAACCTGAGAAAAAGAATCTGCCTATGACGGAATCCCGTGTTTAACAAAACATTATATTGATCTGTGTAAAATGAGGATAACAGTAATTGTGAAAAGAATGTAATGCATTTACAAATAAACGGTCATGCGCGAGTATTACCCGCGCTCAGAGGGTTCCGTACAATAAATATATAAATTATTAACTGCATTATTAAAAAATCGTTACTAAACGAAAAATAAGACTTTGTAAAAAAAGCTATAAAACATAGGGTTTGGTACAGCTGTATACCTACTAGAAAAGTATGAATGAGTACACCGTAAAAGTTCAAAGAGATACGAAGCCTAAATAATATCAAATGTTGCTATTTTGCATAACTCTTATTGAAATCTTATTCTAACCTGTTTATGATAAACTTAATTCAGCACTGACAATAAAAGTAACACGTATTTAAACTTCATATACCGGTCGAAAGGAAAAACTGTCTACGGGTCGCGCTTGGCCTGAAAATTTCTTCCCGTGCATAACGCTAATTCATTGTATTTTTGTGCTTTCAGAAATAATATTCTATGCTCTGCAATACATCCATTTCTTTCCGTAGCCCAATATATGAGTTTATTTATAATCTACATACATATCTTATTATATTAAATATAGTTCAGTTGGAAAATACGTAGCTCAATTAAAAAACACCCTTAAGCAATTCACGCTCATGCATTCGAATTCTTTTGTGTAATCTTCTATATGGTCTACAGAATTTGTGTACACGACGTAGTACGCATTTTTTCCGCCTATCAAGAAGTCCATATCAATTTTATTATGTTTGAAATTGTATATCATTAAATTACATCGCAAATTATTTTCGTCCATTAACCATAATGTAACGGGATTCTTTTGAGTGTCCCCGTAAACGAACCAAAAATTCTACATGCTCCCTTTTCAGTCGCAAAGATGCCATAGGAAACCTTAATAACACATATCAATTGCATACAATACGAGAACATTTACAAGAGTTAGGACACGGACCGGCGGTATACAGATAAACAAACCAAATTCATGAACAATTTACGGCTATGTTGGAAGGTTTTAAAAAGAGGCATTCATTAAGAAGAACATGCTGCAAAAAGAAGTTATAATTGTTAACTTTCTGGTGCGATATTTTAAAAATAAGAATGCATCTCACCCCCATAGGTTTAACATTAGCATGCAGGTTGGAGATCTCACTGATTAACATAGCTATTTCAGTCACGCGGAAATGCCCACTTGCTAATGTTAATCCTACAGGACATCTCTTTCAAAATATCGCGTTTGCGTTTGAAATCTTTAAACGCCTTTTTTTAGGGGTGTGTGTGGGGTTGGGTGACATTTGATAGCTAAGATAGTCATAGTAGAGTAGATATTCATAGTCATAGTAGTCATAGATAGTCATAGCTGCCAACCTTTTACAAATCCTCCGTAATATCTGGATTAATTTGACCCAGGTTAACCCCTTTCGAACCAGAAAATTTATTTCATGAATCTTGTTTTATTTAATTCAAAGTTTCTGCGTGGGGCATATTTAATTTCATTTCTTAAAAAAAATTCTGGTTCCAAACGTATTAAACCAGGATCAAATTAACGCACATATTACGGAAGATTGGTTTGAGGTTGGCACCTATGGATATTTTGCACAATCGACTTTCACTCTCGGAGCTGGTTTCAAAAGATATTTTTCTATAAATGTAACATTAGTTTTATGTTATTATTGGTGCATTTGAGGTTTTGAAACTCTAAGCTAGTAAACTCTATCTAAATAAATCATATTAATATTAGTTGCTGGTTCCAATATACGAAAAAAAAGTAGTATTATGATTTAATTTATTTAAAAGACTGGCTCGACGATCCGTTATTCTAACAAGCGAGAACTACTGCACTAGCTAGCAACAATTTTAGAGATGATATCTGGCAGTCCTACTGTCTCCTACATTTATGCCTCCGAAGTTGGATAAAAACACTGTAAAATTCGGTTTAAAATGACATTTAGATTGCATTAATCAAGTTCTGAAATAACCTTTAAATAATGCTATAAATATTTTAATTTAATCATATTTAAATTATATTAAGTACGCAAAATCATAAATCAGCTTCATATATGTTTTGTTTTTTAATGTTATTTAGCAAATTTGGAAATTAAATAATTTCGAAATGCTATTCATAAGGGTTGATAAAATGTAAGAATGCAAAATAGCTGGGCAATCGGCTTTTCATTGGTCTGGTATTGCGATCATTATTCAGTTACGACAACTACTACTGCTACAGAATAGGCTGACCCTCCTCCTCCCACGCAGTAATTTTGAATGTTTCTAACTAAAAATCAACCTTCTCAAAAGCGCCAGAAAGCGTTACCACCCACGAATTTCCGTAAAACCCTAGTATCTCGACCCCTTTTGATTTGGAAAATGATTACAATTTTCACCCTGCCTTGAAATTGAGACTGGACCCTACAGATGGCCAACCAAACTCAACAAAGCTTCGGCTGATAAAGAGAGTTGAAAGAGAAATAGTTTTATTAGCTTGTTGACAATTGAGCAATAAAAGTTGGAGTCAAGAAGTCTGTGCCTTCATGTTGTCACTGTTCTTGCCCTGTAGTAAAATCTTTTGAACAATACTTTTATAGATGTTTTTGTTGACTAAATTATGCTTTCGAAAGAAAAAGCTCTAATGTGGTTCTGAATGTCGATACTTTTCTGGCTCTTTCAAAATTAGTATTATTGAATCAGTGCTTTGTAATTTTAAATTGCATGATTATTCTTCTTTGTCAAATTTTTATATTTGAGACAGAAGCAGTCAAGTGTATAAAAAATAAAAGTTGCACTAAGATAATAATACTTAAATACTTTACATATTTTAAAATATTAATCTTTTTCGATGGAAGATAAAAGTGATATATTTAATGTAGTATTATTTAAATGTATAATAAATGTTTCCGTGTTAATATATATATATGCATTGTGTCCAATAAAAAAGAAAAAAAATCTCTCCACGTCTTTCTTTACACACATATTGACTTATAGTGAGAGAAATAAAATAAACCATTAAAAAAAGTAATTTTAAGACTGTTCTCCAATAAATAAAAATAGTATTCCCCGCGCAACAACGCGAATCTTCGATACACTTACAGGTGCATTTTTAAACGTTCAAAGCTTGAAATCAACAGTTATGACTTAAGAAAAATTTTGGAATGGAATACAATTTTTGATTTTCGATAAATATATTACATTATAAGGGAATGTTGTTTCATGACGAAGTTTGTAGGGCTATCGCGTCAGGAAATTCGGTCCAAAACGACAACTTTGGAAGCGTTTTCTGAAAGATCCACCAAATTGATCGAAAAATGAAAAATGCTACTCGATTTCTCAATTTCTGAAAAGTGTGCCTACATTTCTATTGCATCTGCTATTCAAAATGTCCCAAGTAGACACTTGGGATTATAGGGCAGTCGTTATCAAAACGAAATATTATATTGTATGCGTGGCTGCACTGGTTTTCTTAAACAAAAGTATGTTTTTCTTGATTAAAATCATGTAGATTATATTAAATTTTAAATTGAGTCAAACAAAATTCATTTCTAAGTTATTAAATGAAATCACGCTAGTTTTGATTTTTTTAAGTAACCCATTTACTTCGTAAAGCACGTGAATGGATGTTTCTTTTTTTTTTTTCATACTAAAAATAGTCTTATCTTTAAAACAAATTTTATCTTTTATATTAAAAAATAAACATATCTATATCGATATAAATCTATATTGAATAAATATATATCTATATTGCTTAACATTCAAATATAATAAAAACTCTGAATAGCAAACACTTCGGGATCGTGAATAGAGTCCTGTATCGGATCGGGATGTACTTTATTTTTAAGTGGAGGACGGGGGGTGGGGGGCTCACTCTGATTTTCTTTCTATAGGTTCGGTTAGGTTCACTCTAGAATAATCCTTAAAGGCCAGATTTAGATTTTTTGCTTGTAAGGTTACTGGGATTTTCACAAAGTTTGAGCAGGTTTTTGTTCCACGAAAAAAAAAAAAAAAAAAAAAAAAAAATGCATGCATATTTAAATATGAATGAGTATCTATTCAATTTACTACTTGAGAAGTAAAATGCATGTAAAAAATGTAATCATAGGTTATTCTTTTTTTATTGGCACTGTTAAGAACCATTTCTTCTTCTCTTGTAATATGGACACTTTTATCTATAATTTGTTTTGACACTCTCAAAACGCATATATAGTGTTTGTGATAGTTTATGCACAAGTAGACATATTACGAGAGTATAGATTGTAAGATGTCCAGTATTCACCAGTAAAAGCGTACAATACAAATATGTAATTGTCTTAAAAATTCAAAAGTGCTCGCGAAATAGATGTAACCGCTTTCCTTGTGTATCCGCTATGGATTTCTTACTGTATATAGATTTTAATAATTTTTTTTCGACATTCTTTTTAAAAAATCGGGTCACCCGACCTGCAAGCGTCAAAACCCAATCCAATACCGATCCGAATCCGAAACAGAAGTAAACCTCTAAAGGTCAAGTCAGAACTTTTTAACCAATATACAGGTCACAAACAGTGTTGCTAATACTGGCGAATTTTTTACTCAGAAATTTCGAGTTCGCACCATAAGAACTTTAATACTAATTTTCCTTTATTGTATTCACAAAATATTTATATTTATAATAATTAAAAATAACTATTCAAACTTTATGAGAAAGATTTGGAAATTCTTAATGGCAATTTTTATAAATGATGCATAAAATTTATCATCATTAGAGTTAATTGTTCTGTACAGATATTTACTTTTACGTCCATATGTTTAAAATTTTGTCCTGTGCGAGGAGTTCTGGCAAAAAAAAAAAAAAAAAAAAAAAAAAAAAAATAGTACTAGAAACAGAAATTCTGCTTTCACAGAATTTAGCGTCGCCCCCGATGAAAAAAAATGTGTATATATAAATAGCACAAAAAATATTTCAATTTTAAGACTTAAAGCACACGCTTTTATTTTATGTAAAATGACGTCATTCAAAATAGAACGTATTTTAATTATCTTTTCTTTCGGTTGTTATGAAAAAATGACAACAAAAATATATAATTAATATTTTACAACTATTTTTTACTTTACTTTCTACAGAAATGGAGTATTTCCGTTGCCAATATTAAGCAAATGGCTCCAAAAACTACAAAAAAATTAATATTTCAAATATAAATGGAGATGCAGTGTTCAAACAAATTGCATTTAAAAGTACTTTTTTTCCTATACGACGGTATAAAAATTGAAAATGTGCGATGCTTAGAAGTTTAAAAAATTGCTATAGAGTATTTAATCGTACTGCTTTGTTTTACGGTTGGCTTCTGTAAGGTAACGTTATTTTTTGGAGATGACACAAAATAAGCTGGGAGAAAGAAATAGCATACCGTACCGGGGGCTATATATATATATATATATATATTACAGTCTCTTTTTCATGTTTATTTTGTTCATTTTAAATAAAAGTGCCATAGACCATAGATATGAGCGGGCTTTGGTCTTTTTTTCATTCACGGCAATCGGGCCAGGCACAGGCCTGGTCTGCATTATTTTCGGGCCGGGTCTAGTCACTAATCTTTCCGAGCCGGGCTCGGGTCTTTTTCCTGGAGGACCGGGCAGGGCCTAACTTTTTTTTTTTCGTAACCGAACCGGGACTGGTATCATTCTTTCTAGTCTTCAAGGACCTAAATTTTCAGTCCCGGTTTTGACCCACAGCCCGTATGAAAATCATTGTCTCGACGTGGCCTGATGGACCATTCAAAAATCCGTAAAATTTGGCGTGGCCCAAAAAATTATTGCAAATAATGTATACATTTTTAAATCTCCATTATTCTACAATTAAACATTAAATTTTATTCTTTATAAAGAATAAGTACATTTCTAGGCTTATTAAAATGTAGCTAAATTAAAATATAGTAAAACGTATGAAAAAGAACCTGCATATGACGGAATCCTGTCTTAATCTGAAAAATATGTTGATCCATGCAAAATGAATGTACTAATATGTAAGAAAATAATATATAATACATTTACACCTGCTATAAAAAGTGAACTTGTCTATAAAGCATTTTTTCCCTTTCCTATGCAATTCCGTCTTAGAAGATTTTACTGTATGGCATTTTTCAGATTTTTAAGTTTCCAATACATGGAATATGGATTAACTATATTTGATAACTGAAACATTTGCATACACAACAAATAGCGATTCATTAAAAAAATAAATATAGCAATAACTTCTATAAATATGAAAACTTTAAACTCTACAATAAAAAGCAAAGGTAAGTATTTTTGGTCAGAACTCCTCGTACGAGGCAAATTTTTAACCAAAACGACGTAAAAATCAATGTTTTGTAGAAATTCATTCGGGCAGGGCCGGACTCGAGCCGAGATCTTAACTTTTTTCCGGGCTAGGCTTGGGCCGAAGTTTTAACTTTTATACCTAGCCGAGCCAATATTTTTTTTTGTACGGGCTGGGCTTGGGCCGAACTTTTAATTTTTATACCGGGCCGGGTCGAATTTTTCTTGTATGGATCGGGCCGGGCTCGGTCCTTGAAATTTAGGCCCGTACAGACCTCTACCATACACTGCACAGTAAAGGATCTCTAATGGATCTCTATTTTTATGTAAATATCTGAATTATTATTAATACCATTAATCCATTTACACGGCTTGGAGACTTAAAAATCGGAAAAATTCTATATCAAAAAACCTTCTAAGACGAAATCACAAAGGAGAGAAAAAAAACCCCGTATAGTTTAGTTCCTTTCTTACCAGGTCTGTCGTCCCTTGCAAAGTACTATTTATTTTCAAACGGATTATTAAATCCATTTTGCATCGATAAAGAAATTTTTCCGTTTAAAACAGGATTTCGTCACACGCAGATTCTTAAAACAGGTTTTACAGTACTGTATACCCCCCCCCCCTTAGAAATGTATATGTATTACTCTTTAAAGGGAATTTTAATTGTAGAATAATGGTAATTTAAAAATATATGTATTTTCGGCAAAGACTGTTGACCCAAGAAGGTTGTTCTTTAAACAGATTTTTGCACAAATCAGACAGGGACAGGTCAATGATTTTCATACAAGCAGGGTGGTGACCATGCCAGAAAATTTCGGTCGGTGCAGACTTCTAGGAAAAATAAAGCACAGGCCCAGAAATAAGCCCGGTTCATCCTGGCCCGAGCCTCCAACACCCGGGCACGACCCAGAAAAGCTGATGATCAGACTCGACCCGCCCCGAGTCCGTGTAGGCCTCTAAATGGCATTTGAATGGGGAAAACGTGTTCTTAATGGCTGGAAAAAAATTAAATAAATTATGAAAAAAATTGAGCTTGAGTTGTAAATTTCGTTCAAACTCACAGATTTTTTGAGCTTTCGTTCAGCTCACGTTCGTTTATCAAAAAGTGAATCAAGTTCAACTCATCGTTCACAGAAATTGAACTAAGTTCGTGAGTTTTCGTTCAATGAACGCGTTCATACCCAACACTGTTTTTGAGTAATTAGCATTTTTCTGTTATACACAAATTTCGATTTACGGCATTCAGAAAAATTGTTGAGCATCGCTGAATATACCTATCGTTGCAGAAGAATAAAAGTATTGTTGATAATGATTTTCGAAAACATTCATCGATAATTAGCCGAGATATTAACCCTTAAAGGTACGGTCAGTTTGGACATACACAAGAACAGGAGCGGCGTACTCTAAGCTAGTTAAATACTTTTAATGATATATATGTATAATGTAATGTCCAGCAACAGCATAAAAGCAATAAGCGTCAAATTGTTAAAAACATACTAATTTAAGGGGTCTCGGGGTTCTAAAAACTGTAAAAAATGAAAAAAAGACCATTTTCAACATTTAATGTCTTTAAAATGTATATGATTTTAAAACACAATTTTAATTGGGATGAAAGATATAAGTATGTTCTTTCTTTTCACGTATTTTAAAAATTGCAAGACACAGAATTAGTATTTATAGGGGGCTCGAAACTGTTAGACATTTGTCGAAGAAAAAATTGGCATAACAGTTTACGCGCAGGATTACAAAATAAATATTGCAACTAGAATGAAAATTTTGGTGCTTACTTATACTTCAGATTGTAATAATTTCCCTGAACTTAAATAAGTTTGTATTTAAAGCCTTTTTATATCTTTAACCCTCTAAGCGTTTGGGGCGTAATATTCCGTTCACTAAGCTCCAGGTTTCACAGCAATACATGCAATATTTAAGATAATATAATTCTGTAGATTTAATGAATTTTAAATACATTGAAGAATGATTAATACTCTCAAGGATTACATTCATATTTTTGAGGATTTTTTTTTTTTATAATGTTGAAAGAATCATATTTTTTTAGCATTTAAAACAAAATACAAAGAAAACAACATTACAATTTTACCCTTTTGCAAGACGCAGCTAATACAAAATTTTGAAAATTTCAACAGTAAAATCACCTAAAAATATATTTTTTTGAACAATAAAAAGAAAATTTAGGTTCAGTTTATACAGGCTAACATGAAACATATGTTTTGAAAATTTCATGAAAAAATATTCAGAAGTTTTTGAGGTATCCTGCGCATTATGCCCAAAAACGCCATTTGGAAAATAATGACTTTAAAGTTTCGGAAACGCTGCTTCAGCTATTGAGCGGGTATAATTCTAAAAGCCAAAACTTCTGTTCTAATGGGAATTTCAAGGAAACAATTATATCAAAATATTCAGAAAAGATAGCAGTTTAACATCTAAAAAAATTAAAATTTCTTAAATTTTGAAGCTTTAAGAGTCCTGCGACCACTTAATCCTTTCCAGCACGGAGTAATTCTATTTATAAACTTACAAAATAATGAACTGACACCAAAATTTATAAATGAATTTATTAGAAAATGCGAACTAGCTTTTTTTCCCGTACATGATAAAAGGAAAATTATTAAATATTCTTGGTGCCGTTTGTCTGTTTTGGAATTAAAATTAGGTGTCCGTTTTTTAAGGGCTTCGCTCTCGAAAGATTTAATTAGAATGAATCGCATAAATACTGTGGGATTCGCGATAGTTTGCATTGATTGTATCTCTCAATACGCCTCGAGTGACTTTAAAAGTTAATTAAACACCTATCTGGAAAAACGCGGTACTGACCAAGGCGGCGTTGCAACTTTGAGACCTCAACTCGAAGCGCGCTTAGCACAATGCCAAATTTAAACGTTGAACAAAGGTTTTGTTTTAGCTACACTATAGAAATAAAGGTTATTACTACGCTGAATTTAGTTTCATGAAATGCCAAATGAAGTTTAACTATGCACTGCTTCTATTGTCAGTACTGAATTAAGTTTTTCATAAACAGATTAGGATAATATTAAAAAAAGAGTTATACGAATAGCTATATTGGATATTATTTAGGTTCCATATCTCTTTGAACTTTCATGGTATACCCATTTACACTTTTCTAATATGTACAGTTATACCCAACCCTACGTTGTATATTTTTTTTACAAAGTCTTAGTATTCTTTTAGCAACTTTTTTTTTTTTTTTTTTTTAATAATACAATTACAAATTCATATATTTATTCTACGGAACCCTCTGTACGCGAGTAATGCTCGCACTTGACCGTTTATTTACCATACCGTTCCTTCTTTAACACCCCTTTAAGACAATGTTATATCAAAAATTTGCACTAAAAATACTACACTGCTATTATTTCTTATTTGAATGTCCAGCGGGTACTATGCAAATTCATTATAAGTAAAAATTTAGAAGAAAATAAAAAATTTTAGTGGTAAAATGGTAAGGAAAATTAAACTCGCAAGTTTAACTTAAACCTCAGTTAAATAAGAAATTTTTCGCTGCTGACCATTTTTTCTTTATTTTGAATCATTAAGGCATTTGTCTATCAGATTAAAATGTTATTTTAGCAAGTTTAATTTCACCAGATTTTTATTTCCGAAAGTCAAATGATTGTGAGAATGCCTCATATATATGATATATATATGTATATATACAGTTAAAACTTGTATATATCTTTGTGCTTACAGAAAAGTGACCAGTATTAATACTCTTTTGTTAGTATCTATTTTTTCTGTTAGGAAAACAGTTCTAACCTTCTTGTTTTATTAAAATAGGGTTGGGTTGGGTTGATTTTTGACGGCCAATTATCTACACGAGGGATATAGGCCCGGGGGGAGTGCCCTCCGTGGGGGTCTTTCTAAGGGAACCTAATCCGTATTAACGCATGGAAGATCCACGGCTCGAAGAAAACCACACTCTAAATTAAAATGTCTGAAATTCAGACACTTAAGTGTCTGAAATGGAGTGTTCAATTTTCAGACATTTTAAAATGTCTGAATTTTTTCAGACACTTTTTGCGTCTGAATTTCAGACACTTCAAACGTCTGAATCGCATCCATTTTTTTGTAAGCATCATACGTAGCCATGTTTGACCACGTTGAATCCTGGAAAAATATTTGGCTGTGGTCCTGCCCCCCCCCCCCCCAATACAGCCTGATTTTTTTGGTGCTCTCAGTTTTGGTATACAATTTTCGTTACGTTGATAATTTAAATCTTTTACGACATTGTACTGATTATAATCAATATCGTGAACTTCAGGAGTAGAACAAGATTAAAAAACAAAAAATATTTATCTAAATATTAGATTTTTTAAAATTTATTTTGTTTTTAACCTTATTTTACTTTAAAAGTTCAAAATATTGATTATAATCAGTACAATTTCGAAACAGATTTAAAATATAAGCTTTACAAATATTGCACATCAAATTTGGGGGCACTACAGTCGTAGGGGGACGGGGCACTTCCCAGTTTGCCCTTCCTTTAATCAAGAAGTACTTTTGCAAAAAACGCAACCCTGCATTATAGTTGTCTAAATTGAGATGTCCGGTATTCGGGAGTATCCGTTGTGGAGGTTAATGGAGATTCTCGAATAGCGAACACCTCTATTTAACGAATACTTTTTTAATCAGCAGACATACATATTTGTATATCATTACCTCAAAAAAGTAGACATCTCCAATTATCGGACAAATTCCGCGGTCCCGAAGTGTTCGCTATTAAGGGCTTTTAAGGTACATAGATAAATATATATATATATTTTATAATCTTGTCCTACTCTAAAAGTTCAAAATATTTATTATACTCGGTTGAATGTGGAAAAAGATTTAAAATATCAGATGTACGAAAATTGCAAAAATCCCACCCCCCACCCCCCCAAAAAAAATTAAAATATAAAAAAATATATTGCCACATAGGCAATTTTACATATACATCACTTGATAATCACAACAGCCATTTAACTATGAATAATGAAAATAAATAAATAAATATTCTACTTTAATAACATTGGGGAAAAAATGACTTTGGTATTTTGTTAAATATATTTGCGTTTTTAAACTTGTCCTACTCTAAAAGTTCAAAACTTTCATTATAATCAGTGCAAGATTTAAGATATCAGCTTTACAAAAATTCATGCAAAATCCCCCCCTCCCCCCCCCAAAAAAAATGAAAATACTTATTTAAAAATTATGTTTTTAAAAAATTTATATTTCCACATGGACAAGTTTTTATGTAGATCAGAGGGTACTCACAAAAGCTATTCAACTATCAATAAAAACAAATAAGTACATATTCTATATTAAAAACATGAGGAAAAAATAACTTATGATTTCCAAACTTCTTTCGTCTTAAATATATACAGTAACATCTGTCATTTTTGTATTTTTCGTATAAGTGCATATAAATAAAGTTACCACAATTTTAAATACGAAATCTAGTTAGAGGTTTTTACTTTTTCCCATTATAAATTTCAAATTACTTTTTTATTAAAAATAATAAAAAAATCAGTATTAGAGTTGATTGCAAATCAAATACATATGTATTTTTACAGGCAGGTTCATATAATAGACCAGTCTCATTTACTTTATTTATCTTTTTTTAATCTGCGGTTTTATGCCAGGAAGTAAGAAAGCATTAGGTCAACTTTCAAAGTTTTTTTTTTTTTTCTTTACTTCCTTGTGGCCGTGATTTACTGCGAGATAAAAATTATCCATTTGAAACTAAGAACTGACATTGAATATATAATTCGTAATAAAAAAGAACGTCATAAGTTTAAAAATATATACTTCTAGAATTAGTGGGGTTTT
This sequence comes from Maratus speciosus, assembly GCA_963932465.1. Taxonomy (NCBI): domain Eukaryota; kingdom Metazoa; phylum Arthropoda; class Arachnida; order Araneae; family Salticidae; genus Maratus; species Maratus speciosus. The sequence continues at coordinate 480,854,335 of OZ010796.1, forward strand.
TTGCGAACAGATTCAAAACTAATTAAATTTCATGCAGGATTTTGTTTAGTACAATAAATAAAATCATAAAATACACTAATTTTACTACTATAAAGAAACTTACTTGAGTTGCTGCAAGGGGTAAGAAATATTCCTCGATTTGAAATTTTAAAAACTACCACAACCACAGTGAGGGAGAAAGACTTTCATCAGTTTAAAAGGTAATCCCATAATACATCCGACTAGCCATATTTAAAGGATGAGATGTTTCATCCTAAAAACAGGACCCGCCAGACAAAAGTTTCTTTTTTTTGCCAGTTTCGACAGGACGAAGATGAATAACACAATATTATTGATATAAATTGATACGAGTTAACACTAAGCCCATTGCACACGCTTTGTAGAATTTCCGGGTGTAATCTTCAACCGCCGTCTACTTCTGTTCTGTGTCTATCCCGCCCTTGTATCGACGACAGCTTCTAAGAGACATTTGATGTCGAGCACACACGTCAGATGTATGTATTCAATAAATAAATACTCCAAGTTAATACGAATTAAAATCACAGTACTTCACATTTCGCAAAAAACGAATTAAAATACACGCGTACATAAAAACAAACTTTGTTTGAATTACAACGTATACCACTTCGAACGAAGACATCTAAAACGCATGCGCAACTGGGAGTGCTAGTGCCCCCTGGTGGTTATTGCGTCGGAAGAATCAAAACATCTTAAATTAAGACACGTTTAAAGCAATGAAGTGTCTTAAAATAAGACGTTTGCGGATATTTTAGACATTATTCTCAGTTCGTTTACACCATGGTCATAGTAAGACGCTTATGTATCTTAAATTAAGACATCTATAGTGTCTTAATTTTCAGATTAAGACACTTAAGTGTCTAAAATTCTTTTTCAGTCACATATGTGTCTAAATTTAAGACGCTTCTATTTGCAGTGCACGAAAACTCCGAACGATTAGGCCGACGGGCGCGATTGGGATCGAACCCAGCACTTCCCGTCTACCAGCTTCGACAGCAGAACCTCTCGGCCACTGGTGGGGCCTATTAAAATAGGTAAAACTCGTTTTATTAAAATTGATTGTTGCTGAAAAGTGCTTCGATAAAAATATAAGACAGCAGAACCACTTCGACAAAATTATCGAATCCCCATTTACGCCTAATTTTTGTCAAACTGCATTAAAATAATTTTTTTAAATACGAAAGCTGAGAAAAGCTTTTCAGAAAACAATCTTGTTCGAACGAGTTTAACCCTTTCGCGGGCAGTGTCCTTAAAAAAGGACACCTAATTTTAAGTTTACTGGCAACCAGAAAATTTAGTTAAAATTTTCCTTTTATAACGTATGGGAAAATAAGCGAGTTTTTATTTTCTAATAAATTCATTTATAAATTATAGTGTCAGTCTATCATTTCATCAATTTACAAACAGAATTACTCCGCGCCGGTAAGTGTTAAAGGTTTCCTTTGTGCATTCTTTCTAGACTCGGCAATATGCATCTGATCTGTCATTGTATTTTTTTGAAGGCATGAAAGCAGATGTTTTCATTTCTTTATTTTACTGTTCAGAAATTACTTACGGTCAAAAATGACTTTTAAATGAATCTTTATATTATAAATATTTTATAGTAATTGAGTTTCTTGTTAGATTTTCATGACTGAACTCGTTATAATTTTCAATGATTTTCAGTATTTACCTCCTTTGAATGATTTTTAGTTAGTTACATACCAAAATTCCGCTACATATAATACTGTAACAAGTAATATATAAAAGTACTTTATATTAATGAGAAAAGGTTATATATTCAGTATAAAAATTAGTGCTTTCAATCAGGGCCATCTATAATGGGAAGATGCTTGTAGGAGCTATCGGCGTTTGTTAATCCTCTTTTCTTTTTTTTTAAATAAAAGGTTAAAAAATCGAAAGAGTTTTAGATCTGGGCCCAAAATCTGCCTTCTATAGTACATCGAGTAAAACTATAAGATATTTTGTATTATCTATTATTATTTGAGTATTGCGGAATAATTTATGGCCGTAAAATTTTCTTGCGCCCGGGCCAATTTAAAGAGAAGTCATTATTTCAAAAAAGCAAAACACGTTCAAAATCGGAATTATTTCCTCAGCAATCATAAGCGCTGATGAAGAGGATGATGTGGACATACCGTCTGTTAGATTTTCACATTTTAACTTTGTTTACTTTATCGTTAATGATTTAAAATATATAATATAATAAAATGTTATTTTTCATGTTATTTAATGTAATAAACCACTAGGAGTAAAAACCATAATTAATAAAAAGTTATTTTTTATATCACGGTATCAGTTTATCACAAAACTTTTCAATCCCTCCCCACCCCAAAAAAAATAATTAATTAAATAAAACACCTTGTCTCACTTCGATTTTGTTCTGTCAACTTCGATAGCAGCAATAATTAATTACAGTACTATCGTTGCAGTTATTTTCAAGTAACTGCATTAAGAGGCCACACTAGTCACGCCTTGAAGTTCGAACGCTAATGCTAAGTCTATGGGAGCAATATTTTCAAATATCTTGCTTGATTTTTAATATTTTTAAATGATTTTTTTGCATAGGATAGCTGAGGACTATCTGTTTACGGGCTATTTTTTACTTTTCCGATTTTCGTTGTAGTTTAATGCTCAGGATCCCGTCAATTTAGGATCCAGTGAAATTCGAGGTGTTGTGTCCTCTTTAGCCTTATAAAATCCATATCAGCAAAATTCAGCAAAATTTTTAAAATAACAACGAAAATATAGAGTTTAAGCTTTCCAATAATATGCTTTCAATAGTTCTACTACAATTAGGCTGAGCAAAATTTGTAAAGATTTTGATGACAAATGTGTCAAAAACGGCCTCGTAATGTTATGCTGCCCGCCTCTACCAAGACGATGAAAAGACCGCCTATTAAAAATCTGATTGGCTAATATCCAAACATTTTAGCAAATGGAAACGATTTAATTGCTATTGGATTGTTGTAACGTGTTAAAATAGATCACTCCTATTTCAAATGTTGGATTTATTTTTTTTCTAAGATTATTGTTTAATTTCAACAAAATACTCTTGAAAGAATGAAATATTTTAAATTCTATATTTCTATGAATAACGAAGGGAATTATACATTTCGTTTATATATACAATTTCATAACCACACAGAGGGAGTTACAACTTATAGAAGTTACTAAGGGATCAAATTTCAGTCCTAGTTTATTAAGTAAAATGGTAAAGAAATAGACGAGTATTTTTTAAAGTATTTTTTACGTTAAAATAGTTAACAAATAATTACGAAGTCATAATTTGTTAGAACATATTTGTGGCCTGGCCAGGAGACTCGTTTTCAAGTCTCCTATTCTTGTATATGTATAAAATATTCGACAATTTAACATTTTACGTTCGAAAAACAGTTTTTTTTAATTAAAAATCAGCAGAATTTAAAGTTAATAAGTTTTAAAGATTGTTAACTTTAAAATTGTAAATCAACTTGTTCAAAATTTTAAAGAAATATTTTTATAATTCATTACTTTAATATTTATTATTTTTAAGGGGACAGTACACCTTTAACAGTCGCAGAACGAAATTTGTCCTGTGTAACAGATCTTTTTTTAAGAGCCCACTTCAGACACGGGGAGAAAGTAAAACGAAGTGTATGGGGGCGTTATTTTAAAATTTCTCGCTTTGTTTTAATATTATTGAATGATGTTTTTTACATAGGATAGCTGAGTACGATCTTCAACCAGGCTAGATTTTACTTTTTAGATTTTAATTATAGTTATATATATATATATATATATATTAGGAAAGTTTCAATTTCAGAAACGATTCACCCCTGTTCCGAAATTAAAAGAAATTATTTTAAATATCTGAAACCAAAATCGAAAGAGTAAAAACTAGCCCGGTTGTAGATCGTCTTTAGCTATCCTATACAAAAAAAATCATTTTAAAATGTTAAAAAGGAAGTGAGATATTTGAAAATAACGCTCCCATATACTTAACGTTAGCGCTTATATTTTTTTCCTCAACTACGTGGGTTCTCAAATGTAACGCAAAGATATTTTTTTGCAACGGTAAGGAAACGCGAAAATTTATTATTAACTTTAATAATGTAAAACTAAAAATTATGAAACTATAAGATAAAATATAGCATTTTATAAAAATATACTAGCTAGAAATTTTTTTTCTAATACGTATTACCTTTTAATATTTTATACTTCACTTATATGGACATTCAAAAGTATTTTATATTATGGTCTATGTGGGAAAATACATTTGCGGTGTATTTTAATGACGTAAAACAATTTTAAACATACAATTTATGCGCATTATTGAAGAGCATAGGTACTTGTAGAGGGGAATTAAAAAGTATATTTCGTTATATTATGGACTACGAAGAAAAAACGTTTGCGGGGTATTTTAATAACGTTTTCTGTTACAACATAATGAAATTGATATGAATTTATGAGGCGCAGTAAAACATGCTTTCTGAAGGGATAGCAAAGCATTTATCATTCATTTACAGGGTCACAGAAAAGGGTTCAGTTTTATTACAGAAAAAACTGCTCGCAAAGTGTGTTTTAGTTTTTCACGATTTCAAACAAGATGGAATTCATATACGTTACCATTGGATGTCTTAACAGCAACTGATTCGGCCTTACATTTTTGCAATCAAATGGAATTGAATGGAAACCCATTTACAGTGAGATCTGCACAGCTTTTTTCAGTATAATTCAATCTTCTCTTATATTTTTTAAACCCATCAGATTAGCGTGTTTTTAGATTCTGCGGTGTCTGAACGGGGGTTGGCGAGCGTAGCTTGCAGGGGGCAGAGCCCCCTAGTAATAATGTAAAACTAAAAATAATGAGACTGTAAGGTAAAATATAGCATTTTATAAAAGTCTGCCAGCTGACAAATTTATTTTGCAATACGTAACTGTAACGCAATCCTGGTTTAAATTGAATATTTTCATGGTTCCCCTAAAAATATCTTACAATTGTATCTGCTAAGACGGATACAACCCACCTAAAACGGTATTTCGCACTCATTGATTTTTTCCGTCCTACCAGGTTTTATAGCATCACGTTTTTAGCATGAGGGGGTCATATATTAATTACTATCAGATCGCGCGTATTCTTTTATATTATGGCCTATGTGGGAAAAATCATTTGCGGTGCATTTTAATGATATAAAACAATTTTAACATAAAAAATATGCACTTTATTTAAGTGCACAGCTCCTATGCGGAAAGGTTGGCTGTCCACCAGTGGGTCATTTCGGTACGTGTACAGGGGAATTAAAAGTATATTTCTTTATATTATGGCCTATGAAGAAAAAACGTTTGCGGCGTATTTTAATAACGTTTCTCTGTTACAACATAATAAAATTGATATGAATATATCAGGCGCAGTAAAACATGCTTTCTGAAGGGCTTGCAAAGCATTTATCATTCATTCACAGGGTCACAGAAAAGAGTTCAGTTTTATTACAGAAAATACTGCTTGCAAATTGAGTTTTAGTTATGTTTCACGATTTCAAACAAGATGGAATTCATATACGTTACTTAGGTTTACTACAAGATGCTTACATTAGAATATGATGTGCATCACATTTTATTTCATTTACAGGGGCACATAAAAGATGTTGGATACAATATTGTATATGAAGTATTCTCTATTAAGGGATGATTGCTGAAAGTGAGTTTTTAGCTATGATATTCGTTTTAAACTAAATTTCTGCATACTAGATTAAATGTATAAATTCTATAAACTATGTATAGGGCTACGCAAAAGAACTAGGAAGAATTGTTGAGAAATTGATTAATTTTATTTTCAAGTTCAGCTATTTTTAGAAAAATATGTTTGGAAAACACAAATATAATAAAATACAAGGCTATTCAAAGAATTGGATGCATGCACGCCTATTTCAGACAAGGGAAGGAAAACTCTAATTTTAAGTCTATGGGGGCGTCATTTTCAAATTTCTCGCTTTGATGTTAATATTTTTGAATTTTTTTTTTCTATAGAATAGCTGAGGACTATCGACAATCGGGCTAGTTTTTACTTTTTCGATTTTAGTTATAGTTTTATATATATATATATTAGGATAGTTTAAATTTCAGAACGGATTCCAACCGGTTATAAAAGTAAAAGTAATTTTAGAAAAATATATCTTGAACCAAAATCGAAAAAGTAATAACTAGCCCGGTTATAGAGCGTCCTCAGCTACCCTATGCAAAAAAATTCATTTTAAAATGTTAAAATGGAAGCGAGATATTTGAAAATAACGCTCTCATAGACTTAATATTAGCGCTTTCATATTTCCCCCCATTACTAGTATGGGTTCTCATGTAACGTAAAGGTATTATTTTAACTGTTAGGAAACGGGAAAATTTATCATTAACTATAATAATGTAAAACTAAAAGTTATGAGACTATGAGGTAAAACATAGCATTTTATAAAAGTCTGTCAGCTAGCAAATTTTCAATACGTATTGTAACGGAATCCTGGTTTAAACGGAATATTTTCAAGATTCCCCTAAAAATATCTTACAATTGTATGTGCAAAGACGGAAAAAACCCACCTAAAACGGTATTTCGCACTTATTGTTTATGTTTTCATCTTACCAGGTTTATAGTGTCATGTTTTTAGCATGAGGGGGTCGAATTTTAATTACTATTAGGTCCCACGTTTTTCTCTACGCCCTCTGTATTTTCTATATGTATATCCAACACAAAACTTTTGGACGGGTACTCAGATGTTTAACACTCTCCAACATAGTTGAAAAATGTTTATGAGTTGGGCTTGACTGCTCGTCTGTCCGTACTCTAACTAGCGTACATATACTTGGATTGTGATGTAACTGAAATACGTTGTTGAAGTTTATCATGGCATACATGACATTGATAATGAAGCGTGTAATAATTTGTACTTCATGGCATGGACATTCAAAAGTATTCTTTTATATTATGGCCTATGTGGGAAAAATCATTTGCGGTGTATTTTAATGATGTAAAGCAATTTAAGCATAAAATCTATGCACCTTATTGAAGTGCACAGGTTCGTGTACAGGGGAATTCAAAAGTACATTTCTTTATATTGTCGACTATGAAGAAAAACCATTTTATGGCGTATTTTAATAATGTTTCTCTGTTGCAAACATAGCGAAATGGATATGAATCATGAGGTGTACTAACATGATTGCTGAAGGGATTGCAAAGCATTTATCGTTCATTTACAGGATCACAGAAAAGAATTCAGTTTTATTACAGAAAAAACTGCTCGCGGCGTGTTTTAGTTCTGTTTCAACATTTTAAAGAAGATGAAATTCATATACGTTACTGAGGTTTACTACAAGATGCTTACATTAGAATATGATGTGAATCACATTTTATTTCATTTACAGGGGCACATAAAAGTTGCTGTATACAATACTGTATACGAAGTATTCTCTATTAGGGATGATTGCTAAAAGTCAGTTTTCACCTATGATATACTTTTTTAATACTAGATTATATATATGATTTCTATAGACCGTGTATAGGGCTACGCAAAAGAACTAGGAAGAATTGCTGAGAATGAGAATGAATTGCTATTTTTTTTTAAATTAAATTCTACATTTTCAAGTTCAACTATATTTAGAAAGATGTGTTTGTAAAATGTAAATATAATAATATACAAGTCTATTCAAAGAATTGGATGCATGCGCGCGCCTATGAATGATAATTTCTGGAAGTACGATTTCAGTTGTATTAAGCATGTTTATACTGCAATAATTTTGATCTTAACATGTTGCGTGTATAAACTTGTTCGAATGCAAGGGCTGTACAAAATAATACAAATATACTGGCGTTAATTGGTAGAAATTGCTGAAAGTTTACTTTCATCTGAATTAATCGTTTTCTTATTATATTAAATTTTATCATTTTTTCATGCCGTTAAAACAAGCCTAAGAATATGCATTGATGACTTTGTCATTTTAATTTTTCAATAATTTGAACAATTTAAATTTACTAAGATTTAACAAAAACTTAATGTTAGTAAGTATTAAAGAATGTTTACTTTGAAAGTTTTGATCAACTTGTTTGAAACTTTAAAGGAATATTGTTAATATTTATTACTTTTAACATTTGTTATTTTTAACGAAAAAGTACACATTTAACAGCCGCAGAAAATGCGAAATTTGTCTACATCTTTCTTTAAGAGCCCACTTCAGACACGGGAAGAGATAAAAACGCTAATTTTAAGTCTATGGGGGCGTTAATTTCAAATTTCTTGCTTTATATTAATAGATTTTTGCATTGGATAGCTGAGGACGATCAACAACCAGGCTAGTGTTTACTTTTTCGATTTTGGTTTTAGTTTTTTTTATAATATTAGGATAGTTTCGATTTCAGAACGGATTCCAACTGTTTCCGAAAGAAAAAACTAAATATAATAATATACAAGGCTATCCAGAGAATTGTATGCATGCACGCCTATGGATGATAATTTCTGGAAGTGCGATTTAAGTAGTTTTAAGCATGTTTATACTTGAATAAATTTTATCTTAACATGTGACGTGTATAAAATCTTGTTGCTAATGTAAGGGCTGTACAAAAGAATGCAAATACACTTTCGTTAATTGGTAGAAATTCCTGAAAGTTGATTTTCATCTGTATTACTCATTTTCTTATTATATTAATTTTTAGCATATTTTTCATGCCGTTAAAACATGCCTAAGAACATTCATTGATGACTTTATTATTTTAATTTTTCATAATTTGAACAATTTAAATTTACTAAGTTTTAACAAGAACTTGGAATTCGTAAGTTTTAAAGATTGTTAACTTTAAAGTGTTGATCAATTTGTTAGAAACTTAAAAAAAAAATAATAATAATAATATTTATTATTTTTAATATTTTTTCATTTTTATGGGGACAGTATACCTTTAAAAGTCGCAGAAAATGCGAAATTTGTCCTGTGTAACATGTTTTTTTTTTTTTTAAGAGCCCACTTTAGACACGGGAAGAAATGAAAATGCTAATTTTAAATCTATGGGGGCGTTATTTTCAAATTTCTCGTTTTGATTTTAATATTTTTGAATGATTTTTTTTTTTTTTTTTTTTTTTTTTTTTTTTTTTTGCATAGGATAGCTGAGGGCGATCAACAGCCAGGCTAGGTTTTACTTTTTCGATTTTAGTTATAGTTTTCTTTTATTATGATAGTTTCAATTTCAGAACCGATTCCACCAGTTCCGAAAGTATAAGTAATTTTTTTTTTAAATATCTCTAACAAAAATCGAAAAAGTCAAAAACAGCCCGGTTGTAGATCGTTCTCAGCTATCCTATGCAAAAAATTTCATTTTAAAATATTAAAAAGGATGCGAGATATTTGAAAATAACGCTCCCATAGACTTAGCATTAGCGCTTACATTTTTTCCCCGTTACTACACTGTAAAAAAGGGACTAAATTACGGAAATACTACTGGCAATCTAGACGATAGTACTATTTCCGTATTTTAACGGAACGTTTTCCTTTTAAATTACAGAAAAAATCCGTTAAATTCCAAAAAAATCGGAAAATTTTGTGTAATTTACCGGGAAAAATTTCCTTTAAGATACGGAAATAGTACTGGCATCTAGATTGCCAGTAGTATTTCCGTATTTTAGTCTTTTTTTTTTTTACAGTGTTGTGTGTGTTCTCAAAGGTAACCTAAAGATATTTTTTGTAACGGTAAGGAAACGCGAAAATTTATGATTAACTATAATAATGTTAAACTGAAAATAAGGAGACTGTATGGTAAAATATTACATTTTATAAATGTCTGCTAGCTAACAAATTTATTTTCTGATACGTAGCTGTAACAGAACCCTGGTTTAACGGAATTATCATTAGTCCTCTAAAAATACCCGGCAATTGTATCTGCAAAGACGCAAATAACCCATCTAAAAAGGTATTTCGCACCTATTGTTTATGTTTCCGTCTTGCCAAGTTTTATAGTATCATGTTCAGGGAAAATAAAATTTGATGTCGATACGAATGTGTTTCGAAAGGTTATCAGCCCGACAAAGAAAATAGAAAAAATTTGACAGTATTTCATTTTTTTAACGTAGTTCCTTACAACTTATAAAATTTAAACCAACGAGTTTCCGACTTTTTATTATCTTCAGTATAATAAGCCTTATCTAACTTTGGAAATGAAGTGGTGGTCCCTGCTTTACCCCCATATTTTGAAGTGAATTTCCGACTACCGAGCCATTTCTTCAGGCATGAGAAAAGGAAATAATTGCTGGGAGCAAAATCCGGTGCATGTGGAAGCACTAAAGAGCGCAGGTCATTTACTTTCGTAGCGAAAACTACAGGCATGTGTTAAAGAATGTGTTAAAGGACACTTTTTTTTGCTCAGGTATGGACGTTTTGTCGGAATAAGCACTCTTTAATTGGTCCCGTAGAAATGCATAACACTGTCTGGTGACGATTCTACCTTTTGGCCGGTGGTCTATAGTCACCACACTTTGTGAATTCCCGAAAACCGTATCCATGGCTTTTCCAGCAGATGGAACCGTTTTCACTTTCTTTGGTGTAATTTCAGCTGCTCTTTCACATTGTTTAGATTGCTGTTTCATCGCTAGTGAATAACGGCGGTTTCATGTTTCATCCACCGTTATAAGACGTTGACGAAAATCAGCAGATTGGTTAAGTTTTCTAACTTAACTTCAAATCACCAGAGTCCACATTACTAAAGACAGTGGGCCATCTGCACTACCTTCTTTTGAAAAAAAAAACGAACAGTGAAGATGGAGAAACTCATAAAATGATAAAGAAAGGGGGGGGGGGTGAAGAAGGAGACCAATTTCACGAGGTTTAATTTGATTATGTTAATAAATGAAATGTTTTCATGAAGGAATTTTCAGCAGAAAGTCCACCCAAATCAGCATTTTATTGCAAAGTATATCTATACTAATATTATAAAGAAGTAAAGTTTGTTTGTTTGTTAGAGGTAATCTCTGGAGTTACCGAACCGATTTCAAAAGTAATGGTATCAAAATGATTGTGTTAGTCCATCTTAGAACATAGGATGTATTTTATGTCAGTGCCACTACCTCAAAGGGGATGCAGGAGCAAAAAACTTTCTAAAAATGCGATTTTTGCGTTACTGAAGGGCCTAGAAATATGAAATTTGGAATATTAGTTACTTATAAGATATAAATGATGTCTAAGAACAATTCTTAAACAATTCGAAATTTAAAAGGGGTGAAAATGCACAAAAAGTGTTCTAAAAAACGTTCTAAACGGTAGTTTTTACACAATCTCAGGAAATACCAAACCGATTTAAAAAATATTGGTATCAAAATGATGGTGACAACCCTTGCTACAAGATTGGCTATGTTTTATGTTGGTGCCACTACCCCAAAGGGGTGCAGGAGCAAAAAACGTTCTAAAAAACGTTCTAAATGGTAGTTTTTACACAATCTCAGAAAATAACAAACCAATTTAAAAAATACTGGTGTCAAAATGATGGTGACAATCCTTGCTGCAAGATAGGCTATGCTTTATGTCGGTGCCTCTACACCAAAGGGGGTGCAGGAACAAAAAACCTTCTAATAATGCGATTTTTGCGTTACTGAAGGGCCTAGAAATATGAAATTTGAAATATTAGCTACTTAGATATAAAGGATTTTTAAGAACAGTTCTTAAACGATTCGAAATTTGAAATTGTGAAAATGCGTGAAAAGCGTTCTAAAAAACGTTCTAAATGGGGGTTTCTACACAATCTAAGGAAATACCAAACCGATCTAAAAAATAATGGCGTCAAAATGATGGTGACAACCCTTGCTCCAACATGGGCTATGTTTTATGTCGGTGCCACTACCCCAAAGGGGATGCAGGAGAAAAACGTTCTAAATTGCGGTTTTTGCATTACGGAAGGGCCTAGAATCGTGAAATTTGGAATGGTAGTTAGTTATAAGATATCAATGATCTCTAAGGACATTTCCTAAAAAAAACAAAATTTAAAAGTGGGTCAAAATGCGTAAAAAGCGTTCTAAAAAACCTTCTAAATTGCGATTTCTATGCAATCTCAGGAAGTACTGAACCGATTTCAAATATAATGATGTACAAATGAAGGTGACAGATCTTTATCCATGATAGGCTATATTTTATATCTGTTTCCACTACTCCAGAGGAGATGCAGGAGCAAAATGCGCGAAAAGAGTTCTAAAAACGTTCTAAATGCCGATTTGTCAGCAATATCTCAGGAAGAATCAAACTGATTTCAAACGTAATGGTAGAAAATTGATGATGACAGCCTCTGCTCTAACATAGGCGCTATTTTATGTCGGTATCACTATCACCTAGACGTTGCAGGAGCAAAAAAGCGTTCTAAATTTCGATTTTTGTGATCGGTAGGGGCTAGCAACTTAAAATTAGGCAAGGTACATATTTATTAGATATAAATTATCTTTATGAACAGTTTCGAAAAAATTGGAAAATTAAAAAGGGGTGAAAATGCGCGAAAGCGTTCTGAAAACGTTGTAAATTGCGATTTCTACTCAATCTCTGGAAATACCAAAGCTATTTCAAAAGTAATGGTTGCAAATCAATGGTGACAGTCCCTGCTATAATATAGGTTATATTTTATATTGCTGTCACTACCATCTGAGGGTTGCAAAAACAAAACATGTTCTAATTTGCGTTTTTTGCACAACTGAGGGGTCTAACACATTGAAATATGGCATGGTATTTACTTACAAGATGCAACTAATTTCTAAGAACAGTCGAAAGAAAATTCAAATTTAAAAAGATGAAGTGAGCGAAAAGCGTTATAAATTACAATTTTTTCAGCAAACTTATAAAATACCAAACCGATTTAAAAAATAATGATGACAAATTGTTGGTGATAGAAACTGCTCAAAAATAAGCTATATTTTATGTCTGTGCCAGTACCACCAGAGGATTGCAGGAGCTAAAAAATTTCTAAATTGCGATTTCTGTGATACTGAAAAGGCTAGAAACTTTAAATATTTCATGGTAGTTACTTATAAAATATAAATGCCCTCGAAGGACTGTCGAAAATAAATTTGAATTAAAAACGGGTGAAGGGAAGGGGAGGTGCGAAAAGCGTTCGAAAAAAGTCCTAAATTACGATTTCTATGCAATTTCAGAGAATATAAACCGATTATAAAAGTAATAATAGTTTCGAATCAATGGTAACAGTCTCTGATCCTACACAGGCTATATTTTATGCCGATGATTCTACCACTTGGGGTTCACAGGAAAAACAAACGTTCTAAAAAAGGCCTTTAAAAGCTTTCTAAATTACGTTTCTGTGGAATATTAGGAAAAAACCGATTTTAAAATTAATTTTGGCAAATTAATGGTGACAGTTCCTATTTCAACATAGCCCTTTATCTTGATAGAGGTGGTAGGACATGGAATTTGACATGATAATTAATTTTAAGATGTAAGAAGATGATTTCTAAAAAATTCAAAACTTCAAATGAATACTGAAATGAGCGTATTAATTGAGCATAAAAGTTTCAAAATATTTTCTAAATTATCATTTTTTTTAGTTATATTTCGTTTTATTAATTTAAGCCTCATTTCTGCCCAATGCAGTGTAATAATGATGTTTAGTCAAACTGTGTTTTAAATAGTAATTTTTGAATTATTCCTAAAAGTAATAAGTACCTTTTAATAAAATAACATATTACTTTTTAATAAAATAAAAATTTAGTTAGTAATTTTTAATAAAAATTAGACATATAAATATTACTTGGCATATTTCAAATATTACGCGAGCAAAGCCGCGGGCTTTGCTAGTATCTGATAAAATCATAATAGAACCTCCACTTTTGAGTTTGCCAAATTCGATCTATAAGCGATGATCTAACGGAGGCAAATCAGGCAAATTTCTACCACTTATTTTAAAATGTTATTATTGTCTTAATTAAATGAAGTTATTAAATAGGATAAAAAAAATTTAAAAATTTTGTAATAGAAGTATGCCTACTTCATCCTCGTGAAGTGGGAAGCTACGGTTCGATCCAGCACATTTCGGCCTGAAACTTTTTCTATAAGCAAGCCTCTATGATTGAATACCAGTCATAATTGATTGTATCAGTTTCTAAGTCTTTGTTGTCTAAAAATTTGAAAGTAGAGGTCTCCTCGGATAGAAATTTCTTGTTCCCGGTTTTACTTTGCAGCCTCTACTTGAACTTGTCGATCAAGACAATGTTATGCTATAATTCATTGGTGCCCATAAAATGTTTTTATCAGTTTGTTAAAAATGTCCTACTGACATTTTCTACGTAAATAACGCAGACTTTCACAGTGATAGACTGGTTGATGACGGTATTATCCTTCTCCTATAATTCTTGAAAAGCTAATGACAAATTTACTAATTGTTGCTTTGTGAACCTCAATTTCCTCTCTATTCATTTTATAAAACTGTGTCATTGAATAATGAATTGTAGTAAACGAAAGAATGTGCCATTACAAATACAACATGAAATAAAAATTTTAAGTAACGCAATCTTTAACAGGATACCAATGTAAATTGAAAGCAAAGATCGACTGTTATTAAAATTTATAGAAAAAGACCAGAGAAGAATCCATTAGCAAATTCCGATTTTTGGCACTTATGCAAAAGTTTGTCGCATATTGTTGATGGAAATTAAAGAAAATGTATTTCGTGAAAATTTCAATTCATAGCAGTTACATAATTAGCGCCTCATCTGGCTAAAGAATCGATGTATTTTTTTAAATCTTCCAAAAAATAAAATATCTTATCCTCAAAATGTTTTGAAGTGATCTAAATAAACGGTCATTCGACGATGCAAGTTTTGGAGAATGGTTCTTGGATTGAAACATTTCATCTCAATTATAACAGTTTGTGTCTGAAGTGGGCTAGATACATGTGGTTTAGCAGTCTTGTTGGAAAACAATGCCTAATCGTTGATTATATGAAGCTGCTTCTAGCGGATTGCTTGATTTAATTCACTTAATTATAAACAGTATTTCTGCAAATTAATGCTGTATTTTCTGAGTAACATCTATTAATAAACATTTTTCTTGTCTCACTGAATGCGAAAAAAAAAATCTTCTGTGGATAGGAACTGACTTTTGCTTTGATTAAAAGGCCTCTTCGATGTAGTCATCAATGTAGTCTAAATAATCATTAACATTGTTATTATTCCTTATATTCCAAGAATTACGAATATAATCTAAAAATGAAAACTATGCGTAAATCTGGTTTTTGAATATAGAATAACGTTGTTTTAAAAATATCGACATGTTTTGTAAAAATTGAGTGGGGCTAAAGTTTTAGCTTCATAAAACTGCTAATTTACCAAACTAATTTATAAACTAATAAAAACAGTTTCTTAGCAACAACGAATGATAGCTTAACACTGTCATGATCGGCAAGTTCAAGTAAAGACTATAAACTAAAAGCACTGCTAATTTACCAAATTCCGATATAGGGCACAGATTGGTAAAGGATATTACTGCAACTCCTCCTGATTATTAACTTAGAAGTAGAGGAAGAAGATGGAGAACCTCTGGAGATATTTTACTGTAAGATTGCAACTGACAAGGTAAAAAAAATCTCTATCAGCAATGTGGGGAAAATAAAATTATAACTTAATCTAAAGATAAAGATGCAGCGAAAAATAAATTTATTTTCTCTGACTTCTGATAATGAAAAAGAATGCTTTGGTAAAATTGGAAGAAATTTGAAATTTTGCTTTGAAATGGAATTCTAATGAACTCATTATCAGAATTGCATATAATTGTAATGAAAAATCCAAGCAGTTTTCAGAGAAAATAAAAACAAAGTCTTTCTCAAACAATTGTAAAAAAAAAAAAAACTACAACTGTATTTGTTACAAAAAACTCCAAATTCAGAGTGATGAATTAAAAAAGGTTTTTATATACAATCTAGGTATAAAATCACAGATAGGATGTTTTTGTGCCTGTCCACAGATTCCTAAAGAGTGATGCAAGATTTCACAGGAAGGGATTTGCTCGACGGGTGCAATTGCACAGACCATCAGCTCATCAAGTTGAAGACTGATATTTTAGGATTAGATAGAACTCAATTAGCATATTAAAATGCAAATGGTCTGCCAAGTCATATCTTGATAGAAAACACCTGCAGACCGGAGTTTAGTATTTGATCGATTGGTTTATCATTGTACACTATGACGCAAAAGTTTAGACAATGACGTCATTCAGCTTTAAAATGTAGAATTATGACATCAGAATTACAAAAACCTGTAAATATATTCAAAAACTGATTTAAAATGCTATGTACAAAAGACAGTCGTTTTATTTGCTATAATACTAATTTTTTTCATAAAAATTCAAATGTGCTTGTCGCAAAAGTTTAGACACTATTCTAAATTTCTTTGAATATTCGCTGGCATATGCAAATTTAGAATCGATGATGTCACAAATTTGGAGTACTTAAGTTCTGCAAACGATTGCGCTTCATAGTCGACATGCCGAGAGCTAAAGAAATTCAAGTGAATGAGGTTTCAAGGATTTGGCAGTTGAAAGGTGAAGGGAAGAGCGTTTCTGAAATTTCTGCTATTGTTAATAGGTCAAAAAAAATCTATTTATCGAGTTTTATCGAGTGGTTCCGAATATAAAGCAAAATGTCGGTCTGGGAGGCCAAGTGTGACAAATGTACGAGAGGATCGCCTGATACAAAGACTAGCGAGTACTCAACAAATGAGCGTACGTGGAGTTCAAAGCTCATCGGGACTCTCTGTATCAAAGGATACGATTCGTAGACGAATTTTGGAAAAAGGAACAATCGTTTATAGCAAAATGCAGAAGAAACCAGCTCTGAAACCATATCATAAGTTACAAAGACTTATGTGGGCTCGAAAGCATATGTCATATGGAGAGAAATGGCAGTCAGTCATATTTAGCGATAAAAAAAAGTGGAATCTGGATGGTCCAGATGGTTTTTTATCGTATTGGCATGACTTGCGGAAGGAACCTCGACGTTTTTTTAGTCGCAGACAAGTAGGGGGCTCGGTGATGGTTTGGGCAGCCTTTTGCTATAATGGACAAGTATCTCTGACCTTCACCAGTGGTCGTCAAACTTCACAGCATTATACACAGACATTAGAAGAAAACCTACTGCCATTTGCTGAGCTTCTAGGGGGTCCTCAGTGGGAATTTCAGCAAGACAGTGCTTCAATTCACACTGCAAAACATTCAAAATCTTGGTTTAATTCCCATAATATAAGAGTTCTCGACTGGCCAGCATGTAGCCCAGATCTTAACCTTATAGAAAACCTTTGGAGCATCATGTGTCGCAAAGTTTATAGCAACTCTAGACAATACTCTTCTGAAAAGGAACTTAAGACATCTATTGAGAATGCATGGTACGATATCGATCCACAAACTAGGCAAGATTTAGTTTCTTCCATGCAATCTCGTGTATATGACGTAATACATAAGCATGGATGCGCAACCAGGTTTTAAAAATTGTTTATTTCGATTTTATTTTATTTGTGTCTAAACTTTTGAGACAGCAGTTTATTTTTGTTACCATTTAATTTATTGCAATATGCACAATTCCACTTTTCTTTGTTATAAATATTGTTTATATGTACAGCACATTAATTTCAAGCAGTGATTTGAAAATTGAATAAATATTTTTCAAAGTATGTAAGAATTTCTTCATTGTCTAAACTTTTGCGTCATAGTGTATTTTCCTGCACCCAAATGTATGAAAACATTGAAGTTTGGGTGCATGAAAACACAATGGTAAACCTGCAGATCAACCACTAAATTGAGGTTCTGCAGATGGTTTCCACCAAGATACGACTTGGCAGACCAATGCATATAACTTGTATATAAAATAAACGGACAAGTACGAGTATTACTCGCGCTCAGAGGGTTCCGTACAATAAATTCATGAATTATTAACTGTATTATTTAAAATAATAATGAAACTTTGTAAAAAAACTATGCAACGTAGAGTTGGGTATAGCTGTATATATTAGAAAAGTCCTTCCGGCCAGTGCCGGGAGGAAGAGGTAGCTTTCATATTCCTTACTTTTAAAAAGCCAGCTTATATTATTCAAATGCACAAAGCTCAATTTAGTGGAAACCGATTATAGAAGATTCAATATTAATTTTTATTAATACTAAATCATTATGAATGAGAATTTAGTGAAATTATTCAGCTTTATCCAAGCTGCTTTTATTTAAAATAACTTATATTTGGTTGCCAAATTCGGCGATACATTGAAGTGCCTGCCATTTTAAGACAACAAGGTGGATGAGGCTAACCAGTGAACTTGGTCGAGACCTTAGTAATTCCTGCGCACATGCTCACTCACATCGGAATCGGTTGATATATACGAGTGCTGTGGCAGGCAAAAAATCAGATTTTTAAAAATGTCACCCGCATCAGAAATTCAAACTGCTATATCTGAGCCATTTTTTAAGATAAATTCAAAACAAAAAATGCGCCGGAATCCTTATATCAAGGTCAATTACTTAAAAAAGAAACCTTTTTCAATTTCTAATTTTTTTGCACCTGACTTTAAATATTTTTTTTTTATTTACTGGCCGCCATTTTGAAACAAGATGGCTGATAGAGCTGGCCAGCGAATTTAGGCAAGACATTGCTATATACTATCCACATGCCTTCTTACATAGAAATAGGTTGATAAATACACGTGTTATCGCGTGACAAATATCAGATCGTTTGAAAATGTCAGCCATGCTAGAAATTCATTGTAAGTGCTATAATTCAACCATTTTTTAAGATATAGACGAAACAAAAACTGCTTCGGAATCTTTGTATCAAGGTCACACACATAAAAAAATTCTTTTTCATTTTCCAATTTTTGATACTTCATTTTAAATTTAAAATTTAAAATTGTTTTTTAATGGCAGCCCTTTTCAAACAAGATGGCGAATGAAGCTGGCTAACGAACTCGATCTAGACATTGTTATGTACTATGTACACAGCAAGTTACATCCAAATCTGTTCATAAATACGTCTGTTATTGCGTGACAAAAATCAGGTCGTTTCAAAATGTCAGCCACAATAGAAATTCAAAATGCTATAACTCAACCATTTTTCTAGATATAGATGAAATAAAATCTGTTCCGGAATCTTTGTATTAAGGTCAAACACATACAAAAAAAAATCTTTTTCATTTTCCAATTTCTTGGTACCTCATTTAAAATTTAAATTATTTTAAATGGCCGCCATTTTGAAACAAGATGGCGGATGAAGCTGGCGAACGAACTCGGTCGAGACATTGGTATGTACTATGTATACACCAAGGTACATTCAAATCGGTTCATAAGTACTATAACGCAGCCACTTTTTAAGATATAAACGAAACGAAAACTGCTCCGGAATCTTTGAATCAAGGTGAAACACATAAGAAAAAAATATTTTTCCATTTTCAATTTTTTGGTACCACATTTCAAATTTTAAAATTTTTTAAAAAATTTAAATGACCGCCATTTTGAAACAAGATGGCGGATGAAGTTGGCCAACGAATTCGGTCGAGACATTGGTATGCACTATGTATACACCAAATTACATCCAAATCGGTTCATAAATACGCCTGTTATTGCGTGACAAAAATCAGGTCGTTTCAAAATGTCAGCCACGCTAGAAATTCAAAGTGCTATAACTCAGCCATTTTTTAAGATATAAACGAAACAAAAACTGTTCCGGAGGGTGGTTTCGGTGTCTGGGTGTCATGATCGATAAAAATATACCAAAATTTTTTGAAATCGCTTTCGTCCGAACGGCTGCAATAGGTAGCTTTTTGTAATGAAAGCTACGTAAAAGTATGAATGAGTATACAACAATAGTTCAAAGAGATATGAAGCCAAAATAAAATTAAATATTGCTATTTTGTATAACTCTTTTTTTTAAACATATCTTAATCTGCATATGATGAACTTAATTCGGTACTGACAATAAAAGTACTGCATATTTAAATTTCATTTGCGTTTCATAAAACTAAATTCAAAATAGTAATATTTTTTTTTTACAGTGTAGCTGAAAGAAAATTCTTGTTCAAAGTTTAAACTTGGCATTGTACTAAGCGCGCTTCGAAAGGAGGTCGCAAAGATGCAACTCGACTTTGTCCGTGCCGCGTTTTTTCAAATAGGTCTTTAATTATCATTTAAAGACACGGGAGGCATATTTAGAGATCCACTCAACACAAACTAGTCGCGAATCTCATAGTATTTATGCGATTAATTCTAATTAAATTGGTCTGTTTTTAACAATTTGATATTTACTGCTTTTATGCTGCTACTGGGTATTGCATTACACAAATATATCATTAAAAGTTGTTATCTAGTATTTAAAAACCGATGGTATATAGAGTAAGCCGCCTCTGCCATTATGTATGTCCAAACCAACCGTGTCTTTAAGGGTTAAGGCTCCTGCCCCTGCCAGCGAAGGCACTCACGAGCTAATGCTAATCGTATGGGGAAGGATTTTTCTAATATCTCTTTTGTATTTCGATATTTTAAAATATTTTTTTTTGGCATTGTATAGCCGAGATCCGTCTTTACATCGCACCTTTCTTTACTTTTTCCTCCCCATAGGATTAGCATTAGCTCCTTATTGTCTTCGCCGGCAGGGACATGAGTCTTAATATCTCGGCGAATTACCAACGATTTTTTTTTTTCGAAAATCATTATAAAAAATGCTTTTATACTTTTGATACGATAGACACCTTTAGCGCTCTTCGATACCTTTGCTGAATGCCCGCAAATAGAAATCTGTATGTAACAGAAAAATGCGCTTTTATGAAAAACTATGCCACCTTGGGCAATCGCTATAATTTCCCTGCAAGTATTAAATTAACCTCTACTACCTCTAATTTTTTTCATAATTTTAGTTTCAGTAGATTCGGAAACAGAAGGGGGGGGGGGGAGGGGGGACATATTTTTGCACTACATTTTCGACGATATCTCTGAAATTATAATATCTAAAATTAAAAGAAATGTATTTTTGAGTTCGGCGTTACGTAATCTTTTAACCGATACCCCACACGATATACAAAGAAAATATATTTCTTTTTCAAATAACCTAATTAGCCTCTCTACGTTTTCCCCCACATATATTTGTAAATGTCTAATAATCTGTAAATATGTGGGTCAATAGTCTTTATTACATCCCCCAATTTGAACTTCCCACGTTCCGTAGTTTACGAGTAAAATGTCTGTGACAGACAGACACAGGAGTGATCTTATAATGATTTCGTTTATACTTTTTAAGTACGGAACCCTAAAATCATGATTATTGCAACTAAGAAATACAAAAACATAAGAAGATGAATTATTGACAATAAATAAAACAAGAAAGGAAAACCATGTGCCAAGTATGGATTATGAACCCTTTCCTACATTTTTAGTTCAGTTAGAAAAACATAACACATTTGAAAATACACATTTATTAATTCCTAACAATAGACGGAAACGTACTTCGATTGTTTTGTGAAGGTCTGTATGTTCCTTACAAATTTTTATACACGCCACATACTGAGCTGAAATTTAATTCAGAAATAAATACGCTGAAAATTATTGAAATCACACTTCTAAGGCTAACATTAGCCTAAGAATTGCTATCCATGGACGGCCATGTATCCAGTTTTTTGGCATACCACTATTTATTTATATGCTACAATGTCATTTAGCCGACGAGACATTTAGCAGACAGCAATTAGACGACAGGATGTTTAGCCGACATGACAATTAGTCGACAGCGACAGTTAGCCGACAAGATATTTAGCCGACAGAGGACAATTATTCGACATGGACATTCATCTGACAGGACATTCATCCGACTTAACTGTAACGTAACTGTAACCTGATCTTAACCTAATTATAACCTAAGTATAAACTAACTCTAGCGTAACTGTAACCTAACCAATACCAAACTGTAACGTAGCTATAACCTATCTGTAACCTAAACGTAACCCAAGTGTAACATAACCGTAACCTAAATGAAACCTAACAGTAACCTAATTGTAGCCTAAATGTAACCTAACTGGGACGTAACCGTAATCTAACTGTAACTAACGTTTACATAGTTATAACCTAATCGTATGCTAACTATAATGTAACTGTAACATAACTTTAACATGACCAAGCTGTAACCTAAGCGTATTCTAATTATCTCCTAAACGTAACCTAATTATAATCTAACAGTTATTTAACCGTAATCTAAACGTAACCTAAGTGTAACGTAACCGTAACCTAGGGGTAACCTAATTATAAAGTAACCGTAACCTAATTGTAGCCTAAATATAATTTAACTGGGACGTAACCGTAATCTAACTGTAACTAACGTTTACCTAATTATAACCTAATCGTATGCTAGCAGTACTGTAACTGTAACACAGCTTTACCATGACCAAGCTGTAACCTAAGCGTAATCTAATTATCACCTAAACGTAACCTAATTATAACCGAACAGTTACCTAACCATAATCTAAACGTAACCTAAGTGTAACCTAATTATGAAGTAACCGTAACAAAACTAAAACCTAACAGTAACCTAATTGTAGCCTAAATGTAGCTTAACTGGGACGTAACCGTAATCTAACTGTAACTAACTTTTACATAGTTATAACCTAATCATATGCTAACTGTTATGTAACTGTAACATAACTTTACCATAACCAAGCTGTAACTTAAGTGTAATCTAATTATCACCTAAACGTAACATAATTATAACCTAACAGTTACCTAACCGTAATCTAAGAGTAACTAATCGCAACTGTAACCAAACTGTAAATTAACTGTAACCTAGCGGGAGGTGCATAATATGAAAGAGTGATCAAAGGGCTGCCTAGTCGAATGATATATCACTTGAGGGATGTCGGAAAAGTCAGAAAAATGCTCCCGGTGATACAAATTGAGGGAGGGGGGAAGGGAGGTACATAATATGAAAGAGTGATCAAAGGGCTCCAATGCGATGTATCTCATGAGGGGTGTCGAAAAATGTTAGAAAAGTGCCGGCTAATTATACTATCAGCTAAATGTCCTGTCGGCTAATCGCCTTTTCGGCTAAATGTCCTCCCGGCTAATTGCCACGTTCGGCCAGTTGCCTATCGGCCAATTGTCTGTATTGCTAAAATTATTGCTATATGTCCGTTTCGGTCAATTTTCCTGTATGCTGTATGTAAATTTCAGCTAATCGTGTTGTCGGCTATATGTACGTATCGGCTAAATACACGTGTCAGCTAACTGCTATCTGCTAAATGTCTTGACGGCTATTTGGTTGTCGGCTAAATGTCTGCCACCGGCTACGGGTCAAACATCTATACTAAAAGTAGTTGAGCTTGAAAATGCATAAATCAAATTAAAAAACATCTTTCAGTAATTCATGGTCATTCTCGGTACTACTGATGAAATCTTTTGTGTAGTGTCTATGCAATTCATATACACCACCTATATGCGTGTGCAAAAATATTAGTTTAACTTAACTTATACCATAACTTATCATAAATCAAACATATCATAATTTAAAACTCACTTTCAGCAATCATCCCTAATGTTTCCCTGTAAATGAACAATAAATGCGATGCACACCATATTCTTATCCAAACATCTTGCACTCTTTGTCTCCCCTTCTTCGGAAATTTCGCTTCCCGTTTTGCTCCCTTTACAGTATCAATGTTTAAAATCTTTAAAATTCCTTAATGTTTTCTTTAATTTTCTGTTTTATTTGTTACTTTAAACTAACAATAAATAATCAGTCATAAATTTCATTATCAATTTATTTCACCACATTCCTTTCATTAAAAGTTCTTGTAAATTGCCCCTTCCGAAAATGTCATTTCTCCCTTTTGCTCCATCACCCACGGTACCCATATTTTAAAATAAAAACCTTTTAAAACTCTTTAAATTTTTTAAATCTTTTCTGCTCAATTTGCCACTTTATTTTAACAATAAACAAACGATCATAAAAATTTCCCCCCCCCCCACCCCAACTGAAATTGTATTTCCTCCTCGCCTCTCCCTCTTACCAAGCATCTGAAATTTAAATCCCTTAAAATTTTTTCGTTTATTATTTTTTTAGCCTATTTGTAAATATTTTCTAAGGTAAGTAAATAATAAGTCACCAATAAACTTCCCTCCCTCCCCTCCCGCAAAAAAAGAACTAATTCTGCTTATTCCTCTTTTTTCATTCAGGTCACAAAATTTTAACCTTAAAAGTCATTGCTAAATGAATTATTTACTAAATCATAAGTAATAATTATAATATTATACTAAATCATTTTGTACTCTATCTGTTAATTTATTGTAATCATAAATAATCAATCATATAACTATACTCATCCCCCACCAAAATTGACGTTTGTTCTGACTCTACCCTTACCAAGAACACAAAATTTAGTCTTTTTTTTGTCCTATTTCTTATTCTTTAGTAAGGTAAATAAATAAGTCATCAAATAAAATCCCCCCCTTTTTCCTTCTTTCCCTTATTTAAGTTTAAAATCTTTGAAAATCTTTTTTAATACATTTTCAGCTTTATCTGTTTCATATTGAACCATAAATAATCGATTATATAATTTCTTCCACCCCCATATAAAACTGACGTTTTCTTTTCTCCCTCCATTATTTCCATGCTCATAAAATTTAAAGTCTCTAAAACTCCTGATTTCAATGTTTTTGCCCTATTTGTAAATCTTTAATAAGTTACATAATCAGTCATCTATTAAACTCACCCCCCCCCCCAAAAAAAAAAAAATCTGTTTCTTCCCTTGTCTTACCCTCAACTCATGAAGTTAAAAAAATCTAATTTACAGTCTTTAAAACTTTTTAATTTTTACTTTTTTTGGTCCTAATTATAAATCTTTACTATCTATAATATTAACTAAATCTTTTGAACTATGTGCGAAAGTGTTAACAATAAAACGATAGGTATACATTTAATTATGCACAAAACACATTTTAACTGTATTTCTGAAAGGAAAATGTCTATAGAGATATATTTCAAAGGAAAATATTGTGGTTTCTCGTCAACGTGCAAGTATATTCTCAAAATCTTTTAAAATCCTTTCATTCGGACTAGCTCAGAAAGAACCACCAAACTTAGATACCAAAGGTGTTATCGACTAGCCGAATACATCCATAAACAAAAAAAGAAAAATCATGCTTCAAAACTTTCCAACACTTTCAGAACACTGTAACAAAACTTCGCCGTTTAATAAAGTAAAGAAGTTACCTAGCTAAACATTTGTAAAACGTATGACACATTTGAAAAGCAGATTTCAACAATTGCGCCCATAACCCGGAAGATATTCCAATTCTTTTGTGCAGCTCTGTATATGATATATTTGTAGAGATTCTACATACTATGTTAAAATTTAATTTGTAAGAAAATACATAAAACAGTTGAAAATTCACCCTCGGCAATTTCTACCAATAGACGGAAACATACTTGAATTATTTTGTGTAGCCCTGTATAGCATACAGATTTTTATACACGTCAAATATTAAGCTGAAATCTAATTCAAGCAAAAACATGCTTAAAATTACTGAAATCACACTTCTAGGAATTATTTTCCATAGGCAGTAATGTATCCAGTTTGTTTAATATCCCTGTATAGGATTTTATTTGTATGATACAAACATCTCTTAGCATAATAAATGTAGTTGAGCTTGTACATTTATAACTAAAAAAACCAAGCATCTTTAAGCCATTCATACTCATTCTCATTAATGTTTACGAATTCTTTTGTGTAGTCCTGGTCTGCAAAAATTTAGTTAAACTTAAAAACGCATTCTGTAATTGAAAATGCACTTTCAGCATGAATTTTTAATAGCTAACACGTCGGATACAGTATTGTATCAAAATATTTTATGTGTCCCTGTAAATGAACGCTAAATGAAATGCAAACCATATTCGAATGCAAGCATCTTGTAACAAATCGAAGTAATGTGCATCTATTTCGTCATGTTTGAAATAATGTAACGTAATCGAAATACACTACAAACAGTTTTTCCTCGTAGACCATATATAACCAAGCTCTTTTGTCTGACCCCGTAAATAATTGTTAAATGCTCATGTTGTACAGAAAGTAGGCTTAGAACACCTCAGAAATTCATATCAATTTCATTATCATTGTGACAGAGTTATATCAATCAAATACTCCGCAAACGATATTTCGTCATAGGCTATAACATAACGGAATACTTTTGAGTCCCCTATACTCGTACTTTAAGCGTTACACATAACTTAGTCTATAGTAACCATTTTAAAGTATATCTTAAAGTATATAAAATTAACTATGTTTAAGATTGTGTAACACTATTAAAATGCACCCTAAATGATCCCCCCCCCCCCCATAGACCATAATGTAAGAGAATACGTTTGAGTGTGTCTGTAAATGAACCATGAATGGTAATTCATTCGATATTCATTTTGAATACCGAACATACCATGATGATTTTGAATATCGTATATCAATTACATGGCAATCCGACTACATTTACGCTATTTAGAGCACGGACAGATAGACAGACGGACTTACAAACCGAATTCATAAATACTTTTAAACATTCTTGGAGAGTGTTAAAAATGAAAAAAAAATGTAATGAAAAGAAAAGTATTTTAGTGTTATTTAGATTACGAACCGCTACAAAAATATTCTTATCTGACTGCATCATTAAAAAAATATTTAGTGTTCAGAAATCCCCCCCCCCCCCACCACATGCACACTTATAAATAGTTCTTATAAATTTCTTGATAAATTTCACGTTTTAAAAAGAATCCCCACAAAAGATAGTTATTTTAGAATATTTGTACCTGATATTTCCCCCCTCATTCAATATCTCCCCCTTGATTTTAAATGTAATTGCGTTATGTGAAATAAAATAGGTTTATACGGCAATAATTTCAATTTTATGTTTGTAAAAACTGTAAAATGAATCTGAATATAAAAAAAAAGAAATATATCTAAATAAAATATTCATTTATTTTCTGAAATCGTTTTAGTTTTTGCACTCTTATCATAAACAGATTAAAATTCTTTTTACGGCTTTTAATGTTATCGAGGGTATCCACAAAGCAGCGGCTTTGATCTACGCTAAAAGCGAAGACGGTTGAAAAAAAAAATTCTTTAGACCTGAAACTCACTGGAAATGATCAAATGTAGCTCTCAGCCGAAAGGAGGTGGGAGGTGGAATCGAGACAGATAATTGGCCATTTGCTGATTGGAAGAGTTCCCTTGTCAATCATTTGAATTTAGACCATCCTTCCAATTTAGCTAAAACGCGAGCGGCCATCTTGTTTTCATTTTACCTGTGACTGCAGTGTCCTCTTAAGACGGCCCTGTTCAAAATATTTATTCTAGTTTTCAAAGATAGAAATCATATAAGAGTCACAACATGACGTCACATTATGGTGTTTCTGTGGTCTAGTTTTCAGTGTTCAGTGACATTAATGTGACGTCACGAAAATGTAAAAGAAATTGAAAAAAATATATATTTTACAATGAATAATATGTTTTAAAATGTACTTGTCTCCCTATTTAAGTTTTTCAGTAAGTTCACATTTTAGCCACAGTGTGACGTCGAAGACTGGTGGCATTTTGGTCACAGATGTGAGATGACCACTGTGACTTTCGGTGAAGTCAGACGTCACTGCCACAATGCTTCCTATACGTGTATTAACATAGTTACATTTGATATTACTGTACACAAACAGTGCGTGTATTATAGTAATGTCATATCTAAAACCTGTACTTGTTTTCTATATACTTTTTGTAACTCGAAGTGTGCTTTTTTCATCATCGGAATTAGAAGTAATCCCCGATAATTCAATATTTTAGTTTATTAAGTGTTTTTATAGCTTGGAAAGTATTTTTTGGAAATCATACTGTTATACTGCTTGGGAAATATATACCGCGTGTCCCAAAAATGACGTGTTTATTTAAAAATTTATATTATTTTACTTCGATTATTTTGTATTAAATTCTTATTACTTAAATATCATTCTCATTCTCAAAATTTGCTGTTTCGTAAGTACATTGCAGGAAATGTTGCATTTATTTCGCTTGTCATTTTTTAAAAATTAATTTTCTAAATAGACCCGTTATTTTTGGGACACCTGGTATATATATGTACATTCGTATACAAATTTTGCACTCCAATTTTGCAAGTCCAATACATTTCCTTTTATCATATAAAATATTTTACATAATTATGTAACAAAATCAGTTATTATCATTAAACTAAAGTTGTACATGCTAAAAGTGGAAACGGTATACTTAAAGTCTTATAAATACCTTTTAATAAACATATCGATTACATGCACACAATCGGTGTGTACACAATCAGTGATATTATCAAGATCAATACCAATAAATAAACTATTTCTGCAAAAATTTGAAACGTGAACTCATCAATGTCACCGATTGTGTGTATGAAACATGTTGATATGTTAATTAAAAGGTATGTATAACTTTAGTTTAAAATATTTTAATTTAAATTTTAACTTTTCTAAAATTTGCTTTACATTTGGCTTGTTAGAAGCAGAATCCGAATAAAATTTGATATTTGTATTAATGTAGTAATTTTGAAGGGCGTGTAATAGTTAGGAAAACAATCATTCACTAAAAAAATTTCAAATTTTCTACTTTAAAACTACATATTATACTATTCAGATCTTTAACAAAATCAATTGCCCAACTAATATAATCGATGCATAGGTGCTCCCCGCGAGATGGATATAACTGATTGGCTCGAGACACAGATTGTCTCGTGGGCCTGAACAAATCAAATTCCTATGCTATATTCTAACTAATAGATGCACAGTTTACATGTTACATATACGGTTTGCCTATTATCATTGGTTAAGTTGTTTCAGTATATACAATTTTGAGGTATTTACAAAAGTGTTTTTGCTATTTAAATTATCACTTACATGCAAAATATACAGTAAATATGGTTAAAAAAAAGTATTAACAAACTAAAACTTTATATACAACTATGTCAATTGAGACAATAGTATACCGTAAGTAATCATAACACCTGCTGTTCCTTGAATAAAATTTCGTTTAATTGTGAACAGGCCCCATCCTGTTACAACAACCCGATCTGGGAAATCTTCTGCCATAGCCAAAAGAAGATTTCTTTGCTTGTGATCTAAAGAGTCTATTCTGGCTACTGATTCATAGATTGTTTGCTTAACTTTTATAGCTGCATCATTTATGGCTGTTGCTCTAAGACTCATTATAAAGAATGCAGGTAAAACAGTAACAATGATTACAAAGTTCGGTATTATATCAATGACTCCTATCTTTCTAAAATTAATTTTTACCAATAGTGTAGTTGCATAAAATATTGAGCAAGTCATATATCCATAAAGTAAAACCAGAAGTCCTGAAAAAGCATCTTCAATTTTCTCAACACAAACATATATGATTCCAGAATAGTTTATATATATTTTCATAATATTTTGAATGTCTCTTTGTTTCTTCAGCTCAACAGAAAATTTATCTACAAAACGACGTAAAACACCAAAAACATAACAGCACAAAACAACTGCAAAACCCGGTAATGCAAAATGTTGATTCACGGTAATCGTATTAATAATCAGTACAGCAATCTGCGCAACTTCATAATTTTCCGGTATCCAGCCAAAAAATAGGCTTTGAAAATAAAAGTCATCTATTTCGCAACACGACATAACGACATAAATGTATTCAACGCTAGGTATAATAAAACATGCGATAAAAGCGATTGATAATTTTACTCTCCTTCTACGAATGTTTTTCTTTAATAAACTGACGTACGATTCTTGGATGAATTTCATTGCTAACATTATAGTCGTTTTCTTATACAATAAAATTATACGCACACTAAAACTGCAAAAATCAGTAACCAAAGATGAAAATGTTAATCCCATAGGTACACGATAAAATAAAACGTACATGATGTATAAATCACCAAGAACCAAATATGTCAAAATAATTGTCGTTGCATGCTGTAATATTTTCCCAGTAAGTTCATACAGCTTTGATTGTGATTGATAAGAAAACACATATAGCACTGAGTAAAAAGCTTTCGTTATGAAATTAATGTCACCGAAAATAGTCTCATATGCCACAGAATCTTTTTGAAAATATATGGAATTAGTAAATTTAAGAGAATTTTCACGTTTCTGGTATGCACTCATCTCTTTAGAAGTATAATTCTTGGAATAGTTTAAAAAAGGATTTTCCAATTTAATAATGTTTCTGGTGATAACAATAACAACGTGTATTATAAACTCCTACAAAATATCGAATCATCAAACACCAGTAGAATCAATTCAACAGTATTAGTTTAGCAAATTGTAAAATTGCACTTACTAAACACATAGCGTAAATATGACATATAGTATTTCAAAATATAACGTAGTCTTTAAAGTCTTGCAGTCTTTGAGAAACTTTTCTCAAAACCAAACTTTATAATAAAGAAACTTCTCAAGCAGCAGGTTTTGAGTTCCTTTAAAAAAAAATGTTTTTATTTTTATTTTATTTTTTGAGGGAGGGGATTTTTCTCAGAAGTATGACAATTTCTTACTTTCTTTAATCCGTAAATATTTGTTTATTTTTAACTTTTTTACCGTGTTTTCTTTGTTAATATGCATGTAAAAAGACTCAGTTTGGCATTTATGCTAATAATTGCATTTGCAAAATATACCATATTTTTAGAAACAGCATTCGAATAATTGCAATATTTGTTAAAATTTATTAAGAAAAGATAATAAAACTACTCTACTTTTAAATCACCACGTAAAACAATTATTAAGATAAATATTAATTATTAAGATGGCACTGAGGACGGTACGCTAAAGGCTACCGAAACTAGTCTGCTCAAAGTTTGCACATTCTGGCGTTTTTAACGTTGTTTTTTTAATGTATATCACGTAAAACATATTAAGTTAATATATATATATATATATATATTTTAAGTGGTGAAAATTAATATGATCAGAAATCTGATTCTGTTTCATTATCTGATTTATTCTTCTTCATTATCTTCATATCTATTCATCTTCATTATATGATTCAATTTCATTAAATATGGCTATCAATTGAGAAAAACTAATGTTTTCAATATATGATTTTTAATCACTGCTACTTGGGTATCATATGCATTTTCCCAGTTTGCTCAAAATGTAGTTGTCATTTCTTGTCCTTTATTTGTCATTTCTTACTCTGTCAAAGAGAGTGAGTTCTTAAAAATAATTTCCATCAAAAAACTTTCCGCAAAAAATACATCATTAGTAAGTAATAAGACAAATATATGTTTACAATTTCATCAACTTTCTAAACTAATATTGATATATTTTTATCTTGTAGCCTTCTAAAGAATTAGATGATCTCGAATATGGAAACGAAGATACCAATGATATTAACTGTAAAACCCTATATAAAAATTTCAAACCATCAACTAAAATATATTCAAATTTCTCCTTTTCAGGAGAATGTATTTTTTTACGTTACACTTTAGCTTCGCATAAAAGGGAATAAATATCCAATAACAAAGACAGCATAGCAACTAATTCACGCTCACTGGCTTCTAACAAATGAACAGTATTCTATTTTTGCTTACGCAGTATGTGTAGAGTAGCGATAACTAATCTGTTACAATAACAGAAATATGAATAATTCATTCGTATTTAATCAATCATATTTACACATAAGATCTATATGACTAACTGTCAGAAAAAGAATCATTTTGGGAAAAGAAAGCGGGCAAAAAGCTATGTTTATGTACTTGTAAGAAATATTGATGAAACTAACCGTAATAGATAGGTTAATGGAAATAATTTATCCGATAATTCATTTTCGCAAGGGTTTTTATTATTCCTTTCGGTACCTATGGCACGGTTTTAACTTATAAATCAAATGAAACTTAAGGAAGACTGGTAAGAAGGTAAACAATTTTTTTCTAGTAGTTATAGTTAAACCATAGGTGCCGACCTCAAACTAATCTTCCGTATTCCGTAATACTTACGTTAATTTGACCCTGGTGTATTGCATTTCAAACCAGAATTTTTTCAAAGAAATGAAATTAAACATATTCCACGTAGAAACCTGAAATCGGATAAATAAAGAGTCGTGAAATAAATTTTCTGGTTCGAAACGCGGTAAACCTGGGTCAAATTAATCCGGTTATTACGGAAGATTAGTGGAAAGTTGGCAGCTATGGTTAAACTATTCTGAGTTACAATACTTAAGCATATGTCTGTTAGTAATAATCTTAAAATCCATTTTCTACCCTTTCATAAATATTTCTTTCTTCCTTTTTCTTTCACCTTTAAACCCAATCTATATAATTTTAAAAAGTGTGATATTTTTTAATAATTTAAATTTTTATAACAATTTTAAGTAACAGCAAAAAATTCAGATTTTATTTTACAAACATACATTTATGGGGTATTTTCATATACTACTCATTATATGATAAATATCGCCAAAAACTCTATTTCTTTACGTTTATCAAACCGTCGAAAGTAAAATAAATAAGCATTTATAAAATATGTTTATAATCAAAGTTATCCTACTTAGACCGATGTAGAGCCCGTTCGCATTTACATATTTCTTTGAAACTTGGTATATACAGTGCAACATTTTCCCGTGGAATAAAGTGGGTACACTGTAAGAAAAAAATCCCTCCCGGCTCGGCCTACAGGCACAGGTAGATTTCGAATTTAAGTACTAATTTCAACAACAAAAACTAAATCATGATTAGAGATAAACAAACTTTAACAATTTTATCTGGCCACTTTTGACAAGTTTTTAATTTTATTTTTATATAAGAGCTGGTTTTATCAGAATCATGTTAAGGGGATATCCAAAAAGTACTTTTCCATGCTCAACAACTCGAAATTTTCTGTCATGTTTTCAAATTCATTTTTAAAAGAAAAAATATGAAACTTCCTGACGTGATTGTTGAAGAGATTTATAAGCGACCTGTGTTTCTATTTTTCGTTCAATTAATAAAAACTTGATTTATAAACAACTATTTTCTCAGTAGGACGATATTTTTCTTTGCCAACCCAATCGCTTCGGGAAATTCGGTTCAAAATGCCAACTTTGACATCAATTTTTTTTTTTTTAATATATTCTGCCTCTATCAAAAAATCGACCATTGCGATACATTATATAGTTTTTGAATAAGATAACCTACCAATTGGATGCGTTTGAGAGCAAAAATGAATTTAAAAATGAGTCAGAAAATAAGCAGTTTGGATTTGAATACAACGGTAATACGATGATTTTTTTCTTCAACCGCTATGTATTTTTAATTTGTTTTTGCTGTAAGAATTGGTCCTATCAAAAACTTGTCAGTATAAATGTTGTAGATAATGTTAAGAAGGTATTTAATAAATTCATGCGGATTTTATATCTTGTTAATTGACGAAGTTATGGATTTTTTTCTTCTTCAACAACCCCTTTTTGTTTTCGTTTTTATTTTTTATTTTTTTATTTCTATTTTTTGCGGTACGAATTGGTTTTATCAAAAACTTGTCAGTATAAAAGTTGTAGATAATATTAAGAACGTTTACAATGAATTTAATTGGATTTGATATCTTGAGAGTTGGCGAAGTTATGAATTTTTTTTTCCTAAAACCCTGATTTTGTGCGCCCCTTGAGCCCATTTTTAATTTTATCAAAAATCTGTGATACATAAATTTATTTCCCTATTTTTAGAAGTAATGAAAAATTTAAACTGATTTTATATGTACAAAAATTAAGAAGTTATAGTGTTTTTCGGTTTTCACCAAACCCCCTCCCTATTTCCATCCCCTTGGTCCGATTTTGCCCATTAACAAACTTGACCGAGATTTTATGCTCCTTGATTTTATGTATCAGTTTGGAAGAGATTTCTGCAGAATTACGAAACTTATCGTGTCCATAAAAAAAGTGATATATATACATAGATACACTATATGGCGAAAGGTGACCGATCACTTGCGATTTTAGGCGTTTTGTTAAACATCTAGAAAAATACATGAGGAATTCACCTGAAACTCCAGGTGCGTAAACAATGTAGTACAGGTCATATATTTCTGCGAAGATTTTTCCCCGAAACCCCATAGGGGACCGTAAACAAATTGAAAAAAACGAATATCTTTTGGATAACCCTGTAAAAACTAATGTAGCAAAAGCGTTCAAACTCGAGATTATTAATACGTGGCTTATTGTAATATATTGTGTTCATTTTTATGAGGATAGCATGTATACTCGTAGAGAAATTAAGGTTTTAATAAAAACATTCCCAAAATTCGCCAAGCTTTTTGCTTATACTTTACAAAGTTCTTAATATAAAAAGAAGATCTTTTCAG
The DNA here is from genome assembly GCA_963932465.1 of Maratus speciosus. Taxonomy (NCBI): domain Eukaryota; kingdom Metazoa; phylum Arthropoda; class Arachnida; order Araneae; family Salticidae; genus Maratus; species Maratus speciosus. Next base: position 480,888,683 of record OZ010796.1, read on the forward strand.
AAAATATAACAAACAACATTATACACAATACTCTGTAATCAGAATTAAAAAATACTAAAAATTGGATGAAAAACGAGCATGTTTACTAAAAAATGTTTCACTGCGCATGCACGAAAGCAATCAAAATATAATGTGCGTAATGTATTAGCTAATTATATAGAGCAAATTTTGTGAAAGTCTGAAAATCATAGCTTGAAAATTCTGAAAATTATCGTCGATAGAATAAGTTCGAAATCCGTTGTTCCCAAAAGGAAGCAAAAAGATGAGGGGTTGTATCCAAACATAGTAGTACGTGCAATATTGTGTATGCTATCTTGTCACTAATCAACAGATATTTGATACAACCCCTATTTTTTTTTGCTTCTTTTTGGGAACAACGGATTTCGAGCTTATTCTATCGACGATAATTTTCAGAATTTTCAAGCTATGATTTTTAGACATTCACAAAAGTTGATCTATATACTTAGCTAACACATTATGCATATTATATTTTGATTGCATTCGCGCATGCGCAGTGAAACATTTTTTAGTAAACCTGCTCATTTCTCATCCAAGTTTTATTATTTTTTAATTCTGATTACAGAATATTTATGTACAATGTTGTTTGTGATATTTTCTGAAAAGAACTTTTTTTATATTAAGAACTCTGCAAATTATAAGCAAAAAACTTGGCGAAATTTGGGACAGTTTTATAAAAACCTTAATTTCTCTACGAGTACACATGCCTTCCTCATAAAAATGAACACAGTATATTACAATAAGCCACTTATTAATAATCTCGAGTTTGAACGCTTTTGCTAGATTAGTTTTTACAGGGTTATCCAAAAGATATTCGTTATTTTTCAATTTGTTGACGGTCCCCTATGGGGTTTCGGGAAAAAATCTTCGCGGAAATATGTGACCTATACTATACTGTTTACACACCTGCAGTTTCAGGTTAATTCCTCGTGTATTTTTCTAGATATTTTAAAAAAGTCTAAATTCGCAAGTGACCGGTCACCTTTGGCCATATAGTGTATATATATATATGTGAGTTGTGGTTTTAGATTCCCATAAAACCCTACTCATAGCAACAGATATGGTCAGCACTTTTCCATGAGAACTTGTTACCGCAGAACAGCAGATGTTGCTGAATTTGCTGATATGCAGTTTGCATTCTCTTCGCTTGGAAACAAGTGACAACCGAGAGCAGATTTCATTCTGACGCGGTTGATGTTACACGTATCTTTCTCGCTCTAGACGAGAGCAGAGGCCGATATGGAATCTCGACGATTCTGTGAGCGCGTATGCTGCAGAAAACCCCCCTACCCTCCCGTACTTGTAAATATAATTTCTATTTAATATGTAAAACTATAACCTAGAATCATTAAACTCCTTTTTTCATTAACTACGATCTTATCTTTATATCATCCTTATATTACATGGGAGCTCTAGGCCGATTTGAATCCAAAACGAATTTAAAAAGTAAAATCCCCTAGGCTTTATTACCGATCAGAATTGGAGAACTTCCTTCTCAGTCCCGTTATCAACATTCGTATTCTAGCAGACGTGATTCATCCCCTTAGCCATCTGGTTGAAGCTCGTTTATTTTTATTTGTGCAAGATAGTTATCGCTGTACAAGGAATGAATCTTCGACTGCATATTTTTTTTTTCTACGGATCATTAATTGGATTACTTCAATATATCGTGGCGAGGAATTTATTTTTCAATTGGATAACTCCTTTTGAAGTAAGTTTATTTTTTTCTCTTTCCTTTCTTGCCTTTTAATATGGAATTACAAGAAATTGACTTTATTAAAAGCCAGTTGAAATCGGCTAAAACAGATAAAATCAAATTATTGCATGAATTTATATTTGGTTGCGATAAAAATCGCCAGAATAGAGCGAATTTAAGGAAATTTAAAGGTTTTTCTTTTACTGACAAAAGCGATGAGTATGAAAATAAACTCAAAGTAATTTTGGACGATTACGATCAGATACAATTGATTACTATTGCTAATATCTTATCCATTGACATCCATGGATCAAAGAAAGATATAGGGCAACGTATTTTAAGCGCACTAGTTGATATTTCGGCTTTTAAAGACACGTTTACGGCAGTTTCCGAATCGGATACAGAATTTGATGATAGCCACAATAGTAGTGGAAGCACTGGTTTATCTTCGCCTTTGGCAGTACAGCCAGACCAGGCGCGTGTACACTGTACACACTCCGCGCCCAAACAGACAATTTCTTTCCATGACATTGATCATTTAATTACACCGTTTAGTGGTGATAAAACGGAAAACGTTCAAACATGGTTTCAGAGATTTGAATCTCTGGCCCATTCATTTCAACTGTCCGACATACAGAAATTTGTGTTTGCTGAGCGGGCATTAAAAAGTTTAGCATTATTGTATGTACGTAGTGAAAATAACATTTCTTCATATACATCGCTCAAAGAAGCATTGTTTCGCGAATTTGGACAATCAGCTTCGTCCGCCCAGATACATCAATTACTAGCCGCTAGAGGCTGCCGCCCGAACGAAAAACTATTGGAATATTTTTTGAAAATGAAAGAAATAGCACTAAGAGGAAACATCGATGATATATCTTTAATTCACTATATAATTAATGGGATTAACGATACACCACATAATAAAGCTATATTATTCGGGTGCGCCACGCTTGCCGAATTTAAAAACAAGCTCCAAATTTTCGAACGAATTTGTGAACAGAGTTCTAAAGTTTACCAATCAAAGTCACCGACAACACCCAACACTCCTAAGATTAACCAGACGGAAAAAACTGCAAAATTAACTTGCTGGAATTGTTTAGCCCCAGGACACCTATCTACCCATTGTGTGCATTTGAATAAAGGAAAAAAGTGTATGAAATGTGCACGTTTTGGTCATGTTTCCAGCCAGTGTACAGAGCAAATGCCAGAACGCAAGCGTTCGACTCAAGGCACCTCCCCTTCACGCAAGACGTCACCACGCAGAGACGAACAAATCCACGTAGTAGAAATGTGTCATTCTCATCCGCGCATGCAGAAACCTGTAAAAATTTTTAATTTACAAATCAATTCAATCTTGGACACTGGAAGCTCACTGACGATACTGAGAGAAGACATTTATGAACAAATTGGGTCTCCCCCCCCCCCCTCACCGGAGCAACTGTGCAATTGTCGGGTATCGGTAACCGTGTTATTCAACCTATAGGATCGTTTTCTACCGATATAGAGGTAGACGATAATACTTTTTCTACTACTGTTTACGTAGTTAAGTCTTCTCAGATGCCCATGCCACTTATCATAGGGACAGATGTCATATTTCAGGGTACTCTCACATGCGACAAAAACGGCGCTACTTTAACTAAATCTCCACCCACAAGTATTTTTATAAGCTGCATTACTGTGTCTGATAATGTATCTGCAACGAAATCTCAAGATAAATCCTATGTACCTCCATTTCCTGATGCAAGATGCACTATGGAAACACTTGTTTCAAATTCTTTCCCCCAAGATCTAAAACCGCCGACAGTAAATAAAGATTTTTCGAATGAAAATATTCCTACTGACATAGAAATTGACCCAGTGATTGACTCAGCATATCAGAAACATCTCGCAACATTATCGCCAGACTGCTTTTCCTACGATTTAAATTTCTTATCCTACAAGATGTTCATGACTGTGCTCGTCTTATTGACCATCTATTTATTACTGTTTACGTCTGCCAACGGACTCATTTATCAGCATTCGGCGTTCCATACATCCCAACCATCTCGAGATTCGAGTGACGTTACTAATTGGACCGAAATTCTGCGTGTCCTTATCATTCCTTTTTTATTTTTTATACGCCGACATTTTGTGAAGTCAACAACGAGAAAGAGAAAAAGTAGACTTAAATTTCCAAAAAGAAATATGCTTCACGTATATAGGTCACTAGTGCAACCAACGACAAAATCGGCGTCTATCATAAACGGCGTTTATCATAAATGTGTTTTTTATTATTACTACTATTTTTTTTAACTGTGTTTTTATATATTCTGTGTTTGACACCCATATATCTGCTTATTCCTGAGAACATTTATATCGTACAGACTATAGAGTGCTACTATCTGTGACTTTCTTAGTAACTTTATTTCAATATCTTCGTTTTTTTTTACGATTGCAGCAAGCATCCACGATTATTTTTTTTCTGGACGAAACATTAGAATGAGGCGTTTACCAGTGTAACTCACCATTTCAAGAGTCCAATCATTGATGGAAATCTTCAACACAGAACGTTTTTTTCTTCTTCGTATTTTTGTGTGTCATCCCATTCTTCAGTGCGATAAACTTCAAGTGCTTTTTTTTAAGAAGTTATCGCGTACCAAGCATTTTTATCAACAGTGTTTTTTTTAATTATTCTTAGTTTGTGGAATATGCAACAGATTCTTTATTTTTTCAGCTTATATTAACAGAATTTGTGTGCCTTTTTTTTTCGAAGTTCTGTTCAACATTTTTTTTAAAATCTCTGAGCGATATATACCTGCTCAAAACTTTTTATTGAACCCATGCGGTGATTTTTTTTTGCGCATGGCAAGTTATCTTTCTCTCGGACTGCAAATGGTGCATTATTTTTTTCATTTGCCTGTTTCGCAACACGTGCTTTTTTATGTTGCGTAAACAACAACTTTATTTTTAAATGACTGTTTACACATGACTTTATTTTTTTTGAACACTCACTTTTGACAAGAAGAAAAAGAATATTGTTGTATTTATATTTTTAAAAACTGTATTTTATGTGTAAACTTTTTATTGAATTGCTATATATATGTATGTGTCCCCCCCCCCCCTCGCATATTTTTTTTTACAGAAGTAAGAGCTGGCTGTCGAAAAAAAAAACCTTTTGGTGGGAAATCCCTTTTTTTTTTTTTTTTTTTTTTTTTTGCTTAGACGAGGCAAACCTCTTTTTTTTTTAATTCTCGAATGACGTTGGGATAAAGATGGTTTTTTTTTTTTACGAAATTCTACCTAAGTTGAGGCAGATTTTAGTATGTTTTCGTGATGATAATATAATGGGCAGACGGCCTTTCAGATTATATTTTTCATCCCTGATGATGGCTCATGAGAAAGACGGTCTCATGATTGATGTTATCCTGAGACTTTTTTTTTATTCTTTTGTTTTTTTTTTCTTTGGAGATATCCCACGGCAGCTCAGCATTCATTTACATAAAATTTAGAATTAATTTTTTTTATTATTATTTAGTTCAATTTTCTTAATTATTTAATGACAGTTTTTTTTCCTTTGGATTTTAATTATTTTTAGATAGTTTTTTTTGTTTTTTGTTTTTTGACATATCTTGTTGCTTATTTAACGCGCTGTCGAGGTCAACAAGCCGACAAGATGGCCGAGTGTGAGTTGTGGTTTTAGATTCCCATAAAACCCTACTCATAGCAACAGATATGGTCAGCACTTTTCCATGAGAACTTGTTACCGCAGAACAGCAGATGTTACTGAATTTGCTGATATGCAGTTTGCATTCTCTTCGCTTGGAAACAAGTGACAACCGAGAGCAGATTTCATTCTGACGCGGTTGATGTTACACGTATCTTTCTCGCTCTAGACGAGAGCAGAGGCCGATATGGAATCTCGACGATTCTGTGAGCGCGTATGCTGCAGAAAACCCCCCTACCCTCCCGTACTTGTAAATATAATTTCTATTTAATATGTAAAACTATAACCTAGAATCATTAAACTCCTTTTTTCATTAACTACGATCTTATCTTTATATCATCCTTATATTACATGGGAGCTCTAGGCCGATTTGAATCCAAAACGAATTTAAAAAGTAAAATCCCCTAGGCTTTATTACCGATCAGAATTGGAGAACTTCCTTCTCAGTCCCGTTATCAACATTCGTATTCTAGCAGACGTGATTCATCCCCTTAGCCATCTGGTTGAAGCTCGTTTATTTTTATTTGTGCAAGATAGTTATCGCTGTACAAGGAATGAATCTTCGACTGCATATTTTTTTTTTCTACGGATCATTAATTGGATTACTTCAATATATCGTGGCGAGGAATTTATTTTTCAATTGGATAACTCCTTTTGAAGTAAGTTTATTTTTTTCTCTTTCCTTTCTTGCCTTTTAATATGGAATTACAAGAAATTGACTTTATTAAAAGCCAGTTGAAATCGGCTAAAACAGATAAAATCAAATTATTGCATGAATTTATATTTGGTTGCGATAAAAATCGCCAGAATAGAGCGAATTTAAGGAAATTTAAAGGTTTTTCTTTTACTGACAAAAGCGATGAGTATGAAAATAAACTCAAAGTAATTTTGGACGATTACGATCAGATACAATTGATTACTATTGCTAATATCTTATCCATTGACATCCATGGATCAAAGAAAGATATAGGGCAACGTATTTTAAGCGCACTAGTTGATATTTCGGCTTTTAAAGACACGTTTACGGCAGTTTCCGAATCGGATACAGAATTTGATGATAGCCACAATAGTAGTGGAAGCACTGGTTTATCTTCGCCTTTGGCAGTACAGCCAGACCAGGCGCGTGTACACTGTACACACTCCGCGCCCAAACAGACAATTTCTTTCCATGACATTGATCATTTAATTACACCGTTTAGTGGTGATAAAACGGAAAACGTTCAAACATGGTTTCAGAGATTTGAATCTCTGGCCCATTCATTTCAACTGTCCGACATACAGAAATTTGTGTTTGCTGAGCGGGCATTAAAAAGTTTAGCATTATTGTATGTACGTAGTGAAAATAACATTTCTTCATATACATCGCTCAAAGAAGCATTGTTTCGCGAATTTGGACAATCAGCTTCGTCCGCCCAGATACATCAATTACTAGCCGCTAGAGGCTGCCGCCCGAACGAAAAACTATTGGAATATTTTTTGAAAATGAAAGAAATAGCACTAAGAGGAAACATCGATGATATATCTTTAATTCACTATATAATTAATGGGATTAACGATACACCACATAATAAAGCTATATTATTCGGGTGCGCCACGCTTGCCGAATTTAAAAACAAGCTCCAAATTTTCGAACGAATTTGTGAACAGAGTTCTAAAGTTTACCAATCAAAGTCACCGACAACACCCAACACTCCTAAGATTAACCAGACGGAAAAAACTGCAAAATTAACTTGCTGGAATTGTTTAGCCCCAGGACACCTATCTACCCATTGTGTGCATTTGAATAAAGGAAAAAAGTGTATGAAATGTGCACGTTTTGGTCATGTTTCCAGCCAGTGTACAGAGCAAATGCCAGAACGCAAGCGTTCGACTCAAGGCACCTCCCCTTCACGCAAGACGTCACCACGCAGAGACGAACAAATCCACGTAGTAGAAATGTGTCATTCTCATCCGCGCATGCAGAAACCTGTAAAAATTTTTAATTTACAAATCAATTCAATCTTGGACACTGGAAGCTCACTGACGATACTGAGAGAAGACATTTATGAACAAATTGGGTCTCCCCCCCCCCCTCACCGGAGCAACTGTGCAATTGTCGGGTATCGGTAACCGTGTTATTCAACCTATAGGATCGTTTTCTACCGATATAGAGGTAGACGATAATACTTTTTCTACTACTGTTTACGTAGTTAAGTCTTCTCAGATGCCCATGCCACTTATCATAGGGACAGATGTCATATTTCAGGGTACTCTCACATGCGACAAAAACGGCGCTACTTTAACTAAATCTCCACCCACAAGTATTTTTATAAGCTGCATTACTGTGTCTGATAATGTATCTGCAACGAAATCTCAAGATAAATCCTATGTACCTCCATTTCCTGATGCAAGATGCACTATGGAAACACTTGTTTCAAATTCTTTCCCCCAAGATCTAAAACCGCCGACAGTAAATAAAGATTTTTCGAATGAAAATATTCCTACTGACATAGAAATTGACCCAGTGATTGACTCAGCATATCAGAAACATCTCGCAACATTATCGCCAGACTGCTTTTCCTACGATTTAAATTTCTTATCCTACAAGATGTTCATGACTGTGCTCGTCTTATTGACCATCTATTTATTACTGTTTACGTCTGCCAACGGACTCATTTATCAGCATTCGGCGTTCCATACATCCCAACCATCTCGAGATTCGAGTGACGTTACTAATTGGACCGAAATTCTGCGTGTCCTTATCATTCCTTTTTTATTTTTTATACGCCGACATTTTGTGAAGTCAACAACGAGAAAGAGAAAAAGTAGACTTAAATTTCCAAAAAGAAATATGCTTCACGTATATAGGTCACTAGTGCAACCAACGACAAAATCGGCGTCTATCATAAACGGCGTTTATCATAAATGTGTTTTTTATTATTACTACTATTTTTTTTAACTGTGTTTTTATATATTCTGTGTTTGACACCCATATATCTGCTTATTCCTGAGAACATTTATATCGTACAGACTATAGAGTGCTACTATCTGTGACTTTCTTAGTAACTTTATTTCAATATCTTCGTTTTTTTTTACGATTGCAGCAAGCATCCACGATTATTTTTTTTCTGGACGAAACATTAGAATGAGGCGTTTACCAGTGTAACTCACCATTTCAAGAGTCCAATCATTGATGGAAATCTTCAACACAGAACGTTTTTTTCTTCTTCGTATTTTTGTGTGTCATCCCATTCTTCAGTGCGATAAACTTCAAGTGCTTTTTTTTAAGAAGTTATCGCGTACCAAGCATTTTTATCAACAGTGTTTTTTTTAATTATTCTTAGTTTGTGGAATATGCAACAGATTCTTTATTTTTTCAGCTTATATTAACAGAATTTGTGTGCCTTTTTTTTTCGAAGTTCTGTTCAACATTTTTTTTAAAATCTCTGAGCGATATATACCTGCTCAAAACTTTTTATTGAACCCATGCGGTGATTTTTTTTTTGCGCATGGCAAGTTATCTTTCTCTCGGACTGCAAATGGTGCATTATTTTTTTCATTTGCCTGTTTCGCAACACGTGCTTTTTTATGTTGCGTAAACAACAACTTTATTTTTAAATGACTGTTTACACATGACTTTATTTTTTTTGAACACTCACTTTTGACAAGAAGAAAAAGAATATTGTTGTATTTATATTTTTAAAAACTGTATTTTATGTGTAAACTTTTTATTGAATTGCTATATATATGTATGTGTCCCCCCCCCCCTCGCATATTTTTTTTTACAGAAGTAAGAGCTGGCTGTCGAAAAAAAAAACCTTTTGGTGGGAAATCCCTTTTTTTTTTTTTTTTTTTTTTTTTTGCTTAGACGAGGCAAACCTCTTTTTTTTTTAATTCTCGAATGACGTTGGGATAAAGATGGTTTTTTTTTTTTACGAAATTCTACCTAAGTTGAGGCAGATTTTAGTATGTTTTCGTGATGATAATATAATGGGCAGACGGCCTTTCAGATTATATTTTTCATCCCTGATGATGGCTCATGAGAAAGACGGTCTCATGATTGATGTTATCCTGAGACTTTTTTTTTATTCTTTTGTTTTTTTTTTCTTTGGAGATATCCCACGGCAGCTCAGCATTCATTTACATAAAATTTAGAATTAATTTTTTTTATTATTATTTAGTTCAATTTTCTTAATTATTTAATGACAGTTTTTTTTCCTTTGGATTTTAATTATTTTTAGATAGTTTTTTTTGTTTTTTGTTTTTTGACATATCTTGTTGCTTATTTAACGCGCTGTCGAGGTCAACAAGCCGACAAGATGGCCGAGTGTGAGTTGTGGTTTTAGATTCCCATAAAACCCTACTCATAGCAACAGATATGGTCAGCACTTTTCCATGAGAACTTGTTACCGCAGAACAGCAGATGTTACTGAATTTGCTGATATGCAGTTTGCATTCTCTTCGCTTGGAAACAAGTGACAACCGAGAGCAGATTTCATTCTGACGCGGTTGATGTTACACGTATCTTTCTCGCTCTAGACGAGAGCAGAGGCCGATATGGAATCTCGACGATTCTGTGAGCGCGTATGCTGCAGAAAACCCCCCTACCCTCCCGTACTTGTAAATATAATTTCTATTTAATATGTAAAACTATAACCTAGAATCATTAAACTCCTTTTTTCATTAACTACGATCTTATCTTTATATCATCCTTATATTACATATATATATGTAGTTTTTTACTGAGGGTGGTTTTGGGTTCTAGGGGTCATGATCGGTGCAGATCTGCAAAAGTTTTTCAGAAATTCCAACATAGGAGCGATCGCAATAGGTAGTATTTCATACGAAATCTACCTAAAAACTGTAATTCTACAGATGTAAAGTTACAGAAATCTGTATGCTTACTAAAATTTTATCTGTACACTGTACAAAAAAAGATGTAAATCTACAAAACTAGTTTTTGTAAAGCTACAAATAATCCGTAACTTTACAAAAGAATCTACTAAAATTACAGTAATATTACTAAAATTTTATCTATAACCCGGATTGCAGTTACATAAAAAGTTCTAGGAATCCCAGTTTCCTAAAATATTTTTAGTAACCTTACAGATTTTTTTATTTACGGGCAAAAGTTTATCTGTTACATGAATTTTTGTTGTTGCCGTTACATAAAAAATTCTAGGAATCGCAGTTTCCTAGAAAAATTTTAGTAACTTAGCCGATGTTTTTTACAGTGAACACATTCTCAGGACAAAACCATTCATATTCATATCACAAAATACTTTATTAACAGGTAAGCATAAAAAATAATGAGCAAGTTTCTTGAATGATTATTTGAAGATTAAATAAGGTTCGATTCAAATTTTGAAAACAAAATTCAGAATAAGGTAGGCACGCACTAATCAGGTAGTCAATTCATTGAAATGACCACTAAATAGGATTAACTCGACAATGCCATAAAGGCTACAATGGTTAAAACAACTCTCTTGGGTTTTAGGGGTTGACATGACAAGTGTGGTTCTCGACACACAATAGTTAGTTCGTCTCTCAAGGACAGATTTCTATATGATTTTGAGGAAAACGGCAGTGAAAGTTCCTGATCCGTGGCGTCTGCTAAAGGACTGGAGATCTCACGTTGTGATCCAACTAGTAGATTTAGGAATAAGGATTCCGTTCTTTCTTAGCGCTACACGTTACTTAGAAATATTCCAGTCCGGGACGGGGCTTGAAATGCTGATAGCTGGGACCGTCTCCTTTTCGGAAGATCGTTTCGATCATCACTCGTTTTTCAAAGCCACACAGGATGCGACGGCTTCAAGACAAACAACAGCCATTTTAAAGCTGCGAATGGACCATCCATCTAACTGTTATCAGTGTCAGCGTCTTTTCTTGTGGCCACGCGGTGTTTTTAATCTTTAATGATTTTAAAAGGAAAGGGACTGATGTCCTGCAAAAGAGGGACATTTCCGTTAAGTAGAGTTGAGTTCCTTATCTTCTGACCCATTGTTGAGACCCCTCAATCTTTTGTGAATAAACTGCAGAAGTGTCCGGAACAAAAGATTTCCATGGAAACTGGAGAAGGATGGCAAAATAAGCGTTTGAACTGAGCCTAAAAATTCCAAAAAGGCCTCTTTTTCTCCCTGCCTTTCTAATTATCCCCTTGGCTTTCGAGGCCGTATGCCTTTTTTCCTCTAGCCATTCACTAGACGAATATATGAGGTCATCTCTTTCTGGCCTCTCTATTGTGAAGACAGAGTTTCACGTCTCCCTCAGCTGATGCGATCATTTATTCTTAATTGCAAGACCACCCTGAAGTTCCTTAAAAACATCATTGACTTCCCCGTGGAGATATGGTTTTGTCTTCTGCTGTCTCGGAAGTATCAAATTGAAAGTGTATAGTTTTCTTTGATGCGGGAATCTACGGTGTGGGAATCTAGAAATAGTTTTTGTTTCAGCTGAAAAAGCTAATACATGAGGAACTCCTATACTGGATTTTGTAATCCTAGTGAGAAATCTCACAACGCCCTGGCACACCAAATGATTTTTTTCTGCTGGAAACAGAGAAAATCGATGTATTGAAAGCAGTTCATATCGCTAGAGTGGCTTAATACATTAATCTTACTAAATTTTACTTAATTTAATATCAGAAGCACTAGGATACATTCACTTACCTAATACTTTACAATATCTACTTTTTTGGTCTGTTATTATGCTTTTGATTAAACAGTTACGAAATACAATTAATATAAAATTAGGAATAAATAAAATATATGTACAAAATAATTGATTTTTACTTTTATTCCGTTCTACTCAAAAAATCGACGAAGGGTATATCTTTCCAAGTTTCTGATAGTATAGTTAAATGGCTGCAGCGTCAAAGTCAATATCATAAGTGTAGGATTAGTCTCTATATTAGCTTTTAACCACACTAAAGGATTATGTTTCATTTCAATAATGGAATTTGCTCGTCGAGATAATGTTTTTAATAACTTTTTAATCGCAAAAATAATTCTGACATTATCTTTCTCGGTGATACCGAAAATTTTCTCTGATTCCGTAAATTCTCTAGTTAAATAGAACTATGTATGCTCATCATTTTCCTTTCTTTGAGACTTTGATGCCTTTATCCGATACGTCTGTGTGGATAATAAAATCACGCGAATAATCTGGGGAATATAGCGCTACGTTTTTGGTTAAATTCTTTTTAACCTTGAATATGTTTCTCCAGCTCGGAACTATATTCTACTTTTTCTGTTTTTTAGCATTCCGTACTTAAAAAGTAAAAACGGAACCATTATAAGATCACTCCTGTGTCAGTCCGTCCGTCTGTTTGCCTGTCTGTCTGTCACAGCCATTTTACTCGTAAACTATGGAACGTAGAAAGTTCAAATTCGGGGAAGTAATAAAGACCATTGATCCACATATTTTCAGATTAATAAACATTCATAAATATATTTAGTAAAAAAGTAGAGGGGCTAATTATGCTACTTGAAAAAAAAACTTTTCTTTCTATATCATGTGGGGTATCCTGTGAAAGCTTTTGTAATGCTGAACTCAAAAATACATTCCTTTTAATTTTAGGTATTATATTTTCAAAGATATTGTTGAAAATGTAGCGCAAAAATATGTTCCCCCCATCCAATTCCAAATCTACTGAAACTAAAATTATGAAAAAATTAGAGGTAGTAGACGTTAATATAAACCTTGCCGGAAAATTATAGCGATTACCCTAGGTCACATAGTTTTGGAGTAATTAGCATTTTTCTGTTATACACAAATTTCGATTTACGGGCATTCAGAAAAATTGTTGAGCATCGCTGAATATACCTATCGTTGCAAAAGAATAAAAGCATTGTTGATAATGATTTTCGAAAAAAATCATCGGTAATTAGCCGAGATATTAACCCTTAAAAGTACGGCCAGTTTGGACATACACAAGGACAGGGGCGGCGTACTCTATGCCTGGTTAACAACTTTTAATGATATATCTGTGTAATGTAATGTCCAGTAACAGTATAAAAGCAATAAACGTCAAATTGTTAAAAACATACTAATTTAAGGGGTCTTGGGACTCTAAAAAGAGGAAAAAATTAAAAAAGACCATTTACAACATTTAATATCTTAAAATGTATATGATTTTAAAACACAATTTTAATTGGGATGAAAGATATAAGTGTGTTCTTTCTTTTCATGTATTTTAAAAATTGCAAGACAAAGAATTAGTATTTATAGGGTAATCGAAACTGTGAGACATTTGTCGAACAAAAAATTGGCATAACAGTTTACGTGCAGGATTACAAAATAAATATTGCAACTAGAATGAAAATTTTGGTGCTTACTTATACTTCAGCTTGCAATAATTTCACTGAACTTAAATAAATTTGTATTTAAAGCATTTTTATATTTTTAATGCAATGTTGCATTTAGCTAATACAAAATTTTGAAAATTTCAACAGTAAAATCACCTAAAAAAATATTTTTTGAACAATAAAAAGGAAATTTTAGGTTCAGTTTATATAGACTAACATGAAATATATGTTTTGAAAATTTCCTGAAAAAAATATTCAGAAGTTTTTGAGGTATCCTGCGCAATGTGCCCGAAAAACGCCATTTGGAAAATAATTACTTTAAAGTTTCGGAAACGCCGCTTCAGCTATTGAGCGGGTATAATTCTAAAAGCCAAAACTTCTGTTCTAATGGGAATTTCAAGGAAACAATTATATCAAAATATTCAGAAAAGATAGGAGTTTAACATCTAAAAAAATTAAAATTTCTTAAATTTTGAAGCTTTAAGAGTCCTGCGACCACTTAATCCTTTCCGGCACGGATTAATTCTATTTATAAACTTATGAAATAATGAACTGACACCAGAATTTATAAACGAATTTATTAGAAAATGTGAACTTGCTTATTTTCACGTACATGGTAAAAGGAAAATTTTAATTAAATATTCTTGGTGCCGTTTGTCTGTTTTGGAATTAAAATTAGGTGTCCGTTTTTTAAGGGCATCTCCCTCGAAAGATTTAATTAGAATGAATCGCATAAATACTGTGTGATTCGCCATAGTTTGCATTGGTTGTATCTCTAAATACGCCTCGAGTGACTTTAAAAGTTAATTAAACACCTATCTGGAAAAACGCGGCACCGACCAAGGCAACTCTGAGACCTCAATTAGAAGTGCGCTTAGCACAATGCCAAATTTAAACTTTGAACAAAGGTTTTGTTTTAGCTACACTGTAGAAATAAAGGTTATTACTAAGCTGAATATAGTTTCATGAAATGCCAAATGAAGTTTTAGCTATGCACTGCTTTTATTGTCAGTGCCGAATTAAGTTCATCATAAACAGATTAGGATAATATTAAAAAAAGAGTTATACGAATAGCTATATTTGATATTATTTAAGTTACATATCTCTTTGAACTTTCGTGGTATACCCATTTACACTTTTCTAATCTATACAGTTATACCCAACCCTACGTTGTATAGTTTTTTACAAAGTCTTAGTATTCTTTTAGCAAAGTTTTTTTTTTTTTTTATAATACAATTACAAATTCATATATTTATTCTACGGAACCCTCTGTGCGTGAGTAATGCTCGCACTTGACCGTTTATTTTTTCCTCTCGAAGCTCGAGTGCCTTGTTTCACCATCGTAGCGTAATCCTTTATATACCTGGAACAGTACCTCGACATACCTAAACACCTCCCGATTTCCGTCTTAATTTTCGAAGCCGAGAAATCTACTATCGCCTGAATTTTTGCCTCTGGTGGCTTGTGGCACCCATCTCCATTACCGTCATTTGTGTGAACTTACACTTCGACAATTTAACGTTCAACTTCGCCTCTTCTTTTCTTTGCGGCACGATTTGTAAATGCTTCAAGTGCTCTTTCCCGTATTGGAGAACACTGCCATATCATCTAAGTAAGGCAAACAAAATTCTTTCAAACACTTCAGGAAGATACTCATAAATTTCAAAAACTTGAAAAAATCTCTCACTAAACCGAAAGGCATCATAAGAGGGTGGTATAAACGAAAGCTCGTTAAAAAAATCACTGATTGCTGCGCTATAGAGGTTACATGAATCAGTCCATAGTCCATCAGTCCTTTAGTTATAAATCCGAAACAGTAATGAATTTAGCTGCGACACTTTGTTCAACTTTTCTTCGATATCTGACAATGGGAAAAATTCAGCACTAGTGATCGAATTTAATTTTTGGTAATTTACACAAGAGTGTGGATCGCTTCATGGGGCCTCTACTAAAACCATCGTTGATGTATAGTCCGACACTCCATCTTTCATTATCATTGTCTAGCATCATTTTCATTTCTGCTTTATAGATCTCCGTTTCACGTGGGGATGTTGTATAGGGTTTAACCTGACGAGTCTGTTCTCCGTGATCTTGATGTCGGGCTCTATCAAGTCCGTCCTACCTGGATCGTTCAAAAAAATTCCTCTACTTTTATTTAACAATTCTTATAATTTATTCAACTAATCGAATGTGCATCTATTTTTTGAAAAGCTCATTTTGACTATATTTCAAGTGCAAATCTGTGTTTACAAGGGGTACGCTATTTCTAGATCGCGATCTTTTTCTTTAAAATCGCATTTCTCTCTAATCAAAACGTATACAACTTCTGTCCTTTTAAAGGAAGACTTCAACAAATGTATATGGTAAATTTGCGACTTTGTTTGCCTGCCTAGCACTCTTCTTATAAAATTCGAAATTTGACTCTCGATCACTCCAGGTCCTTTCCAGATGACTGATAATTTACTTCGCTTAACTGCCGCTAACTCTAAAACTTTATCTTCCGATTTAAATTTTCTCTCAACCGCTTTTCTGCCATATCAGAATTTTCTCTTATCCCTGGTAATAGCCATTTTTTCAATAGCTAGTTCTGACATCTCTTCATCCTATTTATTAACTCAAATACGTATTCCCAAAAGATCCCTTTGAAAAGAAAATTGGGAAGCCAAACGGAGAATCACAGGCGCTGCTCATTGGACAACTGTCACTTCGGGATTTCGGAGTTTCTTTCCTTCCATTTTACTTGACTGGTGAGTTTTACTGAAGTTGCTCTGGCGTTTCTAACTGAAGTCAATACTCTACCGGCGCATGGTGGGTGATTTGCCGATTCTAGCTGGCCAAAATTATTTTTGGCGTCTATATAGTCGCATCGCCATAAAATGGAAAAATGTTGTTGATATTCACTATTGTATCTTAGGTATTGCAAAATGTAGCCCGTAGCAGTCATAATTTCGTTACAGAGACATTCAAAATAATTTCATTACATTACGGCCTATGGGGGGGAAATCGTATGCGGTGGTTTTTAATGATGTTTCATAATTTCAAACACTTTGCAATTTATATGCATATCTATGAAGTGCACTACAAGATGATTGCTATAGAATATGGTATGGATCTCATTTATCGATCATTTACAGGGACACTAAAAAGAATTATGTTGCATTACGGCCTATGGAGAAAAATTGTTTGCGGTGTATTTTGCTCTTGTTACACTATTTCAAAAGTATTTAAATATATATCTCTGAGGTGCTTAATAAAATGCTTACTATTGAATATGATGTGCGTACCATTCATCTTTCATATACAGGGGCACACAAAATAAATCAGTTATATATCTCTATCTATAAACAATAATTGATGGAAGTGCGTTTTCAGTAGTGGAACACTTTTTTAAATTATAAAAATTGCATACTATTTAGTGTGTATAAATTCCATAAAACATATACAGGGCTACACAAAACATCTGAAGTACATTTCCTTTTATTGACGGAAATTGCTGACGGGGAATTTTCAACTGTGCTATGCGTTCCCTAACTGTTCTAAATTTTAGCATATTATGAATTATATGATAAATCTATAGTTCATATACAGGGATGTACAAAATGTTCAGTTACTTTTTCGACTTTGGTTGAAATTGTGTTTTCGAACGCGTTATATGTTTTAGAAATTATTACTTAGACATCGTTTTTCACATCATTAAGCTGTGAAGTTTTATTATAGTAGTCCGAATGCTTTGAAAAATGTTTCATAATCTGATTGACGCATGATTTTACGTTCTTCTTGATAATTTTAATACTTTCTTAACGGTATGGAAGCTAACACTGAAAGAAATGAAGTACTCAAAAATGAGTAAATCGATGTACTCATATCGAACTGAGTAAATTTGGATTAAAAATGAAACTATGCTTTCTCAATTTTGAAACATCACATGTTATCAAACCCAAAGAAAGCGATAATTTTTATTCTGTAATGGTTTATTTCATTCACGGCGGCATAAAAGATGTTTATTAATATAAATATTAAATTATGCACAGTATTTTAAAATAATTTCAAAGTGCTTGGAAATAATGTTCTTGTCATAAAAATATTCGATTTGGAAATCTTGCAACTACTTTTGCTATTTTTCTTAATAAATAATCAATTAAACATTTCTTGTTAATAATTTTGAGCAGGTAATAAATGTCAGTGCATTTTTACTTTAATTTGTAAGTTCAGGGAAACAGCACATAACGATTCATATTTGAACATAACCATGAAATCAAAAATGAGTAGGGGAGACCGGGGCAAGATGAAGAGCGGGTCAAGATGACCAATGTCTTAGTTTTTCCGTTTTCCACTATGTGATAGCATCAACCGGACACTACTGACTCTCCTATCAGCCGTTCGTTAAACAATAGTATAGAGAAGCTGAAATCGCAGTTTTTGTGTTAGTTGTGAAGCTTTGATTGTTTACCGCTGCCACGTTATAACTTTTATGCATGTGTAAATAAGCTCTGCTACAGATACAGGTAAGATATATCGTTTCTCTTTAATATTTATGAGTAACTTAGTTTAAATACTACCTATTACCATGAATAAATGTCAATTAATCGCCTTTCTCCATGGCAATGAAAACGGATATTTTTAAACAGGCAGTCCGGGAGATGACGAGCTCGTCATCCTCAGACCGTGGTAGTAGAAAACTAACGCATAAACCCTCAAGAAGAATCAGAACTTATGGCAAAGGCTGATTCCAAATGCACCAAAGAAGTCTGTTAGTGTTTTTGATTTCAAACCATTACCTAAAGCAACACAATGTGAGAAAAAGAGAAAAAGAAAAACACTGAGCTCAAGCATACAAGCACACCCATCAAAGAAATGTTAGAACAAAGGGAAAAGCAGGAGGAAGAACAGGAACGTTTAAAAAAACAGAGAAAAGTAGCTTGTGAAGCTAAAAGGGAGTAAAAAAACTCAAACTAAGTTCCTGTCGGCCTAAGTCTATTAAATACAGGCCAAACAGTCCAGTTGCATCAACTTCAAAGGATGGCGTTTTCAGATGTCCTGCTTGTTATGAGGAATATTGTGACCAACCAACAGAAAAATGGATCCAGTGCTGTAAATGCCAAGAGTGGTGGCATGAGGAATGTTCCAATTATGAAACTGGCATTTTTGTTTGTGACTATTGTTAGCTGCACAACTAAACACTTCAACATTACGTTGCAATGCATTATGCTTAGTTTGATACTTTGTAAGATGTAAATGTTCAACTCTTTTCAGTGTTGTCATCTTGCCCCAGTACTTGGGCAAGATGACAATTTCTTAATGTTATGAAAAAAAAATTATCCTTTATTTTTTTATTTGAAAAATTAAATGGTAATATATTTAATACTACAAAGAAATACTCTAACAGTTCATGTAAAATTAATTTTATTATACTTAAAAATAAATTAATAAACAACAAAAATTGTTAACATAGTCATCTTGCCTCGGTCTCCCCTACCTCAAGAACAAATAGTTTTTTCAATTAATTTTACTTGCCGACTATTTGATTTATGTAGAAGAAAATTTTATGATGGTCACAACATACTATGTTTGGCTTCGTAATCAAACCTTATCTAAAAAATATTATGTCAAACCTGTTCTTTATATTCCTGAAGTTCCAGAAGAATTTCTCAAGTATTTCTCTAGATATTCGACAAAATGTCTAGACTCCGTTGACTTTTGGCCATACAGTGACAAATGTTATATGAACCATGGAGAAAATAAATCTGCTTTCACATTGTCACCTCAATACGGCACTTTTCATGCAATTTAAAAAGTGCGTTATGTAAATTAGGAAATTCTTAAAATGATATCGTTCAATGGAGGAAATTATTCTTCACCATGCCATTTGAGAAGAAAGATCGATCTTTTCTGTTCAATTTGTTTTATCAGGACTGTAACTATCGTATGGCTCCACTGCGAGAATATCGACGTTTGAATTTTAAAAAAAGCCTATGTCGAAGACTCATTTGAAGAAGGTAATTACTAAATCTGAAAAGACTGGGTAGTGTGGTGTGCTGTCAAGAATACGATGGAAACATATTTTAAATGAAACTGTGGAAGAAGCTACTGTTACTGCTGTTATCGTTGACAGAGCACCTTTTTCCCCAATATTCTTCCACAATTGCTCGAATGGTATCACGTGAACTGTCTATCCTTTGGTCTACGGTACTTTGCGAACTTGGTTTGCGAACAATTTTAAAGTGATACCCATACAAGATCCACATGGTGCAAAAGCTGCAATATCGCGAACCGCATTAACCCTTTCAGGGGCAATATACTTCTGTTCGTAAAATACTGAAATTACTGAATGACATCAGAATTTTCAAGAAAATTATTTGAAAATAAGTAAAAGCTTTTCTTCACGTACATTATAAATGGAAACATTTCATTTCGAAATTCTCGTGTCAATGTGGCACTTATGGATTAAAGTTAAGTCGCCCAAAAATGAACCATCGTCCTTGAAGGGGTTAACACTAGAACGTCCAGCTGATCTCAATTCGACACCAGCCAAATGATAAAATGTACATTCGAACCAGAAATTTTTTCGTAAAATCTCTTAAATTGCAAGTCGAGAAAACTCAGTTAAATACGTAAGTGAAATAGTTTAAAATAAAACTTCTGGTATTAAAATCTTTTCATTAAAGTTGGGTAAAAGTTCCGGACGTTCTAGTGTTAACGCACTGATTTTTCTTGCTAGTTTCAGGCGAGAATAGCCGTTGAAATGCATGACTCTTGCGATCAGACGAGAAGCATTGTAAGTGTTGTAACTGAGTGAATTCATTGCGTTGAGATGCACGAATGTAACTCAATAATGATGAGTATTAAACTAACTCTGACTCAATTATGAAATTCTGAGCATGAAACGAATTAAATTCATTATTTCCCGTGAATTGAATTTAAATTACAACTGAAATTCAGATTCATTTATCTTTTTTTTCTTTTGTTAGAAAATATTTTCATTGTTAAAAGTGTTTTTTCTTTTTACAAGCTGTAATTTGAAGTACTTTGAAGAAATTTCAGGATAGTGCACTCAGAGGAAAGGGGATTTGGGGTGGAGGGAGAATCTTGTATTAAATACAGCAAAACCTTTGAAAACAAGAGAGAGCGACAATAACGAAAAAGTGTTCGTGTTTATCACTTTCCCTGGAAAAATAATGGCTTGGGAAAGCTTCCATTTCTTTTGTTAATTTTATATGTGTTTTATGGACTGGACACTCATTGGGAAACTAATAAAAAGTTTACAACTGAGTACACTACTTTGGCTCTCGAATTTTATCCCTGTTTTATTATAAAATCTAAAAATTCGTTTTAGTATTTGCTTTAAAAATTACATTTGAAATATACATAAAATAAAGTAAAATAAAAATCAGCTAATGTTAGATTTTGACTCATCTTTCTTAATTTAAAATTATTCAATAAATAGTGCAGAGATGCTGGAAAATATTAGGCATTCTCACAATCTTTTGACTTTTCGAAAAAAAAATCTGACAAAATTAAACTTGCTAAAATAACATTTTAATCTGATAGACGAATGCATTAATAATTCAAAATAAAGAAAAAATGGTCAGCAGCGAAATTTTTTTTATTTAACTGAGGTTTAAGTTAAACTTGCGAGTTTAATTTTCCTTACCATTTCACCCCTATAACTTTTTATTTTCTTCTAAATTTTTACTTATAATGAATTTGTATAGTACCCACAGGACATTCAAATAAGAAATAACAGCAATATAGTACTTTTAATACAGAATTTTTGTATGACATTGTCTTAAAGGGGTGTTAAAGAAGGGACGGTAAGGTAAAAAAGGGGATATTATTGGAAAAAAAGGGACGAAATGGTAAAAAAGGTACGGTAAGGATGGAACGGTAAGGAAAATTACCACCTATTTTTAGGAAAATCATGTTAAGACTAAGTGATAGCCACAATGTTCATTGATTTTTAGAAACAGTTTTTAACATTGGATTAAATTATTTTTTTTAATTTACCTCGAAAAGTGCAGGAGTAAACCTTGCGGACGGTGAGACGACCAATAAAGCCACGATGCTTGAAATTGATATTTAAGTGCTGATTTAAATTCTACAGTAAATTTCCTGCCAAAGAATTTTAGACATTCTTTCTCTAACATACTTCTGCATGAGAAAAAACTTGAAAAAAAAATCTGTGGCGGCATCTGAAATGATTTTCTGTATAATTTTAGAAGAGGGATGGTAAGGAATCTAAAACCCAGGGACAGAGTTTAAAAAATAATAACAACCCTAAAAATGTGTGCAGGTTAATTTTTAGCTACATAGTTATATAAAACAATGGTTCCAGTTTTAGAAAAAAATTACATCGAATTATTTTTATTGAAACAATTTTATCCAGACAGCTCCAAACTTAAAAATCAGCATCAGGGACACGGGACGGTATAGGAGTTTTCCAGGTGTTTGGACCCCCAACATCGTCCAAAACTTATTTATCTCGTTAATATTGTTGTGCAATCATGCAATGGGATGTTCCCCAGTATATGAAATAAAAAAACACACAAAAAAGTGCATTAAAATAAAAATTATTATTCAGGGACATGAAATTCAAAAGATTGTGAGAATGCCCCATATGCAGAACGACATTCTATATTGTAGGAAACATCGGTTTATGGAGGTTTCACTAGTACCAGAAAAAACAGATTCAGTTATTGACAATCTATTAATGTTCTTAAAAGAACTATACAAAGCACTAATTAGATTGACACGAAAGATTTTTTTTTTCATATTTTTTATTGGTGTGTATTTTTTAATCATTTGCTATGAAAGTGGCTGAAACAAAATTGAAAATACGCAAGATTTTTTCATGATACAGTATTTTAAATTCAATGCTTTGTAATTAAACTATTCTCAGTATCAATTTTAAATGGCAATATTTTTTATTTATAGTTTTATTTAATAAATAACTACTATCACAAGAAACTATGTCATGTCTGTGGACAGAAAATAAATGGCTATTAAATAGCTCAAAGAGATAGCAGGAAAAAAAACTGTGAAAGATAAGCTTGCTAGACATTTTAAATGTAGCAGTATGTTTCAAGTATAAAATATTATTTTTAAATAACTGAAAAAGTCATGAACGTAAAGATCACAGTTCCGTGGACAAGATTGGGCGATTTTAAAATATTAAAGCTAAATAGAAGAATATACAATATTAATTACACTAAACCTACTTCAGCAGCATCATTCCATGATTTCCACACATTTTTTAAATAGAGATATCCCACCTATTTAACGATGTATTATATAAGTTGAAAATAAGGCGAATATTAATATTTCAAAAATGTGATGGAAATCAAATAATAAAAAAAAAAGAACGTGAAAGAATGACTGATCTGACTCGGCTTGGCATATCTTGGTGTAACACGAATAGAACGGGTCGCCATCATTTTGGCGATACTATGACGTCACCGAGTTTCGGCATAAAATTTAAACTGAGGTATCTGCCTACATTAAAAAATCCTTCCGGCCAGTGCCAGGAGGAAGAGGTAGCTTTCATATTCCTTATTTTAAAAAAGCCAACTTATATTATTCAATGTCAAAAACCGTTGTAAGTTTTCGTAAAAACTCAAACAAATGTTACTTCACCCTTTCTTATCATATAAATAAAAACATACATTTATTTTACTTAAATAGGTGTCACAAATAAAAATCAAAATTTGTTGACATGTTTCGGTTTAATAGTAAAAACCGTAATCATAACACACACATAATCAATAGAAATGAATGACACTGGGTACCAAAAAATAATCTAAAAACCAAAAAAACATAAAAATGCAAACACTGCGCTCTCTATGATCTCAAATAGCCTACGCTACCGCGGCTCCCTCTATCAGACTCCCTTTTTAAGTATTTATTAAGGAATTCCAACCATAAAATTGGAATATCAAAGGATAAAGAATCATTACACACAGTATCTCTCCTAGAATATATCTCAATAGATTCCCGGATGATTGACTGGATGATTGACGAGTTTATACCGCAAGTCAATCATCCGGGAATCTATTGAGGTATATTCTAGGAGGGATACTGTGTGTAATGATTCTTTATCCTTTGATATTCCAATTTTATGGTTGGAATTCCTTAATAAATACTTAAAAAGGGAGTCTGACAGAGGGAGCCGCGGTAGCGTAGGCTATTTGAGATCATAGAGGGCGCAATGTTTGCATTTTTATGTTTTTTTGGTTTTTAGATTATTTTTTGGTCCCCAGTGTCATTTATTTCTATTGATTATGTGTGTGTTATGATTACGGTTTTTACTATTAAACCGAAACATGTCAACATATTTTGATTTTTATTTGTGACACCTATTTAAGTAAAATAAATGTATGTTTTTATTTATATTATATTATTCAAACACACGAAGCTCAATATAGTGAAAACCGAACATAGGAGATTCAGTACTAATTTTTATCAATACTAAATCATTATGAATGAGAATTTCGCGAAATTAGCTTTATCCAAGCTGCGTTTATTTAAAGTAACTTATATTTGGCTGCCAAATTCCGCAATTTTTTAAAGTGCTGCCATTTTAAGATAACATGGTGGATGAGGCTAACCAGTGAACTTGGTCGAGACCTTAGTAATTGCTGTGCACATGCTCACTCACATCGGAATCGATTGATATATACGAGTGCTTTCGCAGGCAAAAAATCAGATTTTTCAAAATGTCACCCACATTAGATATTGAAATTGCTATCTGAGCCATTTTTTAAGATAAAGACAAACAAAAAATGCTTCTGAATCCTTATATCAAGGTCAAATACTTAAGAAAGAAACCTTTTTCAATTTCTAATTTTTTTGTACCTCACTTTAAATATAATTTTTTTTTAATTTAATGGCCGCCATTTTGAAACAAGATGACCAATGAAGCTGGCCAGCGAACTTGGTCGAAATGTTGATGTATACTATCCACATGCCTTCTTACATCGAAATAGGCGAATACGTGTGTTATCGCGTGACAAATACGAGATCGTTTCAAAATGCTAGTCATGCTAGAAAATCAAAGTGCTATAATTCAACCATTTTTTAAGATATAAACAAAAGAACAAATTTTCAGAAACAAAAACTGCTCCGGAATCTTTGTATCAATGCCAAACACATAAAAAAAATCTTCTTCATTCCCAGATAGCAATTTCAGTTTGCAGAAAATTTTCAGCAATCTTACTTTGTAGACTTGCAAAGTTGCAGCAAGATCAGCATGACAAGATTGAAAGTTCATAACAAGACTGCAACAAGATTATGCAAACTCCGAAGTCACCATACTTTGAACTTGCAGCTAAGTTGTCGTGCAAGTTGCAATCTTGTTGAATCAATCTTACTGCAAACCCATAGCAAGCAAACTAGGAATATTGCGATGTCAGACTATTTGCAAACGCATTGTAAATTCGCAATATTGTCATGTCAGAACATCTGCAAAGGAATTGCAAACTCGGAATCTTGTCATGACAAGTATAGCTGCAAATATGCAGTAATTTCATTGAAATGTTGCCAATTCTCTGAATTTTGAGTGTAGTACACAGGTAAAATAGGATTTTTTGAGACAACAGATGGCCATTCACCCAAATTTGGGAAGAACTTCGTTTTGATACTAAAAATGAAGATCCAATGAGTACTAAAAAAATAAAGTTGTTTTATCATGTTGTGCGCAAAAGGGGGCATTGTTAGTTCAGGGAGGGGGGTAACTAAAAATAAATAAATCAGTAGGTGAAATGGGATATTGTTTATTATGTTTTTTATGATTCCGAATCAGGTGAAATCATCAGCAAGTCAATACGATCATTTCTTACAAAGTTACGACAGGTTTTATTAATACAAAGTCTTTTGCAGGTAAAATAGGTTTTTACAGTAACAAGTGATTGCTATTCACGAAAGCTTGAGACAAACCTCGTTTTGGCACCACAAATTAAGATCCGATGAGTCTCCAAAATGTAAAGTTGTTTTACCGTGTTTTTTTTTTTTGGTGGTGGGGGGGGGGGGCATTTTAGCTCGAGGGGGTAAAATTCAACTTTTTTTAAATAGGTCAAGTGGAATTTCGTTTCGTATGTGTTTGAATAACATTATCGGCAAGTCGATAGAAACATTTATAAGAAAGTTGCAGAAAAGATTTTATTAATGCAAAGTGGAAAATTATATTTTATTTTTTAGCATAGTTTTGTCACATTTATTTTACGTTTAAAAAGAATTTTTTATATCATATTAAGTCATCTCAAAACTATTAAATGTCTTCAAAATAGCAATAATCAAAATCAGGTTAATTTTGAGTTTATTTCAAAGTCATTAAATTTACCAAAATCCACTACTTATAACCTGGCCTAATTTTGTAAACAATGATCGTATCGGCTTGCGTGCGATATCATTTGATTCAGAATAAAAAAATTCATAACAAACGATACCATATTCGACATTTTAAAAATAAGCTCTGTTCGCCCATGCTGTATTAAAGCCCCCCCCCCCTCCCTCTTCAAAAAGAACTCCGCGATGAAACAACTTTATTTTTGGGGGGACTCATCGTATCTTCATTTCTAGTGCCAAAATGAAGTTCTTATCAAATAAATTTTCTTGAATGGCTATCAGTTGCTGCTGTAAAAACCTACGTTACCTTTAAACCAAGTTTATGGGTCAGATTTGTGGACGACATATTAATTATATGAGATCATGGCCTTCCAGCGCTTATGAATTTTCTTTAACATGCCAACAATAGTGACAATAAGATAAAATTCACTTTGGAATTAGAAATAAATAGAACGTTACCGTTTTTGGATGTTTCCCTCACTAGGAATGAACTAACTCATTGCATTGATAGGACAGTTTACAGAAAATATTGTCGCTCAAACAATACAATTCCTTATAATAGCCACTCTCCATTTCATTATAAAGCTTCAGCTTACCGGTTTTATATTAGACGTGCATTTGAAGTTTGCTCTGATACTCACCTGCAAGAAGAACTGGATAAAATTAAGTCAATTACTAATAGTAATGGTTTTTCCACTAAATTTATTGATAAGTTGATTTATAAGTTTAAGCACGCAGAACCAGCTAAAATAGAGTGTATTAGTAAAAATGAAGTTAAATTTATGGCAGTTGATTACATTCCTCGTTTATATGAAAAATTAAAATACATCCTAAGGAAATATAGTATAACGTTAATAACTAGAGATAACACCAAATTAATTAATCTTGTGCAAAAAAGAGTTGATCCTATTAGTATGGAAAGTAAGTCAGGAGTTTATATCATCCCATATAGAAGTAAAGAGACAAATAAGATATTCAATTACATTGGTATGACCACAAGAAAATTCCAAACAAGAGTTAAAGAGCATATGCAGGATATTAATAAAAATAGACCGGCTACCGCCCTCTCAAGGTTGTTTCAAACTAAAGATATTGACATCCTTTTCAATCGAGCAAAAGTCATTATCCGGGCTTCTGATTTTAATAGTTGTGCTATTTTAGAGTCTTTGGAAATTTTAACCCAAGCAGAAAATTGTTGTAATGACGTATTATCATACCAAATTCCGCGTATCTGGTTTAATTTACTTAATATTACTGGAAAGTTCGGTCTCCCGGAGGATTGAGCTTTCTCTACCTTCCCCCTCCTTCAGTTTAATGGATACGACCACCTGCGGGCTTCCTGAAGTGAGTTTCCGGTCAATCTGTAGCAGTAAACATCGAGCGTCGAGTGTTTTTATCAGTCAATCCTCTTCTCCTTGACAATGGCTTAAGGTTAGCCGAAAGCGCTCGGAGTAGCTTTTTATCATTTTAACATCTAGTGTTTTTAATTTTAAAAAACATTTGTATATATTTTATCACACCTATTTAGTAATGTGTTTTAAATGAAGCATTTGAATGTTTCCATGTTTTTATATAATAAACAAAGGTGAATCTGGCGTTCAAGATTGGACTATTTTATTAAGTCAATTTATTACGTTACTTGCACCAAATTATAGTTTTCGACATCGTATTCATAAAACTTGTCGTAACTATGTAACAAATGATCGTATCAATTTGCAAATGGTAATCATTCGATTAAAAAAAAACATAATAAACGATACCTGTCTCTTAACATACTTTAAAAAATTTTATTTGCCCCTACCGCTCCCTGAGTTAAAAATGCCCCCAAAACATGATAAAAGAACTTTATTTTTTAAGAACTCATCGAATATTCATTTTTAGTATCAAAATGAAATTCTTCCCAAACTTTGGTGAATGGTCACTAGTTGCCGCATTTCTACTCAATTTTTTATTGTATATTTTTTATCTGTACGCTAATAGTCGTACTTTTGAAGGTTGTGCGAGTTTTGTGCAGGATTCCATATAATCGGATGTTTGTCAAATGCTTGACATTTTTATGCTATATAGACCGAGTAAACAAGGATTTATAGTTTAAAGTAGATTCCAAATCGCCACAAATACGCTACCACACCCGCAGGAATTAAACCCGACATAGTTGAATCGGAGGCCACAGGGCTAACCGTTCAACTACTTGGTAAGCCCCAATAACTCCCAATAACATACCTTAATTTGTTTAGAAGTTTTATTAGGCTCGCTAATTCTCAATTAGTTATGCTTATTCCCTTCTAATTTTTAGAAGTTAATTAAAAATATTATCTAAAAATAAGTGGTCCATGTACATAACCAATGCAAAACAAACCTAGATGAGTATAAACACACACACTCAATTTTAATTTCATACATAATTTTTTAAAGAAAATATAATTTATTTTCATTTCTTTTTGGCCAGAGTGGAATATATTGCTAAAACTTATTAACTTCCAGAAGGAAAAAAAAACTCATTTTAAAATTGAAATTTCCCTATTCTTAAATCTGAATAAATATAATTCCACAAAAACAAAATATTTGAAAAGTTTCAAGAATTTAAAAAGAACAAAGTTATAATAAAACAATACAGTATGTAAAATAACAAAGTTTATTTTCACACAGTTACAAATAATAGTTTCTAACACAAAGTATTAACATAATATTTACCAAATTAACATACAATTATTTAACATTCTTCTCCATATTATTTCCGTGTCTTTGCATCCTAAAAGAGAGAAACAATAGAGTGCATTTTAAAAGTTACAAGTTAAATTTTTACTGTTTTCAAGAATCCTGCTTAGAATTAGTTCTAAAGGTGATCACAAATTATAACTCTTCAGTCAAAATGACCTAATCGCTAATGTTAATCCAACGACATATATTTTTAAAAATATCTCGTTTGTATTTTTATATTTTAAAAAGACTTTTTCTTTTGCATTGGATAGCTGAGGTAAATTTCTGCAATTGTGGTTTTTTACTTTATTTTAAGTTCGTTGAAGTTTTTATTTTATTTTCTTTCTTTATTTTTATTTTTTTTTTATTTTTTTTTTTTTTTTTGTGTGCGGACACTTTCACTCTTTTCACTGTTTATACCGGCTCCAAAAATGAAAGCATATAAAAAAAAAAATCATTTAAAAATATTGAAATGCAACCGAGTTACCTTAAAAAAATTCTCTTATTGGATTAACAATGACGAATGGGTGTTTCCGCTTGACTGAAGTAGCCTCTTAACCCTTTAAGCTTCGACCCACACAATTGTGCGGGCGATACTAAAGTAAAAGAGAATGACTATTTCCTGTTTTTGTGCGATTTAAAACCAAATCTGCACATTTATATGTTTTAGATGTTTTGATAAAACACAACTAGGGGGTACCAACTACAATACAGGGTTAGATTTTCTGCTTTTAAAAAGACTATATTATCTGACAGCAATAGACAAAAAGTATGTACTGTCGTAATTTCTTTTAAATATGATTTACAGTGTTTGCTTAGATTTAATATTTCTTTTCATATAGTTTATTCATGATTTTAATTGATTTTGTCTTTGATAAATTTAATTAGGCTTCACAAAAGTTGAAAAACAAATGAACCACACAATTGTACGGGTCCGGCATTTACCATTTCCAAAATAGGTACAATTCCTAATACATAAAATTTTTATTTTTAAGTGATTTTTTTAAACTTATGTTTTTAGCAATTTATTTTTTATTAATTACATTTTTAAAGCTGACCAATTTTAAATTAATAGGTTTGTACTATTCATGATTTCTATTTAAAATGGATAGAATTAGATATATAATATGCACATGTAACGAACTGTATGTTTCTGCTCTGAGTTATAGAGGCCATATATGATTTATAAGTTTTATATGAGTTATATGGATACCACGAGATTGATTTTTAAGTTTGATAAATTCATTCCATTTTGTCGACACAGCAAGTAAACCACCAGGAATAAATAATAAATTAGGGAAAGTTCAGCAAATGTTCGACAGATTCCGTAGTGTCTGCTTGAATTTACCAGGAGATCAGGGAAAATTTTCCATAGATGAGCAGACGATTCCTTTTTTTAGGACGTGCCTTAGTAAAGCAGTATATAAAAAACAAACCACACTCTGTTATAACAGCATCATCTGGGATAGTTTTAAATTTTGTATTATACCAGTGGGAAAGTACAGACCAGGTCCACAAGAATCTAGGCTTAGGACCTGCTGTAGTCCTTACTCTGGTTCAGACCTAGTTTTAAGTACTTCGATCGGTATTTCAACAAAATACCGCTGCTGGAAAAATTTAAAAAAAAAGAAATTTGAAGGATCAGACACAATCCAAACGAAGTGAAGGGCATACCATTTGTCAAAGGCTCTTAAGAGGGGTGCGAGCATTGAGCACGTCTCAGAAAATGAAATTGTAGTGGTCTGTCCAAAAACAAAAATTGTTTCAAATATTTTCATTGTGGTTGATGAAAGTTATCTCAATAAACAACAACTTTTTTTGCTTAAACTTTTATTTTTAGATATTTGCACACATAATCCCAAACTACACAATTGTGTAGATTTAGCCCAAAAACGGCTGCATTAAGGCCGAACCCACACAATTGTGCGGGTCCTCTCTTGTCATAACCTGACATCGGGTATTTTTTTTATATTTTTTTCAATCAAATACGATCCTATCGATAAAGGGAAACCACCCAAACTTTCAATTTCTACCAAAAAAACTCCCGTTCTTAAAGGGTTAAGAGCCCATAACTAGCACTTGGAAAAAGTCGAACGCTAATGGTAAATCTATGGGAGCGTTATTTTCAAATTTCTCGCTGAAATTTTAATATTTTTGAATGTTTTTTTTTTTTTTTTTTCGCATAGAATAGCTGAGGATGATCTACAACCGGACTAGTTTTTACTTTTCCGATTATTTTTTTTTTTCTATAATAGGATAGTTTCAATTTCGGAACCGGTTCCGAAAGTAATTGTATTTTTTAAAAAAGAATCTGAAACCAAAATCGAAAAAGTAAAAACTAGCCAGGTTGTAGATCATCCTCAGCTATCCTATGCAAAAAAAAAAAAAAAAAAAAAAACATTCAAAAATATTAAAATTGAGCGAGATATTTGAAAATAACGCTCCCATAGACCGTTTTTCCTTTTCCCCGTGACTGAAGAGAGTTCTTTGGGAATCTACATTAGTCATGCGAAGAAACCCTAATGAATGAAACCCATACTTAACCCTAATGTTAAGTATGTGGGAGAAATCTTCACAGCGATAAAGCTATACAACTTAAATGAGAGAGAAATATATGCATAGGATACCTGAGGTCGATATACATAGTTGTGCGTTTGTAATTTTTCGATTTTGTTCAAGTTTTTTTTTTTTTTTTTATGTGGACATTTTTACTATTAGAACTGGTTGTAACGCGTTGTGAAAGTGAAATTATCCTCATATAAAAAAACAAATGCAAACAAAATAGAAAAGTACAAACTCACAACAATAGATATTGACCTCAGGTATCCTGTTTAACGAAAATTATTTAAAAATATTAAAATGCGAGTGAGAAATCTGTAAAGATTTTTTTCATAGATTTAACTTGAGTTTTTCCGCGTAAAGGGTCTACACTAGTCACGCGAAGAAATTTGATCACTAATGTTCAACCTATGGTTAAAATCTTTTCAAATTTATCGCTTGAGTTTTAATATTTTTACACGATTTTTTTTCAGGGTACCTGAGATCGATATCTAATGTTAGCGTTTGTGTACTTTTTCGATTTTGGCTACAGTTTTTTTATACGAAAATAGTTTCACTTTCAGAACAGGTTCCAACCTCTTCCGAAAGTGAAAGTGTCCGCATATTGAAAAACTGTTACCAAAACCAAAAAAGAACAAACGCACAACAATTTATTTCGACCTCGGATATACTATGCAAAAACTCTTTTAAAAATATTAAAATGCAAGCGAGAAATCTGTAAAGAATCCTCCCATAGGATTAACATTAGCATTAGAATTTCTCCGCATGACTAACATAAGAGGCTATTTCAGTCACGTGAAAACACTTGTTCGGTAATGTTAATTATGTGGGAGAAATTTTTAAAAATATATCTCGTTTTCATTTGATTATTTTTAAATGATTTTTAGGTGCGTTCGTAATTATATACATACGTAACACCTATAGTTGTCGTTCGGTCCGTCTGTCTGTCCGTCCGCATATAACAGAGAAAAAACTACCCAACCGAATAGTCTGAAATTTTAAATATATAATTGTTGCAAAATTTTGGCGAAATATTTCAAATTTTGTGAAAATCGGATGTATAGTTTAATTACAGGGACATTCAAAAGTTTTCCGTTACATTACGGCCAATGGGGAAAATTATTGCAAGTGCATTTTAATGATGTTACAGCCTTCCGAACGGTCTGAAATTTTAAATATGTAATTGTTGTAAAATTTTGTTGAGTCATTTCCAATTTTATGAAAATCGGATGTATAGCTTAATCAATGCAAAAACCCTTAACGGGTTAAAAGTTTGTGACGCAGCACTTTATCTTATGCTCTAAGAATTTTAAATATGGAACTTAAAAATAATGATATCAAATTTTGAGTGACGCTATGCTATTAATTATAATCTCTCTATATATTATTTATTTCATCTTTTTATTTTTTTATAATCGCATGTGCAAAAATTATGTTCAATTTAAAAAAATGTATAAAAGTTTATTCATTGATGCTTTAACATTTACACCTATCATAAATTCCAAGTATGAGTTTTAAAAGATATGATATCAAAATTTTAGTGACGCTTTGATGTGGCTTTAAACGATTTGTTTTAAAATTAAATTTAAATTATTTTTGTTTTGGCTAAGATATATTCACACATCTAAATAATAGTTTTAATTTTCCAATATGCTTTAAATTTGTCACTTTCACTGAATTTATATAATGCATTTAAATGTATTTATTTGAATAAATTGATTTATGCTTTGTCCAATGCTATTAAAAATTTAAAATAAGATTTGCGTAAATAATTTTTTTGCCTCATAGTATCCATTTGAATGCATTTCCCTTAGTTTGGATACAATGACGCAAAAAAATTATTTACGCAAATCTTATTTTAAATTTTTAATAGCATTGGACAAAGCATAAATCAATTTATTCAAATAAATACATTTAAATGCATTATATAAATTCAGTGAAAGTGACAAATTTAAAGCATATTGGAAAATTAAAACTATTATTTAGATGTGTGAATATATCTTAGCCAAAACAAAAATAATTTAAATTTAATTTTAAAACAAATCGTTTAAAGCCACATCAAAGCGTCACTAAAATTTTGATATCATATCTTTTAAAACTCATACTTGGAATTTATGATAGGTGTAAATGTTAAAGCATCAATGAATAAACTTTTATACATTTTTTTAAATTGAACATAATTTTTGCACATGCGATTATAAAAAAATAAAAAGATGAAATAAATAATATATAGAGAGATTATAATTAATAGCATAGCGTCACTCAAAATTTGATATCATTATTTTTAAGTTCCATATTTAAAATTCTTAGAGCATAAGATAAAGTGCTGCGTCACAAACTTTTAACCCGTTAAGGGTTTTTGCATTGATATCATTACTTTTTTGAGGTTATTGAAAAAAAAAAAAAAAACAATAAACACACACAAAAAAAATTAAAGACCAATACAAAGAATTCATAGTCAGGATTTCAATTCACCTTCAATCTCTCCCCCCTCCCTCCCCGCAAAAAAGGATGACCATACTTCAATTTTAAAGAGCATCGTGCAATGAGATTTTTATAAGAACTCTTTGGTAAGATATGGAAGTAATGTACAACATGCATGTTTAGAGGGTATTTCTGTTGGTTTGCTTCAGAGATATAAAAAGCTATGTTAAATTTTACTGTATAAAAAAATTACTTTGTTAAGAAAAATAGCAAGAAATATTATTCTTTAAACCTTTATATATATATATAACAATCATCGCTCACTTATAAAAGTAATTCCATACATTTATATTAAATCCAAAACTACAAATTTCTGCTTCTCCCTTTTGTCATTCCTAGTGCAAAAAAATTAAACATTCTTTAATTTTATATAAAATAATCTTTCACCATCCCTATTTAAAATTCTTTATTAACAATAATAATAAATCATATAAAATAATCCCCTGAGCTCCGAAGATTCCACTTCTGCTTTTGCACCCACCTCTCCAGCTTACCTAAATAATAAAATCTTTCAAAAATTAGTTTGAAAAAAAAAAAAAATCTGCAACATTTGTTGCTCACTAACATAAATAAATAAATAAGCTCTAACTTCCCTAATGTACAGTCATGGAAAAAAAAAAAGTAAACACCCCCTACTAACTCCTCAACAAATTACCGTAGAAGAAAGTTACTGGTACCGAACGATTGGAAATAAAGTCTACTTTTAAATGATGTATATAAAATTTGCTTAAGGGGTTATCTACATATTAAAACGAACCATAACTTTGTTTTTTTCAATAGCAGTACACAATTTTTACAGCATAAATGAATTCTACACAATTTAATTAGCCTAAAAACAAATTTTTATGCAATTCGTACTATAAGTTCCCGAGAAATTAATTATTTTAAAAGAAGCTTATTTTAAGGGCTGTATCCAAATTGAAGTTCGGTACTCGATTGTTAACCGAGAGAGCCCCCTTCTTGATCAAGGCACCTTAAGCGTCACTCAAGCAGTCAGTGAAGTTTGCTAGATTACAGGACAGCGTAAGACATTTCAAAATATCTAGTCACTTCTATCATAGACGGCCCCTTAAACCATAATTTTGCCATTTTTTAAGCATAATTTGAAAACTATTTGGAAGAAAAATGTGAAATTTTGGATTTCCATAAAGCAGGACTTAATAAATCTAAATCCATCAAAAAAATTTTAGGTTACAATTCATAATTTTTTCGAATATTAATTTCATAATTCATATATTAAAATTATAAAAATTGCAAATTCAACGTATTTATGTTTGGGTATGTTAGTATTACTGTTACACAAAAAATTAGCACATTAGGAGCATAATTTCAGGAGATATGAATAAAAATATGAAAATATAATTTAACATTAGAAGCACTAAATTTTGAATGTTTATAATTCAAAAACTTATTATTCAAATTACTTGAAATTTGGTGCCTAGGCATAGTTTGAACCGAAGATTTGAAATATCTCGTTAAAATTGGGTATTGCCATTGAAAAAAATGAAGTTTGGATTTGTTTTAATATGTAGATGGCCCCCTAAGCAAATTTTATATACATCATTTAAAAATAGACTTTATTTCCAATCGTTCGATACCAATAACTTTTGCCTACGATAATAATTTGTTAAGGAGTTAGTAGAGGGTGTTTACTTTTTTTTTTTTTTTTCCACGACTGTACATTTCAGCTCTTCTCCCTCCCCCTACTCCCCAACATTAAAAAAATTTAAATCTTTATTTTTATACAGAAAATTCTTCTATATAAATTATCCTCCTATTCCTCAAAATTACCACTTTCCCACTCCAGCCTAGAGATTTCAATCTTTAAAGCTTTTTAGAAAATCGGATCTGCAAAGTCTGTTGCTTAATAATAAAATATACGTATAATCATGTACACTTTTAATTATTTTTCACACAATCAATTGATGTCATGATAATAGTTGTTCTGAGCGAATATTGTGTTGACTGGGCTGTCGTACAGATAGCTCAATTGGAAGAGTGCTGGCAATTAAAGCCAAGGGTTATTAAAGTTCACTGTAATTTCAAGATGTTTAACCCCTTCGCGACAAGAGCCCTTTGGTTAATTTTTAACCTTTTACTACAGGTTTTTAAAAACAGAAAATTTTCTGTAATTGAATCACAGAAATGCTCCCATTAAAGAAGGTAAACTTTACAATTAAAAATAAGTGGTGAGAATAATGAAGGATTCTGAACAGCTTAAGTGGCTAAGTATACCGGTCGCTACTCCCTAAGGGCTTAAAGATGCTTTTTTGCTATTATAACCTTTAGGATTTACAATATAAAAAAATCTTAATCACGTCTGAGGTAAATAAAGACAATGGAAAAAAATCAAAATGGCAATGTTTTGATTGGCAAATT
Source organism: Maratus speciosus (assembly GCA_963932465.1). Taxonomy (NCBI): domain Eukaryota; kingdom Metazoa; phylum Arthropoda; class Arachnida; order Araneae; family Salticidae; genus Maratus; species Maratus speciosus. The sequence continues at coordinate 480,924,849 of OZ010796.1, forward strand.
CTAAGCTGAGTAATTTGTGCTACAGAATGAAAAAAATATAAAGTTGTAATAATGTCCTCTTACAGATACTAAATCTTTAAGGTTTTTGATGTGTGAACTACATATGAATACAGTAGAAGATCTTTATAATGCACACCTTGGTATGAGAAGTTGTGCGTATTATAGAATTTTGCATTATATAGATCATATTTCATACATCATTAAATTTACTTCGTATATATGCTTTAAATTACATTCCTTGGAACCAGAAAATGTGCAAATTATGAAATTTTACATAATAGGTATAGATCACACATTATTAAATTACCTTAAAGATATTACCTTGAAATATAACATCCAAATATGCCTGGGCAAAATCATTATAAATAGTGGTAACTCATGACTGACAGTTTTGGGAACACTAAATGCATGGCTGGCCAATTTATTCTTTTTCACTATTTTTAATAATGAAATATTTGCCTTATTTTTAGCAGAATTTTCTTCCATTAAATAAAGCAAAAATTTATTTAAAAAAAAAAAACAACAACAAAAAAACCCAACAACAAAAAAACTTTTGGAAAGCATGCATTTTAGTGCTGCAAGAAAAACCTGTCATGAGCTGCTCTGATTATAACACTCATTTACAAAAAATTTTAATATAATAACAATGTTTTCATTACTCCAAAATAATGTGTTAAAGGCGATAATGTATCATATTTAGTGTTCCAAGAAATAGCAATATTTGTAAAATACATGTGCTTCTTAACTGAAAAATTCATTGTTTATATCTGAGAAATACATTACATCTTCTGCATTAAAATTTTTTAGTGGCAGGCTTTTGTGATTGAACAAGGGCTGCTTGCAGAGTGCTTTTAAGGATTTTACAATATAAAATTATGGCTCTTGAACTACTATTAATCAAATACAGTAATAGGGATAACAAAAATCATTAAATAGTTTATTTTAAAAAATTACTTGTATTTTCATCAGATATACTGATTATTACTACCATATGTTATGTGTAACATATTTATTAGAAAAGTTTCAACTATTTTCATGAAGTTTTGGATCCCCCCCCCCTGACATACTGTCAAATTTCGCGAGGTTTTTTTTTTTCTCGTGATGTTCCTCCCCCGACCGAGAATGGAGCGGGTTTTTTACAATCAACTGATTAATTTTGTTTTTCTTTTATTGCTACTTTTTTATGTTAGTGTGGTGATCCTTCAAATGCTGTTGCACAACGAGGCGATAAACGCGCTACTCTGTAAGTGGCACGGCAACCCTCCAGTATACAGGTGGAATTGATAAAAAGAGTTTTTGTAGTCGGAATATGCGGAATGTTACAGAATAGTGACTTGTTTAATGAAAGCAGAATAAAAACTTAATATTTAATTTAAGATGCGAGTCAGATTAATATATTAATTGAAATGGTTACTGAGTAATCACTTTATTAGTTTATACAAAGTCTAATTATCATGACAGCTACAATGCAGCTGCTAATGAAATTTTGTGAAACCAATCTTTTCTAAATAGTAACATGTTCTGAATTGTTCTTATTTACAATTATACTTCATTACCACAAATACCATATATAGTGCTGTCCTCTAAAAAAAACCCACAGGAAAATGTATCCTAAAAAAAACCCACTCTAGAACTTAATCAAAAAAATCACAGAAGTCAAAATTTCTTTTTGTCCTGTTTCTATATGTCATTTACAATAATAAAAGCACTTAAAATTACTTAAGTGTTTATTTAGTTTTTTAAAAAATAAGCAAAAAATTACATTTATATTTTTTCATTTGTAAATCCTTCAATTTACAATTATTAAAATATTATTATTATTATTATTATTATTATTATTTTTTTTTTTTTTTTTTGCAGAATTGTGTTTTAAAACTAATTAATAATGAAAGAAAAACTTTGCTGTTTAATATTTTGATTTCTAGAAGTGTTTTTACATGTGGGTTTTTTTCAAAGTCTTGTTTAATTGGCTGCCATTTTGTAATACATTGATAGAAAAAAAAATACTATACATTAAAATCTTAGTCAGGACAGGCTGTGAAAATGTAGCTACTTCAAATTGTTTTGTATTTTTTATTAAATTTTATATAGTGAGAAATTAAAAAAGTGGGTTTTTTTTAGAGGACAGCACAGTAAGGGAGCTGGCTACTTTTATATTTTTTAAAAGTAAATTATTTAAAGCTTTCTTTTAAGCATATTAACTTTAAAATTAAATAAAAACAAGTATCTTACTTTTGCAAAAAAGCTGTTTTATCTCATTTATCTATAAACTTTAATTACTAAATAAGGAAAAGTATCATGATGAAAATTTTTACTTTTAGGAGCTCAAAACAACCAGTCAGGATAAAAGGGTTCATTTTGAGCTAATCGTGATAATTTAAGTATATAAAGTAGAATTTACTATCAGTCAAAAATATGTCCAAGACTGAAATCAGTCCTGAGACTGAAGGTCTTGCACCCATGGCTGTAATCAATTAGCCTAAAAGCATAGCTTCAGGTGTTTTTTTTTTTTTTTCAGTTTTTCTTTTGTTACAGAGATAAACGGCAATAAGAATTTTTTTCCCCTTTAGGTTAAATTTTATAAAAAATAAAAATACTACGATGCTTTAATTTTTGAAGCTGAAAAGAGTTGTATAAAAAAAAAATAAATAAACGAAAGATGTCATTTTAAGTCAATTTTCGTTTATAATATTATTAGAAACGATTCGCAAATGAATCATTTTATAAACGGGATTGGAAATCTTAATTTTGATTTCGTCATACCTTTTATTTAAATTGTGCGTTCTTTAAAAATGAAAGATTTTGTTTAATTTCTTTAAAAGAAAACTCAAAATTAAATTATTAATCTATCTGTATTACACTCACATATCACAAGAAATACCTATGATAACAAGAACGTTGTTTTGTAAGGAAAACAGTTATAAGTATTGTTGAAAATAAAAACAATTCAGAACATTATGCTAATTAGAAAGGATCGGTTGCAAAGAATGCTGTCTGGATAATTAGAAATTGTACTCACTTTCTCCCCTTGGAATACCATTTCAAGATCTTTGATATTTCTTATTTCTTCAGTCAACTTCGCGTATCGCGTAGTAATACATGGCGAAGTCTTATGGCGAATGCGATGAATTTTCATATCGATACGAGAATTTTCGATATGAGAATTTTTTTAAAAATGTGAAATATTTTCTCCTTAAAAAATGTTTACTTACTATGAATAACAGTGAAATAAAATACCTATAATTACAAAATACTGCTCCATTTTAAAAAATCAGCCTAAGTATTTTAAAGCACATAATAAACTGTTTTCGTAGTTTAAAAAAGATTTATTGCCAATATTCAGATTTTTAACTGTGACCTAAACTGCGCAAAACCGATGTGCAACGTTCTGTCTGCTAGCCCATAGAATAACATGTAATCCGCGATCCTAAGAAGTCCATTTTTTCATGCGGATTATATAAAAATTAAGAGTTTTCCTAGATACTAGGTTAGTCTTATCCACTTCGTCAAAAACAGATTCATTTTATATATTAAGGTTTTTAAAAAAATCTAGACAGTTTCGAAGAAAAAAAAAAGACAAACTTACACCATCGAAATTGCTTTCAAAATGGGTTTACAGATCTGAAAATATACTGCACGTAGAATTGTAAAAAATTCAGAATAGGATTAGACTGCAGATATAAGACTGTTTAAAAAAAATCAGAACAATAGGACCTATATTTGATGAGTTATTAACAGGCGGCTTTTCGCATTTTCTTTGATGTCGAGTTAGCTGTATATATGAGTTCCGCCATCTACGAATTCTACGATACGATACGATACGATTTTAGGCTTAAGGCTGCGTCACTCGGAATACTACCGTCTTCCATGATTACAGGGACAGTAAAAAGTTTTCCGTTACATTACGGCCAATGGGAAAAAATTATTGTAAGTACATTTTAATGATGTTACAGCCTTTCGAAGAGAATGAAATTGATATGCACTCATGAAGTGCACTAAAATATACATTCAGTAGAATAAGTGGTGCAAAAAATATTTATAAAACTAGTTATAGTAAGTACGCACCTCATTTGCCACGTTTGACGAGCAATTTCCAACTTGTTTTTTTTTTTTTTTTTTTTTTTTCGCATCTGACAGCTGAGGTCGATCTCAAAAAAGACCGTTTTTAGGTGCGTTCGTAATTATATAAATACGTAGCACCTATAGTCGTCGTTCAGTCCGTCTGTCCGTCCGTCTGTCCGTCCGTCTGTCCGTCCGTCCGTCTGTCCGCATGTAACAGAGCAAAAACTACCCAACCGAATGGTCTGAAATTTCAAATATATGATTGTTGCAAAATTTTGTCGAGCCATTTCTAATTTTATGAAAATCGGATGTATAGTTTAATTACAGGGACAGTCAAAAGTTTTTCTTTACATTACGGCCAATGGGAAAAATTATTGCAAGTGCATTTTAATGATATTACAGCCTTCCGAATGATCTGAAATTTTAAAGATATAACTGTTGCAAAATTTTGTCGAGCCCTTTCAAATTTTAGGAAAATCGGATGTATAGTTTAATTACAGGGACAGTCAAAAGTTTTTCCTTACATTACGGCCAATGGGAAAAATTATTGCAAGTGCATTTTAATGATATTACAGCCTTCCGAATGATCTGAAATTTTAAAGATATAACTGTTGCAAAATTTTGTCGAGCCCTTTCAAATTTTAGGAAAATCGGATGTATAGTTTAATTACAGGGACAGTCAAAAGTTTTTGTTTACATTACGGCCAATGGGAAAAATTATTGCAAGTGCATTTTAATGATATGAGAGCCTTCCGAATGATCTGAAATTTTAAAGATATAACTGTTGCAAAATTTTGTCGAGCCCTTTCAAATTTTAGAAAAACCGGATGTATAGTTTAATTACAGGGACAGTCAAAAGTTTTTCTTTACATTACGGCCAATGGGAAAAATTATTGCAAGTGGATTTTAATGATATTAGAGCCTTCCGAATGATCTGAAATTTTAAAGATATAACTGATGCAAAATTTTGTCGAGCCCTTTCAAATTTTAGGAAAATCGGATGCATAGTTTAATTACAGGGACAGTCAAAAGTTTTTCTTTCCATTACGGCCAATGGGAAAAATTATTGCAAGTGCATTTTAATGATATTACAGCCTTCCGAATGGTCTGAAATTTTAAAGATATAATTGTTGCAAAATTTTGTTGAGCTATTTCAAATTTTAGGAAAATCGGATGTATAGTTTAATTACAGGGACAGTCAAAAGTGTTCCGTTACATTACGGGGAATGGGAAAAAATATTGGAAGTGCATTTTAATGATGTATCAGACTATGCGCTTTATGAAGTGCAAAAAATTATACATTCAGTACAATATGGGGTGCAAAAAATAATTATAAAACTAGTTATAGTACGAACGCACCTCATTTGCCACGTTTGACGAGCAATTTCCAACTTGTTTACTTTTTCGATTTTGTTTGCAGGATTTTTTTATGAGGATGCTTTCACTTTCGAAACCGATTCCGAAAGTGAAAGTGTTCTAATTAAAAATACTTGTAAACAAAATAAAAATAGTGCAAAAGGATCTTTGCACAGATCCACCCCAGCTTTCAAATACAAAAAAAAAAAAAGAAAAAAAATTAAATTATTAAAATGCAAACGAAAATACCTTTAAAAAATTCTCTCATTGTATTAATATTAGCGAACGGCGTGTTTTCGCGTTACTGAATTAGTCTCATAACACTACATATACATATGCTTAACCCACTACATAATTATACAATATACATAACCTACACTAGTCACGCGAAAAAACTCCAGGCAATAGAGATCGTATAGGGGCTCTACCTAGCAAAATTCATGGTAGTTCTGGAAAAAGGCTTACTATATGTTTTTTGGGTAGCTGAATCCGGATTTGTAACTTCCCTCCAAAATTTCCCCCGGCAACCCCACCCCCCAAAATTTTCGTAAAAAGCCCCCCAAAAAAGGTTTTTATTAAAAAAATCAATTTTTTGATTGTTTTAGGGAAAAAGTAGCTAGAAATTCAGAAAGTAGACAAAATTTGCAACAAATTAGATATATGACATTATGACTTAGGATGGAGGGGAAGGGGGGGATCTGCCTCGGAACATGCGCGCGGTGCTGCGTGAACTAAGTTGCGCAATTCCACTTAACCACTCACACGTTTACATTCGCCCTCCCATCTCCCCTCCGAACTTTCTCTATAAGGTTTACTTTAAGTTTTTTGGGTCGCTGAATCCGAATTTTTAACTTCCCCCCAAAATCCCCCCCCCCAAATAGTTGTTTTTAAATTAAATCTCTTATTATTTTAGGGGGAAAGCATTACGAAATTCAGAAACTAGACAAAATTTACAACAAATAGGATATATGACATTATGACGTAGGATGAACGGGGAGGGGGAGGGCTGCCTCTGAACATGCACTGCGGCGCTAAGTGCACTAAGTTATGAAGTCCAGGCAATATGGGATTTTACCTGGGAAAAATTAATACTAGTTCTGGATTTCGACTCACTTTATGTTTTTTGAGTCACTGAATCCGAATTTCTAACTTCCCACCAAAATTTCACCCGGCCACCCCCCAAAAATTGATTTTTTGAAAAAATTTGGTTTTTGAGAAAAGCTCGCGGGAAATGTTCCGAGGCGGCCCGCTCTCTCCCCGTTTATCCTACGTCATAATGTCATATATCCCATTTGTTGCAAATTTTGTCTAGTTTCTGAATTTCGTAATGCTTTTCCCCTAAAACAATAAGAAATTTAAGTTAATAACAACTATTTTGGGGGGAGTTGGGGGGGGGGGGGGGGGATTTTGGGGGTAAGTTAAAAATTCGGATTCAGCGACCAAAAACTTAAAGTAAACCTTATAAGGAAAGTTCGGAGGGGAGATGGGAGGGCGAATGTAAACATGTGAGTGGTTAAGTGGAATTACGCAACTTAGTCCACGCAGCACCGCGCGCATGTTCCGAGGCAGATCCCCCCTTCCCCTTCATTCTAAGTCATAATGTCATATATCTAATTTGTTGCAAATTTTGGCTTTTTACCAAAATTTGGGGGGGGGGGGTGCCGGGGGAAATTTTAGTGTTAAGTTACAAATTCGGATTCAGCCACAAAATAAACATAAGTAAGCCGATTTCCAGAACTACCATTAATTTTTCTAGGTAAAATTCCCTATTGCCTGGACTAATAAGGGAGAAATCTTTACAGTTAAAATGCAATACAGCTTAAATAATAAATATATTTGCATAGGATACCTGAGGACTACGAGTATATATATGGCATTCTCACAATCTTTTGACTTTCGGGAATAAAAATCTGGTGAAATTAAACATGCTAAAATCACATTTTAAACTGATAGACAAATGTCTTACTGATTCAAAATAAAGAAAAAATGGTCAGCAGCGAAAATTTTTTTTTTTTAACTGCGGTTTAAGTTAAATTTGCGAGTTTAATTTTCCTTACCATGTTACCACTTTAACTTTTTATTTTCTTCTAAATTTTTATTTATAATGAACTTGCATAGTACCCACAGGACATTCAAATAAGAAATAATAAAAATGTAGTACTATTAATACAGGATTTTTGTATAACATTGTCTTAAAGGGGTGTTAAAGAAGGGACGGTAAGATAAAAAAAAAGGTAGGGGCGGTATAGGAAAAAAAGGACGAAATGGGACAAAAAGGGATTGTAAGGATGGAACGGTAAGATGAGGGGTTCATCTTCCGGTCCCAGGCCCTTTTCAGGCCCATTTGTCGACGCAAGGAACCACCCGTGAAGCAAGCCCCGCGACGCGTCCCGAAGGTCGCCGCCAGACAAGCTCCAACAGAGCGGAACCCCGCGCCAACTCCGGTCAAACCGACACCGCTGCCCAGCGCACACGGTGACGGCTATTCCCAAGAAGAGACGAACGGCCGCTACGACAGTCCTCACCACCCAGCTAGAAAAACCAAGTGGTCCCTAAACTTGGTTACTCGAGCCGGTAGACCCCGCAAGCCATCGCAGGAACCAGACGCCTATAAAGACGCTGGGCCCACGGACTGAACCGAGGCTTCCCGACCCGAATTTAATTTACGGACAGGCCCCCAAGATCAGATGCCATTTTCCGGCAGAGACATTTATGTGGGCCAGCCGATAGGAAAGTTAGTGAGGAGCCCCTAGCTTGAAAACCAGGGAGGACGGGGAAAATCCCTCCGGCCGTAAAGCGACCCAGCTCCTGGCTTTTCGCCCAAACCACCCGGCTCAACCGACGGAACCCCTCGCGGATCACGCCGGGAGCCAGTTGGTCCAGACTAGGTGCCGTTAGCGACCCCAGGCGGGCACGGAAAGCTCCACCTAGACGGAATAGACTCCGCCTCGCTAGGGGGTCGGACGGAACGGAGTCCCGCCAGCCCCCACCGACTCGACTCCGTCCTAGGACAGAGAAGCCAGCGGAGGCCGACAGAAGTCCGCCCGCCACTACCTTACCTCACGGCCGTCGAGGGTACCCAGGCCCGAAGGCCCCTGACCCCGTGCAGTGACCGGCCGCTACCTTTGTTAGTGCGTTCGAAAGTTAGGTGAAGGCACCTCTAGGTCCTCATCACCAGGCGAGGCAAACTCCGGTACCGCATAGACACGGAGGACCTGGATCGGACCAAGAGTTCACCCGAGGCACAATGAGCCGCCGCGTTACCGGCGAGCCTCCGGCCCGTTTCCCTGCGGGAATAGCGTTCGATGGTGGACCTGCCGGCCGACCCCCTCCCAAGGGTCACGGCACGACATGGAGCAACCAGAACCATACTGGCCTCCCCACGCGACCGCTCCTTGGTCAACGGGGGCACCGCCAAACCCTACCACCCTGAGGGTCGGCTCCCAACTGCTCCAGCTGAGGTCCTCGGAGGGATGAGCCACCCAAGTCATAAAGTAACTTGGGCGCTGTCCGAAACCCTCGCCCTTCGGTTGCTCCGGGAGTCCCTGCATGGCGTTCCCGCGAGCCCCGTCGTCACTAGCGAGCACCGAGGACTTTCCACTACGAAGCCCTCACTCATACTTGAGGCTCCCTCTTAGTCAATAGGTGGATGGGGTCCTATCGCCTTAGCTATCCTTTGCCCAGAGTCACCACCCGTCCACCGCCGGCTCTGGGATCAGACTATGGAGTGTCGCTACCCGGCTTGGCCAGAGAACCCGGCTGCCGGGGGTGGAAGCACGTCAACATCAAAACCGTGTCCACCCATGCACGACCTCCGCTAACCGTGGCCACCGGACTCTTTGCCTGTCGACCGCAAGTCTCACTTGGAGGTGGCGAATCGTCCCCATCCGGCCCCCTCGCATTCGTACACAACGAACTCTGCCGAGCTTCCGGTCGCCTCCCCCACTCAAGGGGTCGGGTCGGAACCACCCGGAGGGGCGGCCACAAAAAAAAAAGGAAAATTATCACCTATTTTTAGGAAAATCATGTTAAGAAGAAGTGATAGCCAAAATGTTCATTGATTTCTAGAAACAGTTGTTAACATTGGATTAAATAATTTTTTTTCTTAATTTACCTCGAAAAGTGCAGAAATAAACCTTGGGGACGTAACACTACCAATAAAGCCACGATCTTGAAATTGATATTTAAATGCGGATTTAAATTCTGCAGTAAATTTCCTGCCAAAGAATTGTAGACATTCTTTCTCTAGCATGAGAAAAAACTTGAAAAAAAATTCTGTGGCTGCATCTGAAGTGATTTTCTGTGTAAGTTTAGCAAGAGGGACGGTAAAGATGAAAAACCCCTGGACAGAGTTCAAAAAAAAATGTGTGCAGTTTTGTGCAAACTTTTTGCACAATATTTATATTAAACAATTGTCCCAGTTTCGCAAAAAAAATTACATCGATTTACTTTTATTGAAACAATTTTATACAGACAGCTCCAAATTTAAAAATCAGCATCAGGGACACGGGACACGGGACGGTATAGGAGTTTTCCTGGTATTTGGACCCCAACATCGTCCAAAACTTATTTATCTCGTTAATATTGTTATGCAATCATGCAATGAAATGTTCCCCAGTATATGAAATAAAAAAAACACAAAAAAATGTATTAAAATAAAAATTATTATTCAGGGACATAAAAGTCAAAAGATTGCGAGAATGCCCCATATATTGTTGTGCTTTTGTACTTTTTCGATTTTGGTTACAGTTTATATATATATATATATAAGTACAGTTTCACTTTCAGAACAGGTTTCAAAATTGAAGGTATCTGCATATAAAAAATAGCATAAAAACTCGGAAAAAGTACAATTGCACAACTATAAAAATCATCCAGATGTATCATATGCAAAAAACAATATTAAAAAATATTAAAATGTGAGCCCGAAATCTATAAAGAACTGTCCATAAGATTAACATTAGTTCGAATGTTAAATTTTACTTCGGGTGATTAGTGTCGGTTCTTAAGAATTACGTTTTATTAAAGATTGTTATCATAGAAGAAAATAATAAATAAAGATGCAGTTGAACACTATTTTACATGTGAAAAAGGATTCAAAACGAAACATCTTTAACAATAACACAAATAAATTGTCTTCGAATCTGACATTAACAATATAACAATGGAATTAAGGTTTTAAGGTCGAAAGTTTTAATTATCGCAAAAAACTATTTTGTAACTATTAAAATAATATTTTGGTGCTATGGTATCCGAGGTTTTAAGTATCACAAAACTATTTTATAACTTTTTTTTTGGGGGGGGGGGGGGAGGGTTTAAGTGATTATTCAATGCATTTTAGTTATTTAGCTCTAATTCATTGCAAAAAAACTTACCAATCAAGTTTCACTACAATTGTTTGCGGCAGGACTCGAAATGGAAAAATTTACGAGCCGGAAATCTATTTTTCAAAGTTTGACGATTTTTTTTTAAGTTTTAGGCAAATTTATGTCTAACAATAAAAATCAATTTTAAAAACAGCATTCAAAATTCAAAATAATCAAAAAAGTTATAGTCAGCACAATAAAAGCTATATGTATAAAACTATAATAATAATATGTTTTAACGAATCGGAACGATATTTACCATAATTTCACAAACCAGCCGGAGTGTATTGGAGGGTATACCTTCTGGATTTTTTAAAAAAGCTCCGTATACCACCGGTTTCTCGAATAAAGCTATATCGTATATACTCTAGACATGACGTTCATGACTTTAGCGTACACCCTCTGATTTTTTTACGATTACAACACTGCAAACCACATCAATATTTGGCATAATTTTACGAACCGCAATATTGTTCCGATTTGCTCCGGCACATATCAAGCCCAGGTTTGCTGACGCGAAAAATTAACAATTTCAAAATATTCGTATTTAAAATTAAGAAAAATAGGAAATAAAAAAACTTATACACATCCGATTAACAAGCAATTATGTCAAAAGAAAAGAGAAATTTTTAAAGAATTAAATAAAACTGACGCCGAAAGGAAATACTGTTAATAACTTTAATAAAAATTAGAAAATAGCGATACAATAGAAGTCCATGATAAGAAGCATGGAGAATAGCACACCAAGAAACTGCTTTAAATACTTAATATTTATATAGAGAAAAGGGTTTAATGGCCATGAAAAGATAATTTAAATTTAAAAATACATTCAAACGCACTGCTGAATTCAAGGAGGGGCATTCCCCCCGGAAGGTTTGAGATTTTATGCTTTTTAATAAGCAATTTCCACACCGAATCTCTAAAATGTCCTTCCCCCTCCAGAGCCGCAGAAATTGCTCCCGGAGAAAAATATCTGAATTCAACACTGCTCGATCGGCGTGAATAGCAAGAAAAAAAAGGAAATATTAATTAAAACGATACCTTGGAATTTCCCCTTAAAGTTGAGAAAAATTCATTTAAAAATTAAAAATTTCAATAATGCCTTAACATGGATCAAAAACTAACTATTTCAAAAATGTAAGCATTCCTCAGTAAATAAACATAACTTTTTAATTTATTAGAATTTCTGTACGAAATAAGTTGTAGTTTGTACAGAGAAAATACAAAAATATCCGAATCACATTTGAATAATTAAAATAATAAATACCTTTATATCTGGGTTCTTTACTTGAATGCTAATCCAATGACGCCGCTAATCATGGGATAAAGAAGTGTTGTAATTTTGTCTTTGTCAAATTTCCGCGCATGCGCGTTTATATCTGTTCTCCTTCCAACAAAAGGAATTTTTCGCTTACGTCGTTATTTTATGACAGTGTTGTATCAGTTTTTGAGCAAAGTTGCGTTGCAAGGGAGAGATTGATTATATTCCGTCTACCTAGTAGTGTCCTTGCGGCAATATTATTACTTCAAATTTGTCGTGACAAGAAAATATCAAGAAAAAATTAACCTTGCTGCAATTGTTCAAGCTGTCTGGGTTTTCCAATTTTTTAATACCTCATTTAAAATTTAAAATTTATTTTTTTTAATGGCAACCCTTTTGAAACAAGATGGCGAATGAAGCTGGCCAACGAACTCGGTCGAGACATTGGTGTGTACTATGTACAGACCAAGTTACATCCAAATCGGTTCATAAATACGCCTGATATCGCGTGACAAAAATCAGGTCGTTTTAAAATGTCAGCCACAATCGAAATTCAAAATGCTATAACTCAGCCATTTTTTTAGATATAAACGAAACAAAAACTGTTCCGGAATCTTTGTATTAAGGTCAAACACATACGAAAAAAATCTTTTTCATTTTCCAATTTTTTGGTATCTCATTTTAAATTTAATTTTTTTTTATTTTTTTAAATGGCTGCCATTTTGAAACAAAATGGCGGATGAAGCTGGACAACGAACTCGATCGAGATATTTGTATGTACTATGTACACACCAAGGTACATCCAAATCGGTTCATAAATACGCCCGTTATCATGTGACAAAAATCAGGACGTTTCAAAATGTCATCCACGCTAGAAATTCAAAATGCTATAACTCAGCCATTTTTTAAGATATAGACGAAACAAAAGCTGCTCCCGAATCTTTTTATCAAGGTCAAACACATAAGAAAAAAATATTTTTCCAATTTTCAATTCTTTGGTACCACATTTCAAATTTAAATTTTTCTTAAAAATTTAAATGGCCGCCATTTTTAAACAAGATGGCGGATAAAGCTGGCCAACGAACTCAGTCGAGACATTGATATGTACTATGTACACACCGAATTACATCCAAATCGGTTCATAAATACGAGAGTTACAGTGTGACAAAGGTCAGATATATATAATATATATATATATATTTCCATAGCTTTTAATTTCTGTGTTAACTGAACTGTTTTATTCACCTTAATCTTATCATGCTTTTTGGATTCCATGTGCGGGAATATATTTTGAAAATCTACTGGGAATTAATACGGTATGTTTTGTAGGATTTCTATTGCTATAAATTAAATATTTAATGGGTTGTAGTTTTTTTCCATTTCATGCCATTTGATAATGTTCTGTATTCATCTTGAAACTATTATTTGATTATATTTATTTTTTAAATACAACCGAAAAAATTTTTTCAGCTTATAGCTTTTTTCCCACAGAAAACAACGAATTTGCTTATATCATTGAATTCTGTACTCTTGAAAACGTAATTCAATATATAAGTTTTTCAATTTTTTCGGAATCCATATTCTTCTTTTTTTCTTCCATGTTAATTCTTGTAATTAGGTATACGGTACTTTATTTTACACATACAGTTCTATATTGTTGGTTTATGACGTATAGTCAATCATTCACAATATTGCAGTTTTTGATGATGGTCGGCAATGTTTAATTAATGGTTATATATTAGCATGCAAATTATTATACTGCATTTGCGCATGTAATTATGAATGTAAGCTTTTTATGATGTTTTTATTATGATATCTTTTCATTTTGAATGAAAATTCATTTTGAAATATTTTGTCCTTAATATTGGTATCTTATATATATTTATATATACCTAGGCAGCTAAATGTTTTAGCAATCTTTTAAATATTATACGCTTAGATCCTTGCTGCAAATTGCGCATAATCTTTGTGTATTATCTATATGATTTCTACTTGTAGTTATCTGATACCTCCCTTAGGAAATTCCATTAATTTTTTCATTCTTATCATCGCAAAGTTTCATTTTATGATTTTACCGTTCTAATTCTGGTATTTTTTTTTAGATAATAAAGTAGATTTCTTCAGGGGGGCTCCGCCCCCCTGGACCCCCCGTGATTTCATTAAATTTACATATTTAACAGTTTATTCATTGTGCTAGCGGTTATCGTAAATCATAGATTAATTTTTAGCCTTATTTTTTAATACCGGTGAACAGAAGAAAATTTACATTGACGCAATTATATTAAAAGTTTAGGTTTTATGAACGAAAAAGTAATTTCCTTTTAAAAATAAAATAATTTTAATTTATATTTTCTGAAATGAGGATGCATTAGGAAGTAACACTCGTCAAAAAATATTTTTTCAGGCAATCTAGTTAATGTTTGGCTTTTAAGAATGAAAATATTTATTTCCCGATACAATGACGTCATTTTCAACAGCGATAATTTGTCGGTGCATAATTTTGATATTTACTATCTATTCGCTTTTCAAAAGTTTTTTCTTATTGAAATTTTCAATTAAAAATTAAACATTTCTGTTAGCCGTGTGCAGACGATAAACCGTGAGACATTGGTAACATTTTATTTTTTTAATATTAAGAATTAATATCATAACACAAGGCCCTTTTATTTCAACTTCAAAGCATATTCGCTTTGTTTTTGATACATGAGGTAAAAATCACCTTATTTTCGTATTTTCGTTTTATTTCCAATATGAAGACGTATATTCATGTCTATTGTTTATTTCATTTTCCTCTTGTACATGAAAATATTTCAAATCAAAGTTAACTGTTTAGGGTAAATTATTATTGCGGGATTTGATTTTCTTGGCAACGGTAAAAAAAAAAAAAAGAGTTAAATTTTATAGAAAAATGTCAATTTATTCTTTATGAAAATAATGAACTTTTTAATTTAAAAGAAATGTATTTGAACAAAATAAATAGAACATAGTCTGCCTTTATTTCTGGCGTAAAATCCATCTATATTTTGCAAAGACAAAAAGGTTTGTTTATATATAAAAAAAAAAAAAAAATCATCCCTTTTTGACGTTCATTTGACTTCAAACAATCACACATACTTTCACATCTGCGATATTTTTAGGCGTAGTTGCGTTGCTAGGCAACAGTTAAAAAAAAATTAAAACAATGAAATGTGTACATTCTAAAGAAGAAAATTTATAAAAGAAAATATTTTATGTTATTGGAACGCGTATATATAATCCCTCTATAAGTTATACACCGAATTTAAAAACTCTGACAAATGCATAGAAAAAATTTCAAACTAATATGAACATTGTGTAATTCCAATTAGGAAATTCCATCATCCATAATTTACCATTTAAATCCTTCAATCATATGGGTCATTTCCTTTCAACAAATAAAAATGGAAAAATCGTCTGACTTGCCATTGAAAAGCATTACAGAACAAAATAAAATATTCTATATTTCCCGAACGAATGAACCAAATTTAACCAAAAACTATACAGCTAAGTCCGAGTACCTCATCAACATGCCCAATTAATTTCAAGCCGATCGGATGCTTTTTGCGGCAGTTATCGCGGAACAGACAGACAGACAAACAAACGGAAACCAAAACATTTCGTGTCTCCACAGTAAGCCTTCACTGTATGAAGACGTATATTCATGTCTATTGTTTATTTCATTTTCCTCTTGTACATGAAAATATTTCAAATCAAAGTTAACTGTTTAGGGTAAATTATTATTGCGGGATTTGATTTTCTTGGCAACGGTAAAAAAAAAAAAAAGAGTTAAATTTTATAGAAAAATGTCAATTTATTCTTTATGAAAATAATGAACTTTTTAATTTAAAAGAAATGTATTTGAACAAAATAAATAGAACATAGTCTGCCTTTATTTCTGGCGTAAAATCCATCTATATTTTGCAAAGACAAAAAGGTTTGTTTATAAAAAAAAAAAAAAAAAAAAAAAAAAAAAAAAAAAATCCCTTTTTGACGTTTATTTGACTTCAAACAATCACACATACTTTCACATCTGCGATATTTTTAGGCGTAGTTGCGTTGCTAGGCAACAGTTAAAAAAAATTAAAACAATGAAATGTGTACATTCTAAAGAAGAAAATTTATAAAAGAAAATATTTTATGTTATTGGAACGCGTATATATAATCCCTCTATAAGTTGTACACCGAATTTAAAAACTCTGACAAATGCATAGAAAAAATTTCAAACTAATATGAACATTGTGTAATTCCAATTAGGAAATTTCATCATCCATAATTTACCATTTAAATCCTTCAATCATATGGGTCATTTCCTTTCAACAAATAAAAATGGAAAAATCGTCTGACTTGCCATTGAAAAGCATTACAGAACAAAATAAAATATTCTATATTTCCCGAACGAATGAACCAAATTTAACCAAAAACTATACAGCTAAGTCCGAGTACCTCATCAACATGCCCAATTAATTTCAAGCCGATCGGATGCTTTTTGCGGCAGTTATCGCGGAACAGACAGACAGAGAGACAAACAAACGGAAACCAAAACATTTCGTGTCTCCACAGTAAGCCTTCAATGTATGAAGACGTATATTCATGTCTATTGTTTATTTCATTTTCCTCTTGTACATGAAAATATTTCAAATCAAAGTTAACTGTTTAGGGTAAATTATTATTGCGGGATTTGATTTTCTTGGCAACGGTAAAAAAAAAAATAGAGTTAAATTTTATAGAAAAATGTCAATTTATTCTTTACACTGTAAAAAAAAATCTGTAAAGTTACTAAAGTCTTTCTAGGAAACTGGGATTCCAAGAACTTTTTATGTAACCTCAACAACAAAAATTCCTGTAACGCCGTCTGTTACAGGAATTTTTGTTGTTGCCGTTACATAAAAAGTTCTTGGAATCCCAGTTTCCTAGAAAAATTTTAGTAACTTTACAGATTTTTTTTTACAGTGTATGAAAATAATGAACTTTTTAATTTAAAAGAAATGTATTTGAACAAAATAAATAGAACATAGTCTGCCTTTATTTCTGGCGTAAAATCCATCTATATTTTGCAAAGACAAAAAGGTTTGTTTATATATATTTAAAAAAAAAAAAAAAAAAAAAAAAAAAAAAAAAAATCATCCCTTTTTGACGTTCATTTGACTTCAAACAATCACACATACTTTCACATCTGCGATATTTTTAGGCGTAGTTGCGTTGCTAGGCAACAGTTAAAAAAAATTAAAACAATGAAATGTGTACATTCTAAAGAAGAAAATTTATAAAAGAAAATATTTTATGTTATTGGAACGCGTATATATAATCCCTCTATAAGTTATACACCGAATTTAAAAACTCTGACAAATGCATAGAAAAAATTTCAAACTAATATGAACATTGTGTAATTCCAATTAGGAAATTCCATCATCCATAATTTACCATTTAAATCCTTCAATCATATGGGTCATTTCCTTTCAACAAATAAAAATGGAAAAATCGTCTGACTTGCCATTGAAAAGCATTACAGAACAAAATAAAATATTCTATATTTCCCGAACGAATGAACCAAATTTAACCAAAAACTATACAGCTAAGTCCGGGTACCTCATCAACATGCCCAATTAATTTCAAGCCGATCGGATGCTTTTTGCGGCAGTTATCGCGGAACAGACAGACAGACAGACAGACAGACAAACAAACGGAAACCAAAACATTTCGTGTCTCCACAGTAAGCCTTCACTGTATGAAGACGTATATTCATGTCTATTGTTTATTTCATTTTCCTCTTGTACATGAAAATATTTCAAATCAAAGTTAACTGTTTAGGGTAAATTATTATTGCGGGATTTGATTTTCTTGGCAACGGTAAAAAAAAAAAAAAAGAGTTAAATTTTATAGAAAAATGTCAATTTATTCTTTATGAAAATAATGAACTTTTTAATTTAAAAGAAATGTATTTGAACAAAATAAATAGAACATAGTCTGCCTTTATTTCTGGCGTAAAATCCATCTATATTTTGCAAAGACAAAAAGGTTTGTTTATAAAAAAAAAAAAAAAAAAAAAAATCATCCCTTTTTGACGTTTATTTGACTTCAAACAATCACACATACTTTCACATCTGCGATATTTTTAGGCGTAGTTGCGTTGCTAGGCAACAGTTAAAAAAAATTAAAACAATGAAATGTGTACATTCTAAAGAAGAAAATTTATAAAAGAAAATATTTTATGTTATTGGAACGCGTATATATAATC
This sequence comes from Maratus speciosus, assembly GCA_963932465.1. Taxonomy (NCBI): domain Eukaryota; kingdom Metazoa; phylum Arthropoda; class Arachnida; order Araneae; family Salticidae; genus Maratus; species Maratus speciosus. The sequence continues at coordinate 480,943,147 of OZ010796.1, forward strand.
CCTCTATAAGTTGTACACCGAATTTAAAAACTCTGACAAATGCATAGAAAAAATTTCAAACTAATATGAACATTGTGTAATTCCAATTAGGAAATTTCATCATCCATAATTTACCATTTAAATCCTTCAATCATATGGGTCATTTCCTTTCAACAAATAAAAATGGAAAAATCGTCTGACTTGCCATTGAAAAGCATTACAGAACAAAATAAAATATTCTATATTTCCCGAACGAATGAACCAAATTTAACCAAAAACTATACAACTAAGTCCGAGTACCTCATCAACATGCCCAATTAATTTCAAGCCGATCGGATGCTTTTTGCGGCAGTTATCGCGGAACAGACAGACAGACAGACAAACGGAAACCAAAACATTTTGTGTCTCCACAGTAAGCCTTCACTGACGTTTTGGCAAAAATGTTTTACATGTGTTTTATAGTATGAGATTTTCGCTATATTTTAACTTACTCATTTGCGATTTGCAAAAAAATTCTAACGTAATGGTTAAAAATGAAGGTCATTTTCAGATTCAGTGCTAAAAAGTGCGTAAAAATCAATTATCAAAAGTTAAAAAACACAACCATCTCCTCTACTTTATAGTATTTGATTTTTGTTATTCTTTAAATTTAAAAATTTATGATTTGCGAAATATCCTGACATGATGGTTAAAAATTAAGGTAATTTTCGGATTCAGAGCTAAAAAATACTTAAAAGTTAAAAAACCCATTAATCGCAGTCTTGTATTATCTAATCTAAAACTTTTTCTTAAACTCCTTGGCAGAAATCTATCCGACATTTTTTGTGTTATCCTGTAAAATAAATATAAATGGTAGCCACCGAAAATCTTAATAATATTAGATTGTTATCGGATTTGCGCCAGTATGTAAAATGCAATCTCGATCGGATATTTAAAAGTGGGTTAAAGTTCGAGTACAAATTTTGAACTGGAAAAACATACATACGATTGTTGAAGTAACATAAAAACTTATAAAAAAAACATAATTTTTGTTAAAAGAAATCATAAGAGAAACAGCCTCAAATCCTGACAAAATAAAACATATTATATTTTAGCCAATTTGAGACTTAATCATAATACTTGTAGGATTTTTTTTCAAAGCGCAGATACACATGAAGTAAGATCTTCGTATACTTTAAACACTTGGTATATGATCCCTCCAAGCCAAGCCGAACTCATTTATTTCAGAGTAGAAAAGTGGCATAAGTCATGCATTTTTAAAGTTTCATAACTCGCTCAATTTTAGCGTTATATGAATGGGACTTTTTTTGTCTTACTTGTCAGTGTAATAGGAAAAAATTACTAAATATAACTTATAGGACCGGGGGACCGTATAAAAATTTAAATTTCGTATTTTTTTAAGAAATGTTTTTATTGACCGAAATCGCTTTTAAAATGTTTCTTTACCTCATTTTAAACATTTTTGTAATTGGAACTATATGTCTATGACTAACGGTTTAGGAATTAGCCATTGGACACCGGTGAGACCGGACACCCTGTATATTTATATTTCATACTCAAGATATTTAATATTAAATTTAATCAAGACTTATTTAATTTCATTTATTCTTATTTTTTGCAAATATTGCATTTTCCAAAAAATTTACTTATATGGCAGTTCTTAGTAAACCTCTCGATCCTGGCAAGATACACATAGCATCTATGCAGTGTAGTGCCCGGTACAGGAACAATAATGGGGTTGTTCCTGGATCGTCATCCAGTGACCATTTATACTCTCCCCCTTGACCTTTATTTTTTCGTAAATGTTTAGATGCTCGATGAAAGACATGTCCATACGCTTTGTCCATACGTCACAAATTGTCTCAGATCCTAAGTATTCAAATTTTTGTAAAGCATTTAATGTTATTTATTGCATAAAGTGCAACTTATGTAACATGAAATATATAGGTGAAACATCAGGTCCAATTCATACACGTATCAATCAACATCGTTCAGACTCTAATAAAAACAAAGCAAAAAATCTACAGTCTACAGCTGAAATTGCATATTTTCATAAACATCAATTTAAAAATACGACAATTGAAATCCTTCAAATTCTAAAACATAAATCAGAACGGCTTTATATGGAGTCATCATACATGAAATATTACAACACAATATATTCTTATGGACTTAATTCTGAAATATTTAATCGGCCTGTCAAAGTCTTCACATCTATAAATAACACTATTGATTATTCTCCAATTCATTTTACTCTTAATCATAATTTAAATTGTAAAACAACACGAAACAAACGTGGAAAGGGTTCCTCTTCAGGTGTAGTTTCTAAAAAATATATCACTAAACAAATTAATGATCTTCAAAGTAAATATTTAAAGCATTATAATTGGTTATAAATTCGAAAATACATATTTGCTATTAAAAAGAAACAGATTATACAACATTTAAATGTATTTCTAAGTAAAACTTTCTCTAAACATTTTTCTGATATTTATTTTGATCTCATTATGACTAGGGTTAATCTTTTAAATATTAATTTACAAAAAAAAAAAAACATAAAATTCATAATACGAATACTCAAATGATAATAACTTTTTCAAATCATATATTTAATAAAATTAATATAAATTCTATAATTAACGATAAAAAATGTTATTTTCCTATTAATAATCTTCATATAACAAAAACCTTTAAATATCCGAATACAATTGGTAGAAATATTTTTAACTACAATATATTTTCAAAAAATACATCTGCAGCAAGTAATTTTCCGTGTAATTGCAATGACCCCAAATCTAAAAAAATATATAAACAATGATCATGGACATATAATCACTGGAAATCTTAATATTGTTAATGATTTTAAATTGAAAAAAGTAATGGGTTTTGGTACTAAGTATAGACTTCCATCTAAATTTACTGTTAAATCTATAATCAAACAGTTTACATATCATATAGATATTTTTATATATAAAATTTCAATCTATTACAATAAACCTATTGCATATTTTAATCAATGGAAAATATTAGTAATTGAAAAATTAACTATGGCTTTAAAAAATAATATTTCTGATTTGGTTTCTATTAACACAAAGCATTTTTTCCAACAAATAACTAAATTACAAAAAAACTACGTTATTACATATGTAGACAAATCTCTTAATAATTATGCAATCATATGTAAATCTTATTATCACCAACTTCTTACAACCTGTATTTCTTCTAATAAATCTTTTCAAAAAACTAATGAAAATGTAATTGTAAATAATCGTAAAATTCAAAGTTATTATAAACTATTAAATATTCTATCTACTAATTTTAATTATCCTTATTTAGCTCTAATTCCTAAATTTCATAAAACTCCAATTAAATTTAGGACTGTAACTATTGGTTGCAATACATATAATAATAAAGCCAATAAACTACTATTAAAAATTCTTAATCAATTATATATACTTACTACAAACAATGATAATACACATTGTATAAAAAATAGCTATCAACTGGTCACTATTTTAAAAAATCTTAACTGTGTATATAATATAACGACATATGACTTCAAAGATCTTTTTAGTAATATAGACTTATTAGATTTACATAATATAATAAATGCATTATTTAAAAAGTATTACAAAAAACTGGAATTACCATCTAATATTGATATCGCTTATTTTAAATCATTAACAAACTTTATTATCTATAATAATTATATATTGCAAGATAATACATTATATTTACAGCACGTCGGTATACCACAAGGTGGTTGTACATCCATTTTATTATCAGACTTATACTTATATCACTATTAACGTACTTTTACTAATAATAATCTCCATTTATATCGTTATATTGATGACATAATTTTAATTGCCACTGATCAATCTAAAATTTCTCAATTTCCAGTTGATTATCCCACTAATTTGGAATTAACGGAAAACCTCTTATCTAACAATACAATTAACTTCTTAGATCTTAAAATTACAGTAAAAGACAACAAAACAATAACTGATTTATATGATAAACGTAAAGAATTTAAATTCAAAGTTAATACATTTACAAATTTTAAATCTTGTCTTCATCATTCTGTATATCGAAATATATAACTTAATCATTTATATAGAATAAAATGTTTATGTTCTTCTCATCTAATTAACAATAATATTGAAAAACCAATTTATGATGCATTAAATCATGGTTTTCCAAAAAAATTCATATATTCATTAATATACAAATAGTACTTACATAATCTATAAAAAAAAAAAAAAAAAAAAAAAAAAAAAAAAAAAAATTAACACATGCGTAAACAAAATTACAAAAAAATTATAAAATAAAAAATATTTATAAAAAATCAAAAATTGTAAAATAAAAATAAGCAATTACTATAGGATGGTTGGGTGGGTAGATGTTAGAGTACGGAGGAGGGTACTGGATAATACGCAATGGTTAATTTATATATATATATATTTTTATACTTACAGCTTTAATTCATAATATTTGATGGTGGTAGGTTATGTTTAATTAATGGTTATATATATATATATATATATTTAAAAAAAATTGGGCTTTTGTATTATAACTACATTTCTAATACGTATTTTTATGGATGTTGATTTGATGTTTTATATGTAATTGGTGACTTTTCCTCTTTTTTTTTTAAATTTCATATTAAATTTAACTTATTTAATCAAATTCAATATTAACTTATTTTTAATTTAGTCTACTCAGGACAATGTCATATTAATTAATAATAGTAGACCAACTTTTTAGTGATTATTATGCATATTGGTTTACTTGATTAACTAATGTTATGCTGTATGTATTAAAATTGGTTAAATAGTTTTTATTATTATTATTCCTCTATACTATTTAATATTGTTTTATTTTCAACATTGTATTCCATGATTAATTATCGGTTTATATGTTTGATTGGCACAATCATATTTTTTTAGCTTTTTTATGAATAATATAAGGATAATTCACACACTATATATGTGATCTTTAGGCTATTTGGAATTTTAGAATCTGACAATCTTATATAAACATCCATTTTTATTTATTTATTTTATAATTTATTTAATTATTTTTTTTTCTTTCCTGTTCATTTTTTATATGTAAAGCTCAATATTAAGACTATTATATTTTTATAATATATAATTTATTTTATTTTATAGCATATAGCATCTATATATTATCAAGTTAAAAAAGTTTTTTAATTTCTCAGTGTAGATTTAATGGTATGGTAATAGAATATATTGTATTAACATTTAATTTATTTTTAAAAAAATTCTGAATAATGAAATACAGTATGGTATTGTTTATATTAGGATGCGTGTAGTAATGCAGTTCATACATTGTAATTCATTAGCATGTATTAGGTTCTACTTACTGTGGCATTTGTATAATCATAATAGTTTTTAAAATAAAATAATAGATGGCAGCACCATAAATTTTGTATTTTTAAATAGCCTCTATTAAAGTCATAATTTTAATTTTTAACACTAGGTAGTAATTAACGCTGAATATTGGCCATGTTGTAACATTGTTATTATACAATTTAAAATTGTTTTTAGGTATTATAAATAATGTAATTATTTTTTATTTATATTATATTAATTATATTTATCACAATATTTCAGCATGAATTAACCGACTCCATAGCTTTTAATTTCTGTGTTAACTTAACTGTTTTATTCACCTTAATCTTATCATGCTTTTTAGATTCCATGTGCGGGAATATATTTTGAAAATCTACTGGGAATTAATACGGTATGTTTTGTAAGATTTCTATTGCTATAAATTAAATATTTTATGGGTTGTAGTTTTTTTCCATTTCATGTCATTTGATAATATTCTGTATTCATCTTGAAACTATTATTTGATTATATTGGTTGTTTGAGTACAGGGGAAAATTTTTTTTCAGCTTATAGCTTTTTTCCCACAGAAAACAACCGATTTGCTTATATCATTGAATTCTGTACTCTTGAAAACGTAATTCAATATATAAGTTTTTCAATTTTTTTCGAAATCCACATCCTTCTTTTTTTCTTCCATGTTAATTCTTGTAATTAGGTATACGGTACTTTATTTTACACATACAGTTCTATATTGTTGGTTTATGGCGTGTAGTCAATCATTCACAATATTGCAGTTTTTGATGATGGTCGGTAATGTTTAATTAATGGTTATATGTGGATATATATATATATATATATATATATATATATGTCAATTTTGAACGGAGGGTGGTTTCGGGGTCTCGGGGTCATGATCGATGAAAATATACCAAAATTTTTTGAAATCGCTTTCCTCCGAACGGCTGCAATAGGTAGCTTTTTGTAATGAAAGCTACCTAAAAGGCAGATGGAAATTTTCAGCTATCTTTAAATGCTATTTTCTGGAAAATCAATTTTTCCGTTATTTCCATGTACGATAAACATCATTACATAAAATGTTTTAAACATATTTCAGCGAAAATTTGTCAGAATGCTTTCCATATTATTCACTATGTTCTAAACAAGAATCTAAGCTCTATGCGATAATGCAGTTATATTATAGGTACTCGAATATAAAAAATATATATATTTAATTAAAAAATGTATTTTTGGACATATTTTGAAATATTTCAGTTAATTTTGAAGATATTGTAAAACTCCTAGTTCATTACACCAGGTAAGTGTCATAGTAGTATGTAGTACAAATGAAATTGAAATACATTTCGTTGAATTGATTGTACGTGCTCCGGCATATGCATGAAAGTTTCGCTAATAAAAAGTGGCATAAAACACCAATTTTATAAAATGTTATAAAGATCTTGCTAAAATTTAATATTTTTTTAACATTCTATATTAGAATTGAACTAAAAATATGTGTATTTATTCAATGTGGTACATTTAAAAAAAGTGCTCCGAATGTAGGCAGATATCTTAAAGTTACCGACTAGTACATTATAAATATTTAGACATATTTCCAGTTTATTAACATTCTCATGCATGGAAAACTTCTTATCGGGTTACACTTTAAAAAATAAGTTCGAAATTACACGTCAAACTTGGCAAATGATGTGCGTTTGTACTATAATTAGTTTTTTTTTTTTTTTTTTTTTTTTTTTTTTTTTTTTTTTTCACCGCATATTGTACTGAATGCATATTTTAGCTCTGTTCGAAAAGCTGCAACATCATTAAAATGCACTTGCAATATTTTTTTTCCACATTGGCCATAATGTAACGGAAAACTTTTGACTTTCCCTGTAATTAAACTATACATCTGAATTTCATAAAATTTGAAATGACTTGACAAATATTTTGCAACAATTTTATATTTAAAATTTCAAACCATTCGGTTGGGTAGTTTTTGCTCTGTTACATGCGGACAGACGGACTGAACGACGACTATAGGTGCTACGTATTTATTTAATTACGAACGCACCTAAAAACGCCAGCTGTGCATATTTTTATTTTATTCCTGCATCACATATAAACGCCATATGAAGTTCAACGGTGGTTCTGAAATACATCAATTGATACCTGAGCCATTTTCTTTTCAAATATTCAGTTGGAAAATTTACCTTTGATAATTTTTTTCTATCGTCTGCTACAGAATATTGTTTCAAACAATTTCTGCTCCAGAATCTAAACAAAAAGATGACCCTTTTTGTCAACTTCGCGGTAAAAAGACAAAAGTTTAAATTATCAAATAATAACTATTTAATAATGCTTAATAATAAATTTTTAATGCTAAAAAACTTTAAATCGGTATCAGTTTGTAATAAATACAAGATCTTTAAAAATTCAACATATTTTTAATCTGTTTAAGTAAAAAATATGTTTTTCATCTATTTAAAAATAATTTATACATAAGAGGGATAAAAGGTAAGTGCCGTAAGTTATTTTGGACAGAAATTCTGATCCACGAATTTGAATTATTCTTGGTGCATTATATACCATATAAACGGTCAAGTGCGAGTATTGTAATACAATTGTATACACTTTAAGAGATTTTATGAAAACATTTCTGGTTCTAATGTACATTTTATCATTTGCACGTTACCTACGTGCCGTGGACATTCATTACGATTTTTCTGTTTTTTGCACTCATAAGTAATTTTTTGTTGCTTCATTCTTTTTCTAATTTCTAATACTTATCTTAATAATTGCGATTTAACTTGTGCAGTTTTTCTTATTGTAGGATTAACTGTATCTACCACATATGTGATTTACTTGGATTATTTATGCTTAGATGATTACGTGTCCCGTTTGTGAAGAAACTTATTATGGGGCTAGTAATCGCATTTGACACGGGGAAAGTTGGCTCGGTGTTTGGTGTGTGCTGGTAGTTTGAAAAACAGCAAACAACGAGAAAAGGGGTTGCAATGCAAGATTTTGGGCACACGAGGCTTGCCCAAACGAAGACACTCGATTTTTTATTTGTGACAACCGTAACTCTGATGATGATATAGAGTAGGATAGAAGTTACTCAATGTTAATGTTTTATTCATTATTTTTATGTCTATATAATTTAGAATTCGCACTCAGAGGGTTACGTACAATAAATATATGAATTATTAACTGTATTATTAAAAAAAATCGTTGCTAAAAGAATAATAGGGGAGACCGGGGCTAGTTGGCTGCAGGGGTAAGTAGGCGCAGTCCTCATAGATCGCCTGTTTGTGGATAGATTGCGCAACCAGTCACAGACTACCTTTCTTCTTGCTTTTTACAATCCTCATTGTAGTTTTTCAGCGTTACCTACGTTCAGTGGACATTTATTACGATTTTTCTGTTTTGCACTCATAAGTAATTTTTTGTTGCTTCATTCTTTTTCTAATTTCTAATACTTATCTTAATAATTGCGATTTAACTTGTGCACTTTTTCTTAGTGTATGATTAACTGTATCTACCCCATATGTGATTTACTTGGATTATTTATGCTTAGATGATTACGTGTCCCTTTTGTGAAGAAACTTATTATAGGGTTAGTAGGCGCATTGAACACGGGGCAGGTTGGCTCGGTGTTTGATGTGTGCTGGTAATTTGAAAAACAGCAAACAACGAGAAAAGTGGTTGCAATGCAAGATTTTGGGCACACGGGCGTGCCCAAACGAAGACACTCGATTTTTTATTTGTGACAACCGTAACTCTGATGATGATATAGAGTAGGATAGAAGTTACTCAATGTTAATGTTTTATTCATTATTTTTATGTCTGTATAATTTAGAATTTACATTGTACGGCTATAACGCATTTGTTTAAACTTACTGGTAATAATGAAATTGATTTCGCTTAATTGCGTGTCTTATTTGAATTTTTATAAAGCGTGTGCCAACTTACCCTATAGGTATAGGCAACTTGCCCCGTGACGGGGTAGGTTGGCGCACAATTTTCCTTTTACTTTAGGAATCCACTAATCATAAACTACCAAAGCTACAAACTCAAAACTCCGGGTATTTATAGCCCAATGCCTGTTCTTTAAAAGTACAGTTAAAATTTCATAAAAAAACTTAAACAAAAAATTAATAAAAATCAATAACTAAAAACTGCGCCTACTAGCCCCGGTCTCCCCTAAGACTTTGGAAAAAACTATACAACGTAGGGTTGGGTATAACTGTATATACTAAAAAAATGTGAATGGGTATACCATAAAAGTTTAAAGAGATATGAAGCCTAAATAATATCAAATATTGCTATTTTGTATAACTCTTTTTTTTATCTTATCCTAACCTGCCTATTGAACTTAATTCAGTACTGACAATAAAAGTAGTTCATATTTAACCCCTTGCGCTCTGACGCTGTTAGCGGATGTGTGTCACTCGCCACCAGTGCTGCCGCATCTAGAAGATTTTTTTTTTTTTTTTTTTTTAGAAATTTTGAATTCACACCACAAAAATTTAATTTGTAATTTTCTTTTTCTTTATTTATGGATAAAATTGTCTACTCTATAGTAGTTCTTGCAACTAAAGTTATACCTATATTTATTATAATTCTTATTTCTTTATCTGTGTTAAAAGACTTAACTTAAAATTTTTATCTCTTTTAAATAATTTCTTAAACGTAGATTCTACCTTAATATTTTTTCTGAATTTTTCTGTAGTTTTTAACAACTATACCTTTACTTTTTCCCAATGGCTCATTAATTAGTTAGACATCATATCTTCAAGGAAACACCTCAACGCTGCTCTACTGTTCAGCACTGTTCAGCAATTGTCTTGTAAAGTAAAAATAAGAGTTAAAACTTTCTTTTGAGAGTTCGGAATGTCTAATTAAAAAATCAGCAATACATCATTGTTGGAAATGGCCAAAATAGCATAACCTACCCTGAGTACGTCATAGAGCGCAAGAACTTAAACTTCATTTGGCATTTCATAAATCTAAATTCAGCGTAGTAATACTATTTTCTTTTTTAAGTGTAGCTAAACCAAAACACTTGTTCATAGTTTAAGCTTGGCATTGTGCTAAGCGCGCTTCGAAAGGAAGTCGCAAAGTTGCAACGCCGCCTTGGTCCTTGGGCCGCGTTTTTCGAGATAGGATTTTAATTAACTTTTAAAGACACGGAAGGCGTATTGAGAGATCCACTCAATGCAAACAAGCCGCGAATCCCATAGAATTTATGTGATTAATTCTAATTAAATTAGTCTGTTTTTAACAATTTGACGTTTATTGCTTTTATACTGCTACTGGGCATTGCATTACACAAATATATCATTAAAAGTTGCTATCTGGGCTTTAAAAGCGTATGGTACATAGCGTACGCCGCCCCTGTCATTATGTGTGTCCAAATCTTTAAAGGTTAATATCTCGACTAATTACCGACGACTTTTTTCGAAAATCATTATCAACAATGCTTTTATACTTCTGCTACGATAGGTACCTCAAGAGCACTTTTGTTGAATACCCGAAAATCGAAATTTGTGTGTAACGAAAAAATGCGTTTTTCTCAAAAACTATGTGATCCAGGGTAATCGCTATAATTTTCCTGCCAGGTTTAAATTTAACGTCTACTACCCTAATTTTATCAGAATTTTAGTTTCATTAGTCTCGGAAATAGATGGGAGGTGACATATTTTTGCGCTACACTTTCGACTACATTTCTGAAAATATACTTAAAATTAAAAGAAATGTATTTTTGAGTTCAGCGTTACGAAAGCTTTCACACAATAGCCCACATGATATACAAAGAAAAGATTTTTTTTTCAAGTAACTTAGTCCCTCTACATTTTCCTTAAATATATTTGTGAATGCTTAATCATCTGTAAATATGAGTGTCAATAGTCTTTATTAATTCCCCCAATTTGAACTTTCCACGTTCCATAGTTTACGAGTAAAATGGCTGCGACAGACGGACAGACAGACACAGGAGTGATAATGGTCCCGTTTTTACTTTTTAAGTACAAATGAGTACAATAAATTTAAAAAAAATTGGTTGCTTGATTAAAAATTCAGTAATTTAAAACAAAAATATAAATGTATCATGAAACTACACATTCTAGTTCAGCAAATTCTTACAATTCACACACTTTTAACTAGTGAACTTTGAAAGCTATAATGATAAAAATATTGTCAAGTCATTATAAAGTGACTATGAACTACTTTGATGAGATTGCTTACAGCGCCCTCTGTTGGTAAAATTAGGAGATGGCATGCTACTCTCTAAAACCATGTGAGATACTGGAAAATAGCCGAATACAAAGCTGTAAAGCAGCATCAATTTAGTTCAGAAAAATGTCTTGTGTGCATAAATGCTAAGAATAGAACGCATAACATGCTTATCCCTTTACGATTTTGATCATTGTAATGTTACACAACCATTTTACACATTCTATTCTTAGGATTTAAGTCAGCAAGAAGCATTTTCGTACTAAATCGTTGCCTCTCAACTACTTTCTAATTGACTAGTTATTCGTAGTTTTAGAGATAGATTCATTTGTATACGAAAAATCTGATAATTTTGCATTATTTACAAAAATACTGAAAAGTCAGAGTGATTATTGAAAATAATTATTCTTATTTTTAAAAGAACTTTTTGAGGTTGGGATCTCTACTATCTTAACCCTTTATGTACTGAATTATCAATTCATGAAAATTTTATCTTTTTCATGAAATGTTTGAACTATTGGAAGATTTACATAATCATTTAATAAATTTTAGAAGGATTTTATAAAGATTGAAGGATTTAGAAGGATTAATTAAATTTGAATTTATAAGGATATTGTGCAATATTTATAACCCCCATTCAAATCTTTTATTTTAAATATTCTTTTTAGTATTTTGTAGAACTAGGAAATGCACAAATATTATGTTCTTACAATAGAAATGTAGAAATATTTCCGAATTGAAAAATTCGGAAAAGCCCCTCAAAGCTAAGAAAGCTGAAAAGATTCAAAGGCAAAAGAAATCATCCTTTTAAAAATATTTTTGTTTTGTGTAACCAATAATGCTTTTGGACAAGATAAAGCAATATATCTACAACTCATTCTAAACTGTATTACGACTAATCGATGTATTAAATGAATTTTATAACAAGTTATTTTAATGGTACATATAAATACTGTCAGTAGATAAAGGGTTAAATGCAACATAGAGCTTCCTCAGTTGCCATGCATAAATGAAACACACTACTGTTATAAATAATTAAAACAACCTAAAAATATGCAAGTTTTAAAACTTTAAACAAAATACTCTTGACAAAGAAAGGCAGAATTTGAAGACATTACTAAAATCCCCGTTGTTTTAAGAATTATTCTAAACAGTATATTTCTGCGATAACTAGTAATGCATGCAGTACGCGACTAAAAATTTAATGTGCGCCACCGGGGATACATATACCAATAAAGGTATTAAAAAATAAAAATGTAATATAAATCAATGTATAGAAGGGTATAGAGGCTTGCACGGGCCAAAATTTCTAACGAGCTGGGCCGGCAGATTAAAGGTAATTTTTTAAAGGGCCGAAACGGGCCGAAGAAAAAAAAATAAAGGGCCGGGTCGAAGGAAAAATTACAGGCCCGGCTCGTTTATTTTTTTATTATACGGCCCCGATCCGGGCCGATAAAAATATTAAATGAGCCGTCCGGCCAGATATAGAAATTTAAAAGTATCAAGCTAAGCTAATAAAATACAAACAATTTTCAATGGACGTGATCGGCCGAGGATAATTATAAATGTGCAGCACAATCCTATGCTAGATTGACAACATGAATACAGAAAACATGTCCAGCGTAGAAATCGGCATAGTGCAGTTACATCGTGTCTGAAACAGGGCTTAAATTCTTCAGTAGACTCGGGTCGGGCAGAGATCAGGCTTACATTTTAGGTAGATTTCGTATGAAATACTACCGATCGCTCCTATCGATTTGGATCGTTCCTATGCTGGAATTTCTGAAACATTTTTGCAGATCTACACCGATCATGATCCGTAGAACCCAAAACCACCCTCAGTAAAAACCTTTATATATCTATCTATCTATATATGGGGCATTCTCACAATCTTTTGACTTTTGGGGGGAAAAATCTGGCAAAATTAAACTTGCTAAAATAACATTTTAATCTGATAGACGAATGCCTTAATGATTCAAAATAAAGAAAAAATGGTCAGCAACGAAAATTTTTTTATTTAACTGAGGTTTAGGTTAAACTTGCGAGTTTAATTTTCCTTACCATTTTACCCATATAACTTTTTATTTTCTTCTAAATTTTTACTTATAATGAATTTGCATAGTACCCACAGGACATTCAAATAAGAAATAATACAAATGTAGTACATTTAATGCAGAATTTTTGTATAACATTGCCTTAAAGGGGTGTTAAAGAAGGCACGGTAAGGTAAAAAAAGGGACGAAATGGTAAAAAAAAGAGACGGTAAAGACGGAACGGTAAGGAAAATTACCACGTATTTTTAGGCAAATCATGTTAAGACTAAGTGATAGCCACAATGTTCATTGATTTTTCGAAACAGTTGTTAACATTGGATTAAATTTATTTTTTTTTTAATTTACCTCGAAAAATGCAGGAATAAACCTTGGGGACGGTAAGACTACCAATGAAGCCACGGTGCTTGAAATTGTTATTTAAATGCTGATTTATATTCTGCAGTAAATTTCCTGTCAAAGAATTTTAGATATTCTTTCTCTAGCATACTTCTGCATGAGCAAAAACTTGAAAAAAATTCTGTCGCTGCATCTGATGTGATTTTCTGTATAATTTTAGGTAGCTTTCTTTACAAAAAGCTACCTATTGCAGCCGTTCGGAGGAAAGCGATTTCAAAAAATTTTGGTATATTTTCATCGATCATGACCCCCAGACCCCGAAACCACCCTCCGTTCAAAATTGATAAATATATATATATATATATATATATATATATATATCAATATATATATATATATATATATATATATATATATCTGACCTATGTCACACTGTAACTCTCGTATTTATCAACCGATTTGGATGTAATTCGGTGTGTACATAGTACATACCAATGTCTCGACCGAGTTCGTTGGCCAGCTTCATCCGCCATTTTGTTTCAAAATGGCGGCCTTTTAAAAATTTTAAAACATTTTAAAATTTAAAATGTGGTACCAAAAAATTGAAAATGGGAAAATATTTTTTTCTTATGTATTTGACCTTTATACAAAGACTCCGTAGCAGTTTTTGTTTTGTCTATATCTTAAAAAATGGCTGAGTTATAGCATTTTGAATTTCTAGCGAAGCTGACATTTTGAAACGTCCTGAAATTTGTCACGCGATAAAAGGCGTATTTATGAACCGATTTGGATGTAACTTCGTTTATACATAGTACAGACCAATGTCTCGACCGAGTTCGTTGGCCAGCTTCATCCGCCATTTTGTTTAAAAATGGCGGCCATTTAAAATTTTAAGAAAAATTTAAATTTGAAATGTGGTACCAAAAAATTGAAAATTGAAAAAATATTTTTTTCTTATGTGTTTGACCTCGATAAAAAGATTCGGGAGCAGTTTTTGTTTCGTCTATATCTTAAAAAATGGTTGAGTTATAGCATTTTGAATTTCTAGCGTGACTGACATTTTGAAACGCCCTGATTTTTGTCACGCGATAACAGGCGTATTTATGAACCGATTTGAGTGTAACTTGGTCTGTGCATAGTACATACCAATGTTTCGACCGAGTTAGTTGGCCAGCTTCATTCGCCATCTTGTTTCAAAAGGGTTGCCATTTTAAAAAAAAATGTAATTTAAAATTTAAAATGAGGTTTTAAATAATTGGAAAATGAAAAAGATTTTTTTTATGTGTTTGGCCTTGATACAAAGATTCTGGAGCAGTTTTTGTTTCTGAAAATTTGTTCTTTTGTTTATATTTTTAAAAGTTGTTGAATTATAGCACTTTAAATTTCTATCATGGCTAACACTTTGAAACGATCTTGTATTTGTCTCGCGATACCACACGTATTCGCCTATTTCGATGGAAGAAGGCATGTGGATAGTATACATCAATATCTCGACCAAGTTCGCTGGCCAGCTTCATCAGCCATCTTGTTTCAAAATGGCGGCCATTAAATTAAAAATATATATATATTTAAAGTGAGGTGCAAAAAAATTAGAAATTGAAAAAGGTTTCTTTCTTAAGTATTTGACCTTGATATAAGGATTCAGGAGCATTTTTTGTTTGTCTTTATCTTAAAAAATGGCTCAGATATAGCAGTTTCAATTTCTAACGTGGGTGACATTTTGAAAAATCTGATTTTTTGCCTGCGACAGCACTCGTATGTATCAACCGATTCCGATGTGAGTGAGCATGTGCACAGCAATTACTAAGGTCTCGACCGAGTTCACTGGTTAGCCTCATCCACCATGTTGTCTTAAAATGGCAGGCACTTTAAGAAATCGCCGAATTTGGCAGCGAAATATAAGTTACTTTAAATAAAAGCAGCTTGGATAAAGCTGACTAATTTTGCGAAATTCTCATTCATAATGATTTAGTATTGATAAAAATTAGTATTGAATCTCCTACATTCGGTTTCCACTTAATTGAGCTTCGTGTGTTTGAATAACATAAGTTGGCTTTTTTAAAATAAGGAATATGAGAGCTACCTCTTCCTCCCGGCACTGGCCGGAAGGACTTTTAGAAGAGGGATGGTAAAAAATCTAAAACCCAAGGACAGAGTTAAAAAAATAATATCAACCCTAAAAATGTGTGCAGCTTAAATTTTGGCTACATATTTATATAAAACAATAGGTCCAGTTTCATTAAAAAATTAAGTTGAATTATTTTTATTGAAACAATTTTATCCAGACAGCTCCAAACTTCAAAATCAGCATCAGAGACACGGGACGGTAGATGAGTTTTCCACGTGTTTGGACACCCAACATTGTCCAAAACTTATTTATCTCGTTAATATTGTTGTGCAATCATGCAATAGGATGTTCCCAAGTATATGAAATAAAAAACACAAAGAAGTGTATTAAATAAAAAATTATTATTCAGGGACATGAAAGTTAAAAGATTGTGAGAATGCCCCATATATATGTATGTATATCACTTTCATCTGAATACGATAATTTCCACAATTCTTCACAAATCTCTTCCAAACTGATACACACAATCAAGGGGCATAAAATCTCGGTCAAGTTATTTAATGAGCAAAATCGGTCGAAGGGGATGGAAATAAGGAGGGGTCTTGTGAAAACCGAAAAAAACCCAAAACTTCTTAGTTTTTGTATATATCAAATAAGTTTAAAGTTTTTATTACTTCTAAAAATAGGGCTAAAAATGTATGTATCACAGATTTTTCATAAAATTAAAAATGGGCTCAAGGGGTGCAAAAAAATAGGGTTTTGGGGAGAAAAAAATTCCTAACTTCGTCAGTTCTCAAGATATCAAATCCAGTTAATTTTATTATACATCTCCTTAGTATTATCTACAACTTTTATATTCACAAGTTTTTGATAAGACCAATTCATACCGCAAAAAAAATTAAAAACGAAAAGGAAAAAGGGGGGTCGAAGAAAAACAATTCCATAACTCCGTCAATTCACAAGATATAAAATCCCCATGAATTTATCATATATCGTCTTAATATTGTCTTCAACATTTATATGGACAAGCTTTTGATAGGACCAATTCTTACAGCAAAAACAAATTAAAAATACATAGTGGTTGAAGAAAAAAATCATCTTATTAAAGGTGTATTCAAATCCAAACTGCTTATTTTCTTACTCATTTTTAAATTCATTTTTGCTCTCAAACGCATCCAATTGGTAGATTCTCTTATTCAGAATCTATATAATGCACCGTAATAATCGATTTTTTGATAGAGGCAGAGTATATTTCAAAAAATGATGTCAAAGTGGACATTTTTAACCAAATTTCCCGAAGCGATTGCGTTAGAGACAAAAAATATTGCCCTACTGAGAAAATAATTGTTTATTAATCAAGTTTTAATTAATTGAAAGAAAAATAAAAACACAGGTCGCTTATAAATCTTTTCAAAAATCCCGTCAGCAAGTTTCATATTTTTTCTCCTTAAAATGAATCTGAAAATGTGCCAGAAAATTTCGAGTTGTTGAGCATGGAAAAGTATTTTTTTTAATACCGCCTTAACATGATTCTGATAAAACCAGCTATTATATAAAAATGAAATAAAACTCGTCAAAAGCGGCCAGATAAAACTGTTAAAGTGGATTTATATCTAATCATGATTTAGTTTTTGTTGGTGCAATTAATATACTTAACTTCGAAATCTACCTCCGCCTGTAGGCCGGGCCGGCGAGGATTTTTTTTTCTTCATACTGGATCTACATGGCGGGCTGGTAGCAGATTTAATTGTTTCCAAGAGGTGTCGGGAAAGCAATTTGTTTTCTAAAAATAATAGTAGAAATAATGAACTCTTGGTAACGGAAAATTTGGAAATATACCTTAATAAATTGCAGAAAAATATTTTCAAAAATGTCCTTTTTTTATCATACAGCTTTATAAAGCTATGATGCTTTTAATCATCTTTTTTCTTTTATTTAGAACATTTTAATGAATCTTTATATAAATAGATAAGAGTCTAATGAGTCTAAGTGATTATTAATGTTGCTATTCTGTATGCTCTGGCTTGCAAACATATAGTAATCTAAAATATACTGTTAAATTTTTCCATAAATATTTATGCAGTAATCTAGAAAATAACCTTAATTGTATGTTAAGAAAAGGCGGAGTTTTTTGTAGAAATTGAATCGGGTCTGATTCCTTTGATTTTTGTACGGGCCGGACAGTTTTCACTGATTTTTGCACGGGCCGGGCCGTGAAGCGTGAAAATACAAACGGAACGGGCCTAGGCCGAATGTTTAGTTTTCTACTGGGCCGTGCAGGGCCTAATTATTTCTCTTTCGGGCCGGCCCCCTGAAAATTCCGACCCGTGCAGACCTCTAGTTGGGTAGAGTGCTCTTTTATGGATTTTTTTCTTCTTCTTCTTCAAATCAAAATGGGCCGGTGTGGGAAAGTTTCTCTATCTCATCCACATTCTGAATATAAAATATCTTTGAAAAATATTTATATTTAGTGCTGCCCCAAGGTCATTAACTATTTAGTAAAAACGTGAAAGTTGCGCATTTCCCCTATTTTCTTGTCAAACATATCAACTACTCAAATATAATTAATATTAATTTAATTTAAAAGAATGATCCTTGAATTATTATTATTATTATATATTTATAGTAAAATTATGCAATTTTTATATCAGATTCATTTTCCTTATGCTGCTTAAGCGACTTCAAAATTTTGAAAAATGTATGAAAATTGGATAATTGTAAAACATAATCAAAACAACAAGATTGTCTTATATTTTATACTTAAACTTTATAAGAAAATATTATTTGAAATTAACCGTTCGAATTAACTGCCATTCTTTTGCAAGATTCCAAGCAAGTTTCAATGTACCCATTACGTCTTAAAGGACCACAAACAGCAGAAGAAACTTCCGCAACAAGTATCACACGTCTTCCAATGGCTTGATTGCGACAAAGAGAACAGTAATCGTAGGTAAGATGTTATCGTCTGTATTGCCTTTGGATTTAGGATACACTTTCTAACAATGCTGTGGTCTAAGAATTTAGTTAACGGTGATTCTGTCACCGTCACTTAATCCTAGTTTATAACATCGCTATAGTCTTTGACTTCAAAATTGATCTCCTATCGTCAGCCAACATTACAATGAAAATATTTTCCAGGTGACAAAAATAACCATTTCGTTGAATTACTGGATCTATCATTGTCTTTAATTCCTTAGGTAACTATCGTGATGACGTTATTGTTTGATGTAAATGCTTAACTCAGTAAATGCATGAAAGCTTAGTCTTAATTTAAAACCATACAAATTCATAAACTCTTTAGTATAAAATTTGTCTGAATCAACAAATTTTCAGGTGGTTCAGTTGAGAAACCGTACAGCATAAGAATTCTATTTGCCACTGTGAGCCATCGAGAATGAATGATTTTACCTGGATTTCTTTTGCACAACTTTTCGGAACACGATACGGAAAAATTGCTTCCAGCAAATAGAGTTGATCCGTGCTAAAATCGTTTTATTAGTAATTTCTGGCGAAGTGCTGCTTATTCTTTAAAAAAGTACAAGAGGGAGCAGTTCACAATATTTTAGAAATTTGCCAATAGATCCTGTAAAATTTTGAGATCCACTTGTTGTACTGCCAAGATGCTCGAACAAATGACGAAAAATAAGCTCATTGGCATGTAATTGGCAAACAAGCCATTGAAGCGGTTTTCATTTCTTTTTTTTCTGGAAATCATAAGACTACTCTTTTCTAACTTTATTGACTGAAGTTCCGTCACCAAGCTTACTGGTAACAATATTTATCGTAGTTAAAAGTTTTGATTTTTTTTCACTTAAAATTAAAGCCTTTCCAGATTGTAAAGAGAGGTGCCCAAAATACTCAGAACCTGGTTCCTCTAATTCAACTTTTCGCCGTGCGTCTTCCATGATAAGAGTTTTGTTCTTATAGCCATCAAATTATAAACGAAACTGCTCGGTTTCTAAACCCACGGAGGTTTTGATAAACATGGATCTTTTTTTGCCGTATTCGTCTAATTTTGCTTCCACCCACAACATTTGTTGTCACTCCTGGATATCAATCCAATGTAATGGAGAGTAACAGGAATTTAAAGAACACCCTTTATATTGAGTTATTAAAAATACAGTTTTAACACGGTTTTTGACACCAAAATACAGTGTGGACTACTATGAAAAAAAATGGTAATTTTATTCCTTGTTAGTTGTAATAGTAAGTTATTTATACCTTATTATTGTTGAACTTTAAGGATAATTTCAAATAACATTGTTTTACAGATATTAAGTAAAAAATATAAGACTTTATTTTCTTTTTTTTTTAATACTTTACAATTATCCAATTTTTATACATTTTTCAAAATTTTGAATTCGTTGGGGCAGTATAAGGAACCTGAATTTGATATAAATATTACATAATTTTACTATAACTACATAATAATAATAATAATTTAAGGATCATTCTTTTAAATTAAATTAATATTAATAATATTTGAGTACTTTACACGTTTGTCAATAAAATGGGGAAATGTACAACTTTCACGTTTTTACTAAATATTTACTGACCTTGGAACAGCACTAAATATTAATATTTGTCAAAGATATTTTATATTCAGAATGCGGATGTGATAAAGCAACTTTCCCACACCGGCCCATTTTGATTTGAAGGGGGGGGGGGGTATCAATCGAGCCTAATGTATAAGAACCTAATTCTATATGGATGCATAAAGAGTCAAATTAAATAAAATAACAAATTTTAAACTTTTCCCCATGTCTTAAACCTGATATACAAAAATAAGAGATTTTTTTATCTTGATTCATTTCAAAATAAAAAGGACATATCACCCTATTGAATTACATGAAATTGCACAATAAAAAAAGCAAAAGACTTACACCTACTTCAGAAAAAGACTATTTTATTCAAAAAATAAAAAAGATTGAAAATATTAATTTGTTATATTGTGTTACCTGTTTAACGAAAACTGAAAATACCAATTTTTCCAAGAATCTAAATTCAAATAGTTACAAAATCCTGTTTTTTTTTTTTTTTTCAAATTTTAAGGGTTATAATAGGCTCTCCTTCTCCAGGAATCCTCCCTTTTGCTTGGGGAGGGGGGGGGAGGGATAAGGCTGTGTTCACACCACATTTTAAGAATCTTTAACAGGAAGTCATAAAGTATTTCTCTGGGATTTCTTCTCCAAAGAATCTGTGGTCATCGACAAAATAACGGGAGGTCATAAATATGTCAGGGAGTTTCATTCATGGTACTACCCTCCCTTGTATGAGCGACAGAAGACACACCACATCAAAGAAGCCGACGAACTAGCCACCGTCGCAGAATGCTGTCTGATTGCGCCTTTCTTTCTTTCTAACCGATGACCAGGCCCTTACCTGCCGGGTTGCGGCAGCTTAACGGGTTTAGTACCTGACATCGGGGCGGGTGACCGCTTAATTGCCGCGAAGCGGCAATAAATCTGACATCATTGCCTCGATCGTCATCCTATCTGCAGTGCCTACTGCTCGTTTGTGTATACTTTGTTTTGCCGGTTGCTTAACGTTATATCCTGTTGTTTGGAACCTGCACATTGCTACTCAAGTTGGTCTCGTAATTTAGAACCTTGATTAGATGACGAGACCTTCACCTGGCAAGGCACCTCCAGAGGTATAATTCACAGGTAACTTGGAGGACTTTGCACCCACGACGGATTTTACATGCACCAGGCGCCATTAGCGTACATGACGGAATTTTAGCCGGCAGTTAGCCTGGGTCCTGCGACCAACGGCTATGAGTATAATGCTCTGGCTGTTCTCAAATCCAAAGGGTCAACTTTCTGACATAAGTTTTAATTCATTTTTGTTCGGAAACGATTGAAACTAGAAGGCGTTGTTATTCAGAAACTATGTCATCGAACTGTTTTTTCCGTTTTCTTGTAAACGCATAGATCTTTCAGAAAATACTGTCAAAGCTGGCATTTTGAACCGAACTTCCGAACGAAAGAAGAAAATCCAGTCAGTAAGGGGGATCTAAGGGGGATTGTAATCTATTGATCAAAAAATGGAAAACACAGTTCGATTCCAAATCGCTTCCATGGTCAGGCTTTCCAATTTTATATCTTTCAGTTAAAATTTGTAAATGTGTCAAAACGTTTTGCGCTTGTTGAGCAAAGCATTTGAGAACTGCCTTAAGGGAAAAGAGGGAAGTAGAAAATTCAGGAGGGAATTAGGGGATTTAAAGATCTGTGCTGGGGGATAAGGGTGGAAGTGGGAATTATAAAAGCACTTATTTAGGACATTAATAACTTATTTGATGTAATCTATAATAATGAGGAAAGAAGTTTCTTTGCCTGTCTGTCTGTCACCTGTGTTCTGGAAAAACCGTTGCACGCAGAGATGCAAAATTTAGTAGGAAGGTACAGGCATGAAAAAAGAAGTAAACATAGTGATGGGCGATTCTCGAGAATTCGACAATCGAGAAAAATCGTCATCGTAAAAAATCACAATCGATACAGCCATCGATTAATTCATAGAATCTACAATTGAGATGTTTTACAATCGATTATAACGAGAAAAGCTAAAAACAGTTATTGGAAAACTTAGCTATTATTCTGGCCGACAATTTCATAGTAGTGATAGGGCTTAGTGATGGGCGATTCTCAAAAATTTACCAATCGAAAAAATCGTTATCGTAAAATACACAATCGATACAGTCATCGATTACTTTCGAGAATCTACAAAGGAGATGTTCTAGAATCGATTATTGAAATCATTGTTTTTACATATATATAAGGCAGATTTTATTAAATATAGGGTAACTGAAAACAGATGGAATAAAAAAACAACAAACCAAAGGGAAACTATAAAGGAGCCATAAGACTGGAAAAGTCTTGTAAGGGTGCCCCCTGGTTGAAAAAAGCTGAAAAGACGCGAGTAGCTATGAAGCGGTAAGGGGAGTTTAAGTATCAAAAATTAGAATTTTTCGGCAATTAGTACCAAAATGGCCAAAGAAATAAGAATCAAAAGCACCCCCTAGTGGCAAAAATATGAACTAAAGGATGATAAAAGGGATCAAAATTTTTTATTGATTTTTCTACGTCATTTGAGATTGGATCTTTAATTTCCCCATTTTTATAAAGTCTTCGACTGGAATACATTAAACGAACTCCCGCGGGGAGCAAAGTAGGAGGGAGGGGCAAGGAAAGTGCATAATATGAATAAGTGGTCACAGGACTTTCCAACGATATGGCACATGAGGTGTGTCGGCTAAATTTAGTAAAGTGCCCCCGCTCGGGGGCAAAGTAAGGGGAGGGGCCCGGGCGATATATAAAATGAAATAGTAGTCACAGAGCTTTCCAGTGATATATCACATGAGGGGTATCAGCAAAAGATAGAAAAGAGTCCCAACTCCCAGGATTCCAATTATCGTGCCCCCCCCCCCCCCCGAAATATACCCTGCCCATCCTTCTCTTTGAAATTTTCATATATTAAAAATTATTTATCGGCGGGCTCCGTAAAAAAATCCGATCTAAAATGTTTAAAAACGCTACGATTTCAAAAAAGTTCGAAAAGTGCCTCTCTCGCGGCGCCAAAGGAAGGAAGAAGAAAGGTTCATAATATGAAAGAGCAACTTTGCGATGATAACCGAAAACTTTCCGATGATAGATCAAATGACTGGTCCCAAAAAAAGTTTGAAATCTACTTCTCTCACGTGGGTTCCCTCTTTTATCCTAGAATATACCCGGAAATCACGCAGTCCCACTTTTAAAATTTTATATTTAATAAATAATATTTATCGGAGAGCTCCATTAAAAAACCTCATTTAATGATATTTATTGTAGAAATCTCTACAATTAAAAAAAAGTCACCCCCGCACCGCTCCCCCCCCCCTTCCCCGAACCCCTTCAGGAATTCAACTCTGGGAGGAGAAAGGTTCATAATATGAAAGAGTGGTGAAAGGACTTTCCGATGGTATGTCAAGGAGAGGTTTGGTAAAAGTTTGAAAATTACCCGCCCTCCCCCCCCCCCTCCCTTTGTGCACTCTCGCGCACCTCAGAATTCACTCACCTTCCTCTTTGAATTTTTTATATTTAATAAATAGTATTTATCTGAGTCTCCAGGTATGGGGCAGCTTGGCAGAGCTAAAATAAGAGAAACATTGAAAATCCGTGGCAAAATGACACTAAATTTAACAGTAAAGTTTGAAACTAGGACTATACAGAACTGAATACATAAACCACTATGCTTCATAACCCACATCGGTTAATAGCAATAAAATGATAAGTGCCAGTTAAACTGATGGCATTGAGCTCACAGGTTATTAACACTAACTGTATATTATACTCTTATTTCAAAGAATAATGTCCCTCAAAAAATAAATGAAGGGAAATATCCCCCGTTTGCCCATTTTATACTTAACCAATGAACCTGCAAATCTAATCAGGGAAACTCCTTAACTATAATAAATCAGTATATCAAATTTGAAGCAAATCAGATAATTCTGCATGAAAAAAAGGAACATATCGCTAAATTAAGGGTGGTCTAACCCCTTTAACCCTTTTATACTTAACTAATGAACCTCCAAATCTAATCAGGAAAGCTCCTTATCAGAACAAACATAGAAAAAAAAAAAAGTAAATTGAATAATTCTCCATGAAAATCCATTTATCTCAATTAAGGGGACTTGCCCCCTTTTCGCCCTTGTATACTTAACCAATGAACCTCCAAATCTAATGAAGGAAGCGCCATATCGGAATAAATCGGTATATTAAATTTGAAGCAAATCCAATAATTCTGCATGAAAAACCCTTTTATCTAAATTAAGGGGGAGACTAGCCCCTCCCCTTTATACTTAACACATAAACCTCCAAATCTAATCAAGGCAGCTTCTTAACATAATAAACCGGTATCCCAAATTTGGAGCAAATCGAATAATTCTGCATGAAAAACCCATTTATCTAAATTAAGGAGGGGGTCTACCCCCCTTTCCCCCTTTATCCTTAACCAATGAACTTTCAAGTTTAATCAGGGAAGCTCCTTAACATAATGAACCGGTATACCAAATTTGGAGCAAATCAAATAATTCTCCATGAAAAGCCCATTTATCTAAATTAAGGGGGGACCAGCCCCCCTTCTCCCCCTTTATACTTAACCCGTAAAACTCCAAATCTAATCAAGGCAACTTCTTAACGTAATAAACCGGTATACCAAATTTGGAACAAATCGAATAATTCTGCATGAAAAACCCATTTATCTAAATTAAGGGGGGGGCGGACCAGCCCCCCCCTTGTCCCCCTTTATCCTTAACCAATGAACTTCCAAGTTTAATCAGGGAAGCTCCTTAACATAATAAACCGGTATACCAAATTATGAGCAAATCAAATAATTCTGCATGAAAAGCCCATTTATCTAAATTAAGGGGAGGGTCTAGCCCCCTTCTCCCCCTTTATACTTAACCCGTAAACCTCCAAATCTAATCAAGGCAACTTCTTAACATAATGAACCGGTATACCAAATTTGGAGCAAATCGAATAATTCTGCATGAAAAACCCATTTATCTAAATTAAGGAGGGGGTCTATCCACCTTTCCCCCCTTCATACTTAACTAATGAACCTCCAAGTTTAATCAGGGAAGCTCCTTAACATAATAAACCGGTATACGAAATTTGGAGCAAATCGAAGATTTCTGCATGAAAAACCTATTTATCTAAATTAAGGAGGGGGGGGGGACCAGCCCCCCCTTCTCTCCCTTTATCCTTAACCAATGAACCGTCAAAACTAAACAGCGGAACGCCTTATCAGAATGAACATAAAAAAAATTGAACCAAATCGTACATTTTAATCAAGAGTTATCGCGTTACGTACATACATACGTACGTACAGTACATGCATACACACAGAACCGACGGGTACATTAGCTCTCAGGCTTAGATAGCCTGTGAGCTAAAAAGAGATTGGATAAGCAGATGGACTCCTTTGAGAAATTATGACTTAAACCAGAAATGCGGTAAGTTTGACTCTGAAAGCTTCATTTCCATCTCGCATTTCGGCAGATCTCATCTCGATGATTGTTCCAGCATTTCGACGCTTCCAGATGGCAAGCTGCTCGATGGTTGGTTCTCTCGCGGTTTTAAACCTTTCGGGATGGGAAGTCTCTCGAGAGTTTCCTTTCGCCCTTTTCAACCTTTTCCGATGGGAAGCCTCTCGCTTGTTACTCTCGTCCTTTTCGAAATCTCCCAATGAAAAGCCTTTCGAGGATTTCTCTCGCGCTTTTCAACATTTCGCTATGAGAAGCTTTTCGAGGATTTCTCTCGTCCTCGGCAGAGAAGAAAAGTAAGAAAATTTATCGAGAGTACCAAGGGACGAGATAGAGAAAAAGGCATGACAATGAGCTGTGAAATGAAGCTTTAATTTTCAAAGTTTCTCTTATTTTAGCCCTACCAAGATGTCACATACCTGGAACCCTCCGATAAAAATTATTTATTAAATATAAAATTTTCAAAGAGGAAGGTGGGTCGGGTGATTTCGAGGGAGGAGGGCGTGAGAGTGGACTCATGGGGAGCAATTTTAAAAATTTTACCGAACCCTTCCTGTGGCATATAATCGAAAAGCCCTTTGACCACTCTTTCATACTATGAACCTTTCTTCGCTCAAAGGGGGGTGGGGAAGGGGCGAACAAATTTTTAAAACCGTAACCGATTTCTATAATAAATTTAAATATCACTTTAAATATGGGTTTTTTATGCAGTCTTCCGGTAAATATTATTTATTGAACATAAAAATTTTAAAGTGGCGGCTGTGTGAATTCCGTGGTGAAAGAGTGGTCCCACGGGGGGAGAGAGGGGGAGCAATTTTCAAACTTTTTTTGGACCAGTCATGTGATATGTCATCGGTAAGCTCTCGGATGACTCTTTCATATTATGAGACTTTCTTCCTCCCCTCCCCAATTTGGCCCCCACTGCGAGGGTAGTTTTTTCCGCTTTTATCGTTTTAGATCGGATTTTTTTATGGACCCCTTCCGCTAAATATTATTTATAATATATGAAATTTCAGGACACTTTTCCAAATTTAGCCAAGACCCCTCATGTGACATATCGTTAGAAAGGTTTGTGACTACTTATTAGTGCTATACACTTCCGGTGCCCGCCCCCCTCCACTTTGCCCCCCCCCCGGAGGCTTTTTCAAGAAGGCTCACGTTTTCAGCACCAGCCTTGGCGAGTTGGCGAAAACGAGAGCGTTCAGCCAGCTCTAACGTTAATCGTCGTCTTGTGTTTTGTTTTGAACCGAAATGGCGGAAGACGAACTAGCATATTTTAGAATAACAGTCCTACCTAAATTAAAGAAATATTTTCAGTTATGTGTTCTAGATGAAAAGAAATCTTCTTCGAAAGAAATTGTATTACGAATTCTTATACTCTGTTTTATCGAAGGCCTTTATTACTTTTGATGATATAGACTAAAATTTTGATTATTTGATCCCCTCAAAAATCTAAATTTTCATTCAATTGAGCATTATTAATTCCATACCTCTTAAACAAAAACTCATTACCTTCATATATTTAGATATTTGATTACATATAAAGATGGATTTATGGGGATCATGAATTAATGCAGTTTCAGTGCATTTTGATGCATATAAACACAGATTTTAAAAAATACCTGTGGCAGAAAATTACTATATTTTCTGCGATGAACTTATATAATTAACTTAATACCAAATCATTCTGCAAAAACAAACCCCTTAAGTCGAGTGAAAATAGGCCAAACCAAGAAAGGAAAAAAAAAAGCCTTTCACACCCCCAAACAGGATGTTTAGAAATTCCCTTTTTAATGTGAGATGAAATTCTTAAGGGGAGATGGGTAGACGGAAGATTGAATGACTATCTTTTGTTGCTTCAAAGTAACAAATAAAATCATTAGAGAAATTTTTTAACTGTATATGATAGTGAGGGGCTATAGATTTAAATAGTTAAATTTATCAATTAACAAATAGAAAAAACAAACAAATAATTAAAAACTTGGAATATTTAACTTTTTTTTGGGGGGGGGGGGGGACAAAAACAAGCTTTTCTTTTTTTTTCGGGGGGGGGGGGGGGGCAGAATTTGAAAAATTGGTCTTTTACTTATAGTTACTTACTTCAAAGTAATAAATAGGACAGAAAATTTAAAAAAACTGTAAAGAATTTAAAAAAAAATGAAAGCGTGTGCACAAAAGGTTAATCCTTATTATTTTTTTTTAATCTTTCATTCTATTTGTTTCCTTATCTTTTTTTATGGTAAATTACTTATTTGTTACTTAAAAATCAACAGATAGAGCAAAGCAGTAAACTTTATGCACTGTTATGGATAAGCGAAGGAATAGTTAACATTTCAGACACAATTTTAACTAATCTTTTCTGCAAGGCAACAATGAATTTTAAATGGGCAAAAATTAGTGTGATGGAGGAGAGGATGGGGGGGGGGAGAAAATTCGAAATGGGAGGTTGCCTCAGACGATTGAGCATTATTTTATTGCCACTTCAACTTAATAAATAGAGCAATATGTGTGCAGAATGACGAAATATAAAGTGTGGGGGGGGGGGGGATTTCATTCGAGAGAAAATTCGAAATGGGAGGTTGCCTCAGACGATTGAGCATTATTTTATTGCCACTTCAACTTAATAAATAGAGCAATATGTGTGTGAATGACGAAATATAAAGTGTGTGTGTGGGGGGGGGGGGGGGATTTCATTCGAGAGAAGAATTTACATGATTTATTCAAATATGACGAATTATTATTTTTAAATAATAAATAAAACAACTAAGGCGAAATAATATTTAAAAATATGGCAAAAATTTTTAAATAAAAAACTGAAGAATTTTAAAGATTTTTAATTTTGTGCACTAGGGACAGACCAATGTCTTTTTCATAAAAACTCAAATAATGATAAAATTTTAACAATATTAAAATGTAATAGTAATTGATTTAATTGCATGCACCAACTTGCAATTATTTTAGCTCATAGATTTAATTGCAGGATACGGCTAAATAGTTTATGCTTTATCGTTCAATCTAATTATAATCGAATTGATTTTAGTTTCAACTTCCTATTAACTTCTAATCGCAATTAAATTAAAAACAATTAATTTTTAATGAATTATTTCAGTGAAAATGTGTTTTATTAATGCAATCAACACGTCACACAATTATGCCGCTTAATAATAAAAAAAACTAAATTAATTCAGTAATAATACTAATAAAACTATGTTCAATTGTGTCATAAAAACATGATCAATACAATTATATTTATTAAAGAAAATTTTTACGTCTGTTTTTTAAAATACGTTCTCTATTTCTTCGAACATATAGCGAATTAATGAAATAAATGAATATTATAGAACTGAAAAAAATAACTTACGTTTGAATTACATATATTTGTGCAATTAAAAGTTATTTTAATCCGAAAAAGATTTTTGTTTTAAGCAAGGTTCTAATTGCAAACCACGGCGAAATAACATTTCGTCTAGCTTTTTACATTTGCGGAAAAAACAAATGAAAAAAAGCACATCTCTTCCTCTCAGCAAAGGAATGAGGTTGCTGTTCGCTACGCGTACGACGTCACGAACAAAAAAGGGTGCGTAGCGTTGAATTCATCCCCGCGCCAACCCTTACTCTGGCGATAAAGTGCTCAAAACGTGAGCCTTCTCTAAAAAGCCCCCCGGAGGACACTTTTCCAAATTTAGTCAGTACCCCTCTTATGAGATATCGTTGAAAAGGTCTGTGAC
This sequence comes from Maratus speciosus, assembly GCA_963932465.1. NCBI lineage: Eukaryota > Metazoa > Arthropoda > Arachnida > Araneae > Salticidae > Maratus > Maratus speciosus. The sequence continues at coordinate 480,972,921 of OZ010796.1, forward strand.
TACTTATTGATGTTATGCACTTCCGGTGACAGTTCCCCCCACTCTTTGACCCCCTGGGGGACACTTTTTCAAATTTAGTCAAGACCCCTCGTGTGAGATATCGTTGGAAAGTCTGTGACTATTTATTGATGTTATGTACCTACGGTGTCCCCACCACTACTTTGCGCCCCCGGGGGCTCTTTTCCAAATTTAGCCAACACCCCTCATGTGAGATATCGTTGGAAAGGTCTGTGACTATTTATTGATGTTATGCACCTCCGATGACAGTCTCCCCCAATTTTCCCCTCCCGGGGGACACATTTTCAAATTTAGCCAAGACCCCTCATGTGAGATATCGTTGGAAAGGTCTGTGACTACTTATTGATGTTATGCTCCTCCGGTGTTCATCCCCCCATTTTGAACCCCCTCCCCGGGGGACACTTTTCCAAATTTAGCCAAGACCCCACATGTGAGATATCGTTGGATAGGTCTGTGAGTACTTATTGATGTAATGCACCTCCGGTGACCGCCCCCCCCCCACTTTTCCCCCACGGGGGTGTTTTTCTAAATTTAGCCGAGACCCCTCATGTGACATATTGTTGGAAAGGCTTATGACCACTTACTCATGTTATCCACCTCCCGCACCCCTCCCCCCCTTTCCCCCCACGGGGAGGGCATTTTTATAAATTCAGATCCAGACTTCTCATGTGACATATGGTTGGAAAGGTCTAAAGACCTGTGACGACTTAATCATATTATGCAGCTGCTGTGCCCCTCCGCTCGCTTTGACCCCTCCCCCAAGAGATCTGGTCCGACGTTCATTCGTTTCGATATTATATTTTTTACAAGATTTTGTAGTGCGTGCACACCACACCCGCCTGCTATCATATATCAGTGCCGTATATAGCGGGTAACCTGTTCGTGATTTCATATTACAAGATTACGTATAAATTAGGGGCCCCGATTAAAGGAGGGGCCCGCTAGCGGTCGAAGTCACCTAGTCTTTATTAACATCGACTCATTCCAGTTCACCCGCAGACGATTCTTGATAAATGTATGACGTATATAATACATAATATATGATTTATAAAAGAAATTTGCTAACTGTAGTCATCGAGAAAAAAATTATACAATCGAAAAATATCGAGATGTCCATACAATCTAGAAAATCGAGAAAAACATCTCGTTATCGCCCATCACTAAGTAAACACCCCTACTAACTCTGCAACAAATTTTTGGTAGAAGAAAGTTACTGGTACCAAACGATTGGAAATAAAGTCTACTTTTAAATGATCTATATAAAATGTACTTAGGGGCCATCTACATAGCAAAACGAAACCCAGACTTTGTTTTTTCAATAGCAATACCCAAGTTTGACGCCATTACTAGATTCTACACCCTTCAATTAGCCTAAATCCAAATTTTCATGAAACTCGTACGATTAGTTTCTGAGAAATAAATTATTTTTAAATGAGACTATTTTAGGGGCTGTATCCAAGTTGAAGTTCGGTACTCGATTGTTGCAATTCTACAAAATGACTATGTCACTTTTATTACTCTATTATTTTTTACCAATATGAACATCTCACTCATTAAGATATATGTTTGACTATTGCCAGCCCAAATGTCTCATAAAAATGAGTTTAAAATATTTAGTATGAGTTTAAAATAAATTAGTTTAAAAATGAGTTTAAATTTTTTTTTCAAATTATGCTTTTCTGGACATCATAGATCGTCATTTTGACGTTTTTTAATCAGAATTCGAAAACTAGTTGCAAGAAAAATTTGAAATTGAGAATTTGCATAAAGCAGGACATAATAAATATAAAGCTATCAAAAAAATTGTAGCAATTCATATTTTTTTTCGAATATTAATTTTATAATTCATATTATAAAATTTTTAAAATTACAAATTCAATGAGTTTATGTTTGGGTTTTTTATTATTATAACCACACAAAAAATTGTCACATTAGGATTATAATTTCAGGAGATATAAATAAAAGTATGAAAATGTAATTTAACATTAGAAGCTCTAAATTTTCAATATTTATAATTCAAAAACTTTTCATCCAAATGACTTGAAATTTCATTTCTAGGCATAATTTGAACTGAAGATTTAAAATATATTGTCAAAATTGGGTGTTGCCATTGAAAAAAAAAGTAAAGTTTGATCTGGTTTTGATTTGTAGATGGCCTCCTAAGAAAACTTTATATGCATCATTTAAAAGTATAGGCCTTTTTTCCAATCGTTTGGTACCTGTGAACTTTTTCTATTATAAATAGTTGCAGAGTTAGTAGGGGGTGTTTACTATTTTTTTTCCACGACTGTACCTCTATGTGTGTAGTTGTATCTCGAGTCGAAATTTTCGATTTTTTGATTAGATTTTTTTAATTTTTAGGGGATTAGATTTTTTATGCAATTTTTAGGGAAAAAATTCGTTTCACAGCAATTTTTTTACATTATTAAAATTAAACTGATTTCCATCTTCTATCCCAATGTAATAAATTTTGTCCTCCTTTCAATAAAGTTTATTCGGAATTAATACAGCGATATTTTTAATGCATTTTTAACGTTTTTTCTTTTTTTTTGCTTTCCGCGGTGATTTTATGGCCTTCATATAAGAATTCGGTTTCAAACATTTAGCACACTATAGTAATTTTTTTCTCCGCAATTTTTAAATTTTTAATGCAAATTTCAGTAAGATTTTTAGTGGGGTTTTTTTCTTTTCCGTGGTGATATTTCAACATTTTTAAAAGGAATTCGGTTTCAAACTTTTAGCCTACTATCGTAGATTTCGTCCTCTGTGATTTTTAATTCGATTTTTCACGTTTCACGGCGAATTTTTGACTTTCATAAAAGAATCTGGTTTCATATTTTTTGCATACTATATTAAATTAGTTTCACTGCGATTTTTGAATTTTTAGCGTTTCTTAATGTTTTCAATACGATTTTCAGCGGGTTTTTTTTTTTTTCACATTTGTTGAAGTAATTCAATTTTAAACATTTAGCCTTTTGTCCACAGCGATTTGTTAAGTTTTTGCGATTTCCAATGGGATTTTTAGCGTTTTTGAACATTCCACGCCAACTTTTTTTCATTTGTGAAAGACTTCCGGTTACAATATTTTAGTCTACTGTTACACTAAATATGGTCATTGGGGTGGAACTTAAGTATAGGGTAAAAAAAAAAACTTTTTTGTTTTAATGTGTAATAGTAAAAACTTTTTTCCTTTTTGGATGTCTAAACTTTTGGCTGAAAAGGTTTTTTTAAATTAAGTTGTTTTCCGGTTCCTCAAGGGGGTCAAAGTTTTGAAATTTCAGTATAAAGCAACTTAAAGTAAACAACGTAGCTGTTAGCTCATATCTACTTTTATTTAGCAAATACTATCCAGAAGTCACCACGAGGAGGTGGTTAAATATCAACTTCCACCCTCCTTACCTCCCTTTGTTATGGATTAATTCAATTGGATATTCAACCTACTGTCTTTTTAGGCAAACTTTGTCATTACATTGTGGGAATTCAACTTTCCCAAGATTAAGCCATCTTTTGCTTAATATTTAGAGACAGTTGACGCAGCTTGCGGAACAATTTTGACACACGTTTCCACTGTTTGAGTATGGAGAGGAAAATCTAAAATTCAGGTGTATCCCCTGTTTGTGCTTTTTTTAAGTTCTTCATCCGATTAGTCCATCAAGATAGGATCAATGTTTTTATAGTCTATAATTTCAATATATTCGCATTTTTTCAAGTCGCTTTCCTACTGGTCCAGAAAATCCTTTTGTACCCGTAGTTTTTCCAGCAAGATGTTGAAATAAGTATCAAAGAAAAAAGCTCATTTGCATGTAATAATCAAATTATCCATTATAATGTTTTTGGGTACTGCTTCCGATGTTTTAACAACTCCAGATTTGCATCTTGCATTAAAGCCGTTTCTGTTTCACCCAATAACTTTCAAACTTGAAATGTCTGTATTATTATTTTCAAAATACACCAAAATTGCAGTGGCTATATTAATATAAGAAGAAGATGTTAATGAAATATGACCAATATATTTTTATCCTGGTTTTTGAACTAAGACCAGGTGTTCGTCTTTAATGATTCTTAGTTATACTTTTTTCTCTCTGCTTCAGTTATCATAGTGTTATCCTTTCTGCCATCAAAATACTAACCTTCTAAAATTAACTCATTTCGTCTTTCCTGTTCTTTCCTGTTCTTTCAAATTCTTCCTTTTCTTTTCTCTTTGTCGTCTTCAAGTCCTTCTTTCAATTACCTTTTCTTTATTATCATCAGAAATACCCATATCTTCTAAGGTGCCATTTGCAATAATATTTGCAGTTCTGCCTAATACTTCGGTTCTTTCACCTTGTTGATTATCAAATTCAGGTTTAGAAAAACAACCGATTGGACTATTTCCTTCCGAACTATTTTTTACACTTGACGATCATTCAATCAAAACATCATTTTTTTGTTTTAAAATAACTTTTTTCCTTGATATTTCCTTTTCCAGTCTTGCTACACATTTTTTGTAGTTTTTATATATCTTTTGATCCTATTGCCATCACTCCATCTCTCTTTGGTCTTTGAGAAAGTGACGTTCATGTTCTGATACACACTGTAAAAAAAATTCCGCAACGTTCCTGGGAAAAAATGGGCAGCTGAGTTGCCCATTATTTCCAAGAAACATTTCTTGAAAATGACTGGTACTTTACCGTATATGCTAAAAACTTTCTACAGAAATGCCAGTAAGTTTCCTGCGAAATACCAGGAATATTTCTGTTGACAGCAAAACATTACTGACATATTCAAGGCTGGAGTAGCACAAGAGCGAAAAATGTCCAGACCAGGGATCGAACCTGGATACTTGGCGTGCCGTGCCAATGCCTTACCTGTTAGGCTATCCGGACCGATACCTGGCTGGCATAATTCACTCTGGATGTTCGTTCCCTTCATTATGACATTACTGACATTTCACAGCATGCGGGATCCGCAGACGATTTTTACATTTCCAGTTGACAATTTTCGCTTTATTATCATTATTTGTTAGAATGAAAAAATATTTTGAAATTGACATCAAAATTATTATTTATAATTTACACGAAAAAATAAATTTTCAGTTAAAATTCAATAAAGTAAATATATATGTGATATATTGTTTCTGAACTTTGCTTAAAATATAAAAATATATAAATGTAAATAATAATTAGAAAAAAAATCTAGACATAAAATATTTTGGATTTTCGTCAGTGATTATGTTAGTTTACAAGTTAGATAAAATACATATAAATTTTCATGAAAAAAAAACCTAAACGTAATTGTATATTTTTTCCGAAAAAAAAAAATTCAAATTTGCAGCAATTCAAAGTGTCAAATATATGTCAAATTTAAATCAAATTGTAATAAAGTGTTAAAATATAAAATTAATTAAAAAAGAAAGAAAAAGTCAAGAGGTAGCATCGAACCCGGGCCGTACGGGTGGCGTGCAAGCTTTCTGCGTCCACACCACCAAAGCAAGTTGAGAGCTGCAAACTAATGGGTATTTGAAACATATGCTAAAACTCGGCATCTAATTTCTGAAAATCTAAGGCCCATTTGAAGAAATCCTTTCACAAGAATAATTAGAGATAAGAACTCTAAAACATACTTTAAATTAATCAAAATAGGTGAGAATCATATTTGATTGTCCCCTGGTTAATGCAGATCTAAATACTAGGTGTATTTTTTTTTTTTTTTTACACAGTCTGCTCGTTAAAGATTTCACAGACAAGTACGAGAGATAATCTCTTAGTGATGTCACAGAGGTATTGTATTTTCATCTGAATTATCTTGACAATAGAGACGTAAAGGATTATGTCGTCTATTGATTTATTTGCATTCCATATTGATTTTTTTACATTCATTTAAGGAATTCGTTTTCGACACTCGCGCGCGAGCAACGGATTATAGGAAAAAAAATAATAAATGGCGGCCGCAGCGTTTTGCTGTTTCCAACTTTTGTTCAGGAACGTTTCAGATAAGAAAACCAGAATTTCACAGGAAAGAGCTAAATTATTCTGAAAACCTGATAAAAGGCGAAACGTTCCTGGATTTTACATGGAAAGTTACCATTTTTTTTTACAGTGCACGATAATATTGAGTGCTTTTACACAAAGATATGTTTTTTGCAGGATTACCTAACATTTTGCAATTGTATATTGGACGTGGGATTATTCTTTCTAATCTTAATATTTTTCTTCAAATTTTGACATTTCTCGCGCTAGTCTCTAATCATTTTTTATGATTTGTGTATCAGAAACCGTTGGAATTGAAGGTCTCAGCAATACACTTTTAATTGTATCATCAACAGCTTTAGATATTTTAGAAATAGTGTATACCAGATTCCAGCTGTCAGATTTTAAGTTAAATTGAACCCAAAAATAATGTTTCATAACATCTTCATATGTTTGTCAAAGATGACAGTTTAATGTTAATTGTTTTGGTTCACGAAATACAGGACACTTCAACAATTATCTAGATTTAGGTACGTTAACAGACTTTGTCACTTTTGACACCGAATGTTTATTGAAAAATAATTAAAGAAACTGTTAACACATGTTAAATCGGATTAACTTGCTATGTATCGCAGCCAAAAGAATCAGAGACAATGAAAACCGACGCCCACGACGCTAGCTTCTACAAAAGTCAAATAAAGTGGGACTAACTTTTCTAAGGCACTCAAACTAAATTATTCTCTCTATTACAGGACATTAACACTTAATTAATTTAATTTTGCAAAATATAAATTTAACAATAAGCTTAAAAAACTTTTCATGCAATTATTGGCTTTTTTTCGTTTTTTAGGGAAAATCAGGCGCTTTGAGGAACCGGAAAATATCATTTTAAAATTAAAAGAAAAATATTTTCTTTTTATGGAGTTAAAAAGGAAAAAAATAATCACTATTAGAATATAAAATTCGAAACTTCGTTTTTTAGTTCCACCCTAATGGTCATCTGCAATTTTTGAAGTTTCACGCCAATTTCAAGGGTATTACTGGCCCTAGGTGATAATTCAGGATATACTTTTATCGATATTTCAGGACAATTTCAGGACACATTTACCCAACATACTACTTTTTTTCCCGCAATCGTTCGTCAAAATTCGCGTTATTTTTCTGAAATTCGCATTTTTTTCCGCGATTGTTTGACAAAATTCGCACTTTTTTTCGCGATCGTTTACAGAAATTCGTGTTTTTTTCTTCTATAGGTTGCTGAAATTCATGATTTTTTTTTCCCGGATCGTTTGCCAAAATTCGCAATCTTTTGCCAAAATTCGGGATTTTTTCCTGCGATCGCTTGCAGAAATACGAGATTTTTTTTTCCCGCGATCGTTTGCCAAAATTCCAGATTTTTTTTCGCGATCGTTTGCCGAAATTTGCATTTTTTTCTTCGATCATTTGTCGAATTTGTGTATTTTTCCTCGATCGTTTGCCGAATTTGTCTATTTTCCCTCAATCGTTTGCCGAAACTAGATTTTTTCTGCGATCGTTTGTCGAAATTCACGTTTTTTTTCTTTTATCATTTGCGAAATTCGCACTGTTTTCCACGATCATTTTCCGAAATTCGTGTTTTTTTTTTCGACATCGTTTGCCAAAATTCGAGATTTTTTCCGTGATCGTTTACCACTATTTGCGATTTCTTTCCGCGATCATTTGCTGAAATTCACGTTCCTTTTCTCTGATCGTTTGCCGAAATTCGTGTTCCTTTTCTGCAATCGTTTGCCGAAATTCGTGTTCCCTTTCTCCAATCGTTTGCCGAAATTCGTGTTCCTTTTCTCCAATCGTTTGCCGAAATTCGTGATTTTTTTCGCTGAACGTTTGCTGGACTGTTTGACGAAATTCTTAGTCTTTTTTGCAGCGCACATTACCACAAATTTTTTGTTTCACGATTCCACGGAAACTGCTAATCGATTTTTAAAAAAGCAAAAAAAGTGGAAATCTGTCGTAAAATGGAAAAGTGGCATCTCTGCGAATTTCAGCGAATGATTGACTACATTTCCCATTTCTTTAGAGATAGATTGAAGACTATCACAATTTTTTTCGATGACCGATTAATAAAATTCGCAATTTCCCTTCCTGTCCGATTGACAAATTCCCGATTTTTTTTTTTTCTGTAATCACTTGACGAAATTTATGAGTTTTTCATCATCAGATGATAAAATATTGCACTATTTTCTGGTTCTATGAACCTATTAATTCCAAAATACAGATTTTGTGGATTTTTTCCCGAAATGAATGATTTGCGGAATTGCGCCAAAAAGAAATATATATATATATATATATATATATATATATATAACCATTAATTAAACATGACCTACCACCATCAAAAACCGCAATATTGTGAATTAAAGCTGTAAGTATAAAATAAAGTACCAAATAATTTATTATAAGAATTATTATGGAAGAAAAAAGAAGAAAGTGGACACCGACAAAAAATGGAAAAGCTTATATATTGAATTACGTTTTCAAGGGCACAGAATTCAATGATATAAACAAGTTGACTGTTTTCTGTGAGAAAAAAAGCTAAAGCTAAATTTTTTTTTTCTCTGTGCCCGAACAACCATTATAATCAAGTGAATAGATTCAAAATGAAAACAGAATAGAATCAAATAATATGAAATGGAAAATTCAATAAAACCAATTTAAATATTTATAGCATATAAAATAGAAATATTACATACCATACCGATTAATATTTCCGTTTTTTTTTCAATATATCCACTCGCACATGGCTACCATAATAACGTAAAGAATAAGGTGAATAAAACAGTTAAGAAATCACAGTAATTGATACCAAAGGATGCAGTTAATACATTTTGAAATACCGTGATAAATACAATTAATATAATATAAAATAAAATAAATAGAAAGTAATTACATTATTTAAAATAACTAAAAAACACTTTTAAATTACTTAATTACTATTCAACAATATCGTGAAAATTTAGCGAAAAAAAACCAAACACCTGGTGTAAGAAATTACTACTGAAAAGAAGCTGCAAAAGACAAAATATATAACTTATCATCAAAAGACAAATTTTGGTGCTGCCATCTAGTAGTATTTTTATTATTCAAATGTCACAAGATGAACAAATGAAAGCCTATGAATGTAAAAAAATATATATATATCAACTGCAAAACCAAACAAATCCTTATATATAGATAATTATAAACCTAATATAAACCACACTATATCATTATGCACAAAAAAAAAATTTAAACTATTGTTAATAAAATTTTAAAAAAAGCATTCAAAATATTCTATTTTCTCATTCATTTAAACTAGACTAAGAATTTAAATAATTCTATAACATTGATAATATATAGCATATAGCTATATGCTATAAAATAAATTCAATAATAATTAATATAAATCTATAATAAAAATAATATAAATCGTTAATAATAACTATTAAATATAAGATATTTATAAAATGAACAGGAAATAAAAAACGTATGGAAGTATATAGAAGATTATCAGATACTTAAATTCCCATTACCTAAAAATCTCAAATATAGTGTGTGGATTATTTTCATACAGCCATAAAAATCCAAAAAGTATGAATGTGGGACATTCAAACACATTAAACCGATAATAGATTTTGTAACACAAAGTGAAAATAGATCAATATTAAAAAGAATAGAGCAATAATAATAATAATAATTACCCAATTTTAATACATACAGTATAACTTTAGTTATATTAAATTTACTTATATGCATATTAATCACTATAAAAATGGCATACTATTAGTAATTAATATGATACTGTCCTGAGTAAATTAAAATTTAATAACAAATTATTGTAAATTAGATAAAATTTTAATTAAGCTAAATATATATGAAAGTCACCAATTACATATAAAATATCAAATCAACATCCTTATAAAATACGTAATAAAAATATAGTGATAATACCAAAGCCCCATTTTTTTCTATAAATTAACCATTGCGTATTATCCAGACAACACCACCCTCCTCCGTACTCTAACATCTACCCACCCATCCAACCTATAATAATTTTTTATATTATTTCACAATTTTTAATTTTTTATAGATTTTTTTATTTTATATATTTTTTTTTTGTAATTTTGTTTACGCATGTGTTAATTTGTTTTAAATATCATGTAAGTAAAGTACTAATTGTATATTAATGAATATATGAATTTTTTTGGAAAACCATGATTTAATGCATCATAAATTAGTTTTTTAATATTATTGTTAATTAGAGGAGAAGAGCATAAACATTTTATTCTATATAAATGATTAAGTATTATATTTCGATATACAGAATGATTTAGACAAGATTTAAAATTTGTAAATGTATTAACTTTGAATTTAAATTCTTTACGTTTGTCATATAAATCTGTAATTGTTTTGTTGTCTTTTATTGTAATTTTAAGATCTAAGAAGTTAATTGTATTGTTAGATAAAAGGTTTTCCGTTAATTCCAAATTATTGGGATAATCTACTGGAAATTGAGTAATTACAGATTGATCAGTTTCAATTAAAATTATGTCATCAATATAACGATATAAATGTAGATTATTATTAGTAAAAGTACGTTCATAATGATATAAGTATAAGTGTGATAATAAACTGGATGTACAACCACCTTGTGGTATACCGACATGCTGTAAATATAATGTGTTATCTTGCAATATATAATTATTATAGATAATGAAGTTTGTTAAAGATTTATAATATGCAATATCTATATTAGATGGTAATTCAAGTTTTTTATAATACTTTTTAAATAATGCATTTATAATTTTATGTAAATCTAATAGGTCTATATTATTAAAAAGATCTTGGAAGTCATATGTCGTTATATTATATACACAATGAAGATTTTTTTAAATATTGACAAGTTGATAGCTATTTTTTATACAATGTGTATTATCATTGTTTGTAGTAAATATATATAATTGATTAAGAATTTTTAAAAGAAGTTTATTGACTTTATTATTATATGTATTGCAACCAATAGTTACAGTCCTAAATTTAATTGGAGTTTTATGAAATTTGGGAATAAGAACTAAATAAGGATAATTAAAGTTAGTAGATATAATATTTAATAGTTTATAATAACTTCGAATTTTACGATTATTTACAATTACATTTTCATTACCTTTTTGAAAAGACTTATTAGAAGAAATACAAGTTGTAAGAAGTTGGTGATAATAAGATTTACATATAATTGCATAATTATTAGGAGATTTGTCTACATATGTAATAACGTAGTTTTTTTGTAATTTAGTAATTTGTTGGAAAAAAATGCTTTGTATTAATAGAAACCAAATCAGCAATATTATTTTTAAAGCCATAGTTAATTTTTCAATTACTAATATTTTCCATTGATTAAAATATTCAATAGGCTTATTATAAGAGATTGAAATTTTATAAATAAAAATATCAATATCATATGTAAACTGTTTGATAATAGATTTAACATTAAATTTAGATGGAAGTCTATATTTAGTACCAAAACCCATTAGTTGTTTCAATTTAAAATCATTAACAATATCGAGATTTCCAGTGATTATATGTCCATGATCATTGTTTATGTATTTTTTTAGAGTGGGGTCATTGCATTTACACGGAAAATTACTTGCAGCAGATGTATTTTTTGAAAATGTATTGTAGTTAAAAATCTTTCTACCAATTGTATTCGGACATTTAAAGGTTTTTGATATATGAAGATTATTAATGGGAAAATAACAATTTTTATCATTAATTATAGAATTGATATTAATTTTATTAAATATGTGATTTGAAAAAGTAATTATCATTTGAGTATTCATGTTTTGAATTTTTTTTTTTTTGTAAATTAATATTTAAAAGATTAACCCTAGTCATAATCAGGTCAAAATAAATATCAGAGAAATGTTTAGAGAAAGATTTACTTAGAAATACAATTAAATGTTGTACAATCTGTTTCTTTTTAATAGCAAAGATGTTTTTTCGAATTAACAACCAGTTATAATTCTCTAAATATTTACTTTGATATATATATATATATATACATGAAAATATAATGACTGTTAGTGCTATAGTACAAAACTTGCAAAATTTCAGGAATTTCAAGACATGTTACCATATTTCAGGACATTTCAGGACGTTTTTTCATTTTTCGGGAATTTTAGGAATTTTGAGGACGAGTACTACCCCTGCAATTTTTCCACATCAATAAAAATAAATCCAGTTTCTAACTTTTAGTCCAATATAGTAGTAAATGTTTTAGCGCTTTTTAATGTTTTCAATGCGATTTTTAGCGGGTTTTTTTTTCACATTCGTTGAAGTTATTCAATTTTAAACATTTAGCCTTTTGTCCACCGCGATTTGTTAAGTTTTTGCGATTTCCAATGTGATTTTTAGCGTTTTTGAACATTCCACGCCAACTTTTTTTCATTTGTGAAAGACTTCCGGTTACAATATTTTAGCCTACTGTTACACTAAATATGGTCATCTGCAATTTTTGAATTTTTGACGTTTCACGCCAGTTTTTCTACATCAATAAAAATAAATCCAGTTTCTAACTTTTAGACCAATATAGTAGTAAATTTTGTCCCCTTTTTAATAATGTTTATTTGGAATTTGTACAGCGATTTTTTAATTGTTCGCGAAATTTTCCCTTCAACTTGTAGAGATATTTCGTGTTCCGCAGAGATTTTTTGGCATTTGTAAAAGTAATCCTGTTTTAATCTTTTAGTCCAATTTTTATTCCATGTTGTCGTTTTGAAATTTTAATGTTTTTTCGCGATCGCTACGATTTTTACATGTTAGTAAAAGGACATTTTATATCTTCTAGCCAATATAGTAAATTTTGTTCTCTTTACAATAAAGTTTATTTTGAATTCATGCAGCGATTTTTATAGTTTTATTTTTATTTATTTATTTATTTAGTTTCGAGTCTTGAACAATTTTTCAACGGGCTCGAGAAACTCCGCGGCGGGCAGGTCAACTAATTACAAATAAACAACAGGGCTGAAAAAAAAATGAAAAATCATGTCTCAAGTACAGATTACGAAACCCTTTCCGAGACATTCAGAATACTGTAACCGAACTTCACCATTAAATAAAGTAAAAGACGATGTCAAATTTGGAAAACACATAATATATTTGAACACCGCATTTCAGACATTACCATCAATAGTCGAAAAAACATTCGAATTCTTTTGTGCAGCCCTGTATATAATGTATAGATCTGTAATGTATACTACATAGTATTCTAAAATTTAGTTCAGTTATGGGGAAGGCATAGAAGAGTTGAAAATTCCTCTTCAGCGATTTCCATCAATAAACGTAAATGTACTCAAGATCTTTGGTGGAGCCCTGTATTATAATCTATAAAATTTATACACACCAAGTAATATGCTAAAATTTTGTTCAGTTATAGGAAACGCATGGCAGAGTTGAAAATTCCTCTTCAGCGATTTCCATCAACAAACGGAAATGTACTCAAGATCTTTGGTGGAGCCCTGTATTATAATCTATAAAATTTATACACACCAAATATCCAAAAACTTAGTTGAGTTTAAAAACACATACAACAACTGAAAACACATTTCCAGCAACTATTGTTATAGCGGTACTGTAACCATATTCTTTTGTATGTCCCTGTAAATTAATGATAAATTCTATGCGCACTATATTCTACTATTAGCACCTTATAGTGTACCTTAATAATATATATATCAATTTCAATATGTTTAAAATAGTGTTACATCATTAAAATACACTGCAAGCAGTTTTTCTCTAGAAGCCGTAATGTGAAGGAATTTGTAAAGGAATTCTTTTGAGTGTCTCTGTAAACGGACCATAAATGCTACACACTTCATTTTCAGTACCAAACATGCCATAGTAAACCTTAATAACGAATATTAATTACATGTCAATCAGAGCATATTTACGTAAGTTAGAGCACGGACAGATAGACAAACAAAGCGAATTCATAAACACTTTTCAACTATGTTGGAAAATGTTGAAAAGAGTGAGTTTTGACAACTTTAAAATGTGCATGCTTTAAGAGGGAAAAGGAAGGGGAGTAGTAATTTCAGGTTTCCGGAGTAATTTAGATAATTCATTAATTGTTAGTTCAAAATAAAATAAGAACGAAAAATAATGCTTTAAGCATAGATTACGAAACACTTTCCAACACATTCAGAATACTGTAACAAAACTTCTCAGTTTATTAGGGAAAAGATGATGTCTAAATAAACAATTTGGAACACGCATACAGGGTGTCTAAAGAAATTGTAAAAAAAAAAGTTCTCTGATTTTTTTCATGATTTCCCTGACCATCTTTATAAGACTTCCCTGATTTCCATTATTAAAAATACACATACGGTATTTTTTTTTTGTATGCCATTTCCTCGTATAACACACTTATCCAGCTTGCTAATATCTCATTTGAGAGAAAAAACAAGATAAAAACAAAAAGTGCCTAATATTCATTAAGTACAGGTTGACAGTTTTATAAATCCGAACTCAAAATTTAGTCCAACAACTTCACGTAGTGGCCAATGGATATAGGGTGACCAGAAAATTTCCTCATTTTCTGAAAACATTCAATTCTAAGACATATCTACATCTGATGGGATAGCTAATAGGATTAAGCTGCCCATCTGGTCAGGTTATGCTGCTGTGTCAGTTAAAATTTTTAAGAATGGGTAAATTGCCTTCAATATAAGCGCTATCTACAGAAAATGAGGACATCTGATATCCTTAATTTGCGTTAAATATCAAAAACTCATTCCATATTATGAGAAAAAATATGGTATACAAAATTTGTCTATATTTCCGCATATAGACAAATTTCTCTGATTTTCGAGTATTTTTACAAAGTTCCCTGACTTTTCCAGATTGATGAATCTCCCTGATTTTTCTATGATTCCCTGATTTCTAGATTCTGTAAACACCCTGGCATAACGCATTTGAAAATCCCATTTTTTTATTATCATCAATAGTCGGGAAAATATCAGATTTTTTTTGTCAACCCTCCATAGATTTGTATGTATACTACATAGTATGCTAAAAGTTAGTTGTTAAACGAATAGCACAGTTGAAAACTCCCATTGAACAATTTCCATGAATAAACAGAAATATACTTGGGAACTTTTGTGCAGCCCTGTATATTGTTTACAGAATTTATACTCACCAAGTAATATTTAAAAAAAAAAAAAAAAAACAATTAAAAAAAATCCCAGGCGGCTCGGCCTACAGGCGCAGATAGATTTCGAAGTTAAGTACTAATTTCAACAACAAAAACTAAATCAGGATTAGAGATAAACCCACTTTAACAATTTTATCTGGCCGCTTTTGACGAGTTTTTAATTTCATTTTTATATAAGAGCTAGTTTGATCAGAATTATATTAAGGCGATATTAAAAAAAAATACTTTTCCATGCTCAACAACTCGAAATTTTCTGACACATTTTCAGATTCATTTTTAAAAGGGAAAACATGAAACTTGCTGACGTGATTTTTGAAGAGATTTATAAGCGACCTGCATTTTTTATTTTTTGTTCAGTTAATTAGAACTTGATTTATAAACAATTATTTTTTCAGTAGCACAATATTTTTCTATTCAAACACAATCGCTTCGGGAAATTCGGTGCAAAATGCCCCGTTTGGCATCATTTTTTGAAATATATTCTGCCTCTATCAAAACATCGACCATTACGGTACATTATATAGTTTCTGAATAAGAAAACCTACCAATTGGATGCGTTTGAGAGCAAAAATGAATTTAAAAATGAGTAAGAAAATAAGCAGTTTGGATTTGAGTACACCCTTATTACGATGATTTTTTCTTCAACCGCTATGTATTTTTAATTTGTTATTGCTGTAAGAATTCTGCCTATCAAAAACTTGTCAATATAAAAGTTGTAGATTATATTAAGAAGATATATACAGTAGACTCTCGTTTTTACGAACCTCTTTTTCACGAACACTTGCGATTTTACGAACTATAGAGTGGTCCCGAATACGCTCCCATAGAAGCAATGTAATTTTTCGCTCCCATTTACGAACTACAGATTATGAAAATCTCTTTTTTGAGAACTCAATTTTCGTACTTCTGATTTTTTTTTTTTTTTTTTTTTTTTTTTTTTTTTTTTTTTGTATCGGAATGTAGCGCCAATGTCAGTTAAACTCTATACAGATACAATGAGACATCAGGTGCATTCCAAGAATGTGCTGTTTTCCCCAATCTATTTCGGAGTGAGGGGGGGTGGGGTATAGCAATAATTTCCAGTAGTGGTTGTCAGGACTAAAGAACTTTTTTGAGGGGAACAATAACTGTGAAAGGTAAACGTAGTAAAGGTTTCCATTGATAAATTGGAAACATATATTTTTCAAAATGTGATTTTTTAAAAAAGATACGTGATTATTTCCATTCCTAATTTTTTATCTATGTTTTCATCTATGTATTTTCATCTACTAAATGCTAATACAGTTTGTGTTTTCATATGTAATACTTTCAAAGCATAGTAACGTATGTGTACTAAAATTATTTTTAGTGCACAAATTTGCATTTATTTCTTAGATATTTAAAAATACAGGTATAAATTTATTAAATAATAAATAATCTTGAAATACTGCTTCATCTATGATGAGGGGTCAGTTTGATAAAAATAGACATAAATAATATACGTATTCATAACATTTTTGGTGTTTTTCTATTTTACGAACTATTTGGGTGTTCCCTACGAGTTCGTAAAAACGAGCGTCGACTGTAATAAATTCATGCCGATTTTATATCTTGTGAATTGACGAAGTTATGGATTTTTTTCCTCAACCCCCCCCCCCCCCTTTTATATATATATATATATTCATTTTTTTGCGGTTCGAATTAGTCCTATCAAAAACTTGTCAATATAAAAGTTGTAGATAATATTAAGAAGATTTATAATACATTTAATTGGATTTGATATCTTGAGAATTGACGAAGTTATGAATTTTTTTCTCCCCAAAACCCTATTTTTTTCGCCCCTTGAGCCCATTTTTTATTTTTTAATCAAAAGTCTGTCAAATTTTTGGCCCTTTTTTTTAGAAGTAATAATAACTTTAAACTGATTCGATATGTATTATAATTAAGAAGTTATGGGGTTTTCGGTTTTCACAAAACCCCTCCCTATTTCCAGCCCGTTTATCCGATTTTGCCCATTAACGAACTTGACCGAGATTTTCTGCCCCTTAATTTTATGTACCAGTTTGGAAGAGATTTGTACAGAATTTTGGAAGTTATCGTGTCCATAAAAAAGTTATATATATATATATATAGATAGATAGATAGATGGATGGATAAAGTTTTTTATTGAGGGTGACTTTGGGTTCTAGGGGTCATGTTCAGTGTAGATCTGCAAAAATGTTTCAGAAATTCCAACATAGGGGAGATTGCAATAGGTAGTATTTCATACAAAATCTACCTAAAACACGTACGATAACTGAAAACGCACTTCCAGCAATTATTGTTCATAGGCTTCGAAAGATCAGTTATTGTTCAATTTCTTTTGTAGTCAAATTCTTTTGCTTGTCTCTGTAAATGAACGATAAATCCCATGCACATCGTATTTCATAGTAAGCGCCGTGTAGAGATATATATAAATTTCAGTATGTTTAAAATAGTGTAATGTATTATTAAGATACACCGCAGACGATATGGAATTCTTTTGAGTATCCCTGTAAATGAACAGAAATGCTTCGCACTTTATTTTCTATACCGAACATGCCATAGTGATAACCAATGACATCTATAAATTTCATGGCAATCGGACTATATTTGCGCGAGTTAGAGCGCGGCTAGACGGCAGACAGACAAACCGAAATCATTAACACTTTTCAACTGCGTTGGAAAGTATTAAAAGCAGAGTAGAAGATTCTTAAAAATTAGACTTTTAAAAAATTGTATAGTGTGTGCTGGTATGCTGCATGGGTAAAGGAAGGAAGTAGACATTTGATGGAGGGAGGGGGGAATTTATATCATTATTTTTAACACTTTCCAACAAAGTTGAAAAGTGTTTGTGCATTCGGTTTATCTGTCCGTCTGTCCACGCTCTAACTCCCGTAAATATGCTTCGATTTTCATGCAATTGATAAACGCTATTTAAGGTCACCAAGGTATGTTTGATATTGTATATGAAATATGCGGGGTTAATAGTTCATTTGCAGGGGCACTCAAAAGGATTCCGTTACATTATAGTCAATGGGGAAAATCGTTTGCAGAGTATTTTAATGACTTTACGCTATTTCAAATGCATTGAAATTGATATAAATCACTGAATTTCACTACCAGATGATTGCTATACAATAGGACAATACAACATATACAATATATCAAAGAATTCGGATAATTTTCCGGTTGTAGATGGGAACAGCTGAAATTTGAGTTTTCAAGTGTGTTATGCGTTTCCATATGATTGAATTAGACATAATATTTTAACTTATTAAACGACAAAGTTTTGTATCATTATTCTGAACGTACTGGAAAGTGTTTCATAACCTATGCTTGACGCATGATTTTTCCTTTCTTGTTTTATTATAAAAACAAATAACACAGAAGTTATTTTTCTACAATTGCATATCTTTGCACCATATGAAAGGGAGAGAGGAGGGTGGGAGAGGGGGAAAGAAATTTTTTTTAAATGAAGAAACCTGACAAAATGCGCAAGATTCTTTTATCTGGTTACATAGGGTGCCCCTTCTTATTATTAGCTAATTTCCAAACCATTAGTTTTTAGCTCAATAGGCTATCAAAGCCTGAGAACTAATGTGCCCGCAGGCTCTGTATGTACGTAACGCGATAACTCTTGATAGAAATATCCGATATGCTTCAAATTTTGTAAATATGTTCATCCAGAAAATACGCTTTCCTGATTAGTTTTGGGGGTTCATTGGTTAAGTATAAAGGAGGGGACGAGGGCTAATCCCCCCTTAATTTAGATAAATGGGTTTTTCATGCAGAATTATCCGACTTGCTTCGAATTTGGTATACCGGTTTATTCTGATAAGGTGCTTCCCTGATTGGATTTGGAGGTTCATTGGTTATGTACAAAGGGGAGAACGGGGCTAATCCCCCCTTAATTTATTTACTGTTTTGCTCAAAAAGAGTGAGTTCTATTTTATGAATAATAGACATAAATAAGAGTATAATATACAATTAGTGTGAATAGCTTGTGATCTCAATGCTATCAGTTTAACTGGGCACTTTTCTTTTTATTAGGATATATAGTTCCAACTGCAGAAATGTATCAAACGTTGTTCTTCATCATATTTAAATCCACTTACCATAAAAGAGGTATTTCCTTCAAATTATAAAATTTAAATTGTTATATAATCCCTGGGTCATATAAATTATATTTAGAAAACTTTATCAATGCTCTAGCAAGTAAAGCACTAAACACTCCAGTCTACTGTGACCAAAACTTACCGAGTTATGATTCTTTGATTTTTATAAATTTTCAGAGTTTCTGGCATCAAAAAGGGAAAAATGAACTTTTAGTTCCAGAAAACGCTACACATTCGTAAGATTCAAAGTATCATAACTCAGTAAGTTCTGGCCACAGATGAATAGAATTTTTACTGTTTTACTTATTGCAGCAGGTAGAAAGGTATCCTAAATATGGGAACGTCCACTGTTACTCTTGTGACCATCAGAGCAAATTTCCATATATATTTCCAATTATTTTATTACAAAATTTATTTAGGATAAATTTGATGCAACTACTTAAAAATACATGTACTCTACTTTCATAAACCATATACAGTTTGTAACAAAAAGTATTTTACTTGCCTTGATAATAAATGAAAATTTTTGTTACTCTTGTGACCACAAAAAATGCAATTTTAAAAAATTGTGTATGACGCAGAAATTCTGTGAATTATATGAGACTATAGAAATAAAATTTACAGAATATAGCAGAGAAATTATATCTTTTTAAAAAGCATTAATCATTGAACTCATCTGATAACGCATGAATTAGTCACATTTGATTTTGCAAAATGCTAAGTGTTACTCTTGTGACATTTTGTCCATAATGTAATTTTAGCAAAAATCCAGTTTAAATACTAAATAAAATAATTAAAATAAGTTTTAAAAAATTATTTTCCATAGAGAATAACTCTTAGGATGGTTTAATTTTAAAAGAACATAAAATAATGTAAAAAATTCTAAAATTAACAAACACTATAACCACATAGCAACCTATCAGTTTCTGCTACTTAAGAGAATAAGTCATTGTTTTCATTATCAATAATATCATTTGCAACTTCTCCTGTATCATGATTTACTTAATGAAACACAAATTCTTTGTACGAATCATGCTAGTGTAAGGTTTTTAGTAGATAGTGTCATTTTTCATGGATTTAACAAATTGTATTTGTTAAATGCCCTTCGCTGTTGGTATTTTCTCGCAAAGTATAATGAAACTTTATTGTTTTATTTCTTTTGACAAAATAACCAGTGTATCTTAGAATTGCTTTTTTAGCACGCACTTCATTCCATATATATATCATTATACAACAACACAAAATAAATCTACAGCATCTATACCAGGAGTATTTGAAAAAAAAAATATGCCTAATTAAGTTAATTGAGAAAGGAGTCTGATTCATTGCAGGCATATTTGCATAGTTATATTTTTGTTTAGAGTGGAAAGCACAACCATCATATAAAAAAGTAAAACAGGTACATTTTAGGAAAATACAAATTCTCTCAAAGATGCAATGTTGAAATTTTGCATACGAAAGCATTTACAAAAAATTGGTTATGAGTTAAATTGTCTAAAATAACTTCATAAGATTTCACTTTATTGGGATCATACTAAATAAAAAGCTGAAAATACAGTTGCTTGTGGATTAGACCAGTAATGTAGTATTTCATACCAAACTTTCGTCTTGGCATGAAAATAAAACAGTTTCCAGAAAATCCACTGGCATAACTATTATTCTTTGAGAAATGGTTATTTTTTTGGCATTACGAAAATAACCTCTTGTACAAGTTTCAATGAATATGTGCCACAGAAATGGATTTAGTTGCTTTCGAAAATTTTTAAATAATCAGAAATGGTTTCTTTAACTGTTACTTTTTTAAAACGTTTATCAACGTTTTGAAAAAGTAACAGTATTGATGAAGATGTTGATAAAAGTTTTGTCAATAGCAAAACGTCTATCAACGTTTTGCTATTTACAAAACTTATAAGAAGTTCTGTATTATGGACTTCCGTTTCAAATAATTCTTCGATGTTATCTCCTCAAATTAGACATTCTGAATTCCTAAATTCTAATTATCATGTATCTCGGCAGACAAAGTCATTAAATCCATCACAGGAATGTTTAATGCAGGAAATACACCAGTTACTACATTATGAATTGCTTGAATGTTTTCGTGACAGCAACAAATGAAGATAGTCTGATGAGTTATTTTCTATTGTTTTATGTAACTAGGCTTTAAAGCTGCAAAGGAATCTCCAATTTTTCAATTTAGGAAAGCTTCTTTAAACAAAAAACGTATTCTCTTATTAAATGTCCCCTAGAATTGATGAAATTATGTGACCTTTTTCACGCTTAACTAACGTAGATTTAGCTGAAGAATGACAACTTCTTAAATCTTCATCGACATAAAATTCTCCAAAGCTGTGGAGTTAGATTTTTGTCCGTTACAGTATCTGAGGTTAGCTAATTCTCTACTTTTCCTTTTCTTAATATTTCCATTTTCTTGCTGAAGCTTTTGCTGGTTCTAAGACTTTCCTTCACCTTATCGTAATATATTTTGTTTTGTTTCTTTCTCACAACAACATATTCAATTTCATTCTTATTTTTTCACTACAATTTTTGGCGATTAGCAGAATTTTTCCTGCTCTTTAAAAAATGTCGTGCATAAGAAGCAATATTAAAATTTTTCTTTTAAAATATACTATCAGAAGCCTTTCCATAAGTGTTACTATAAGAACCTCTGTAGGTTATACAGCAGAATTTAGTAAACGAAGCTTTACAAGGCCTATAAAATATCTAATCAAAGACCATGCGCTTCAAACCAAACGAAAGCACACAAAAATAACACGATTTGAGTTGTTCTATTATATCTTTAATTACTTGTCATGATTATTTTATAATCTTAAGTAATACCAAAAATGAATAAAAATAAATCCACCCATTAAAAAAACACTAATAGAGATAATTTATCTTCCTTAAAATTTCCAAAATAACCTTAGTTATAGCTAAAACTATTTCAAGAACTGCTCTAATAACAAAGAAAAAACAACAAAACTTTAAGCATTCTGTTTGTTTTGGTTGTAATGCAGTGTTATATCAAACTATCGACAAAAGTATTATGTGTTACTCTTGTGATACAGACGTTTGTTACTCGTGACAATTTCCCAGAGCCTATTCTATGCATAGCATAAACAAAATATTTACTGTAAAATATGTCTTATGCCTCGAAATCAGAGAATTAGAAGTTTTGGGTAAAAATTTTAAGTAATTTTTTTTTATTAAAACTTTTGTATGTTTTCCGTTACTCTTGTGACATTTAAGTATTAACATTTAAATACAGCTAAAAATATATTAAAGATATTATCTAAAAGATTTTATCTATGTAGATCTCAAAGATATGATAATTGTTTGTTGATTTGAACATATAGTAATTTTAGTGAATTCTAAAAAGTAAAAAAATCATACATTTCAATAAGTTTTATTTTAAGCTCAAATGTAAATGTAGTTTTATACTGTTAGTATCCAGCTCATTTTCAATAAACACTTGCTCTTGTGAAATTAAAACTTACAAATTCATATACTTCAACTCTTTTGCTTTAAATTGATGTATCACACTTATATTTCCGTTAAAAAAAATTTTTCAGCAAAAATTTTTTCTGCTGTGGACGTTCCCATATAACTTATTTAGACACTCAGAGATCATTAAAAAAATCAAAGTTTTGTAACTTTTAAAAAACAGCTATTTTGTAGTAAATGGATTTTCATATAAGAAACATCATCAACTGAAAAATTTTGCAATTTCAACTATACCTTCTAAAACTAACAGTTTAGGTATTAGCTATTGGTTAATCCTAAGAAAGGATGTCCTGTGTACATCTAGTGGAAGTGTGAATAATAAAGTTGTTTACAAAATCATACATGCATACATACAGTGGCGGTCAAAAGTTTCCGGCCAGCATAAATTTTTTGGTTAATTTGTAAGCATACCTATATATGAAGAGGAATCTTAAAATGATACTTATGCACTTTATTGACATAATATTTAGGAACTTATTTATGGAATAAAAAATAAATATCAATAAATTTAATTGACAAAATTAATTACAAAAGAAAACGCATGTTCTCAAAAGTTTCCGGCCATTTTGGCAAGTTTGGAAAAAAAATGGCGTTATAATAGAAAATAACAGTGATAAAGAACATTTACAAATATTATTTTGTATTCATACATTTAGCAATAAGCACTGCAGCGCAGCAACGTGGCATTGATTCAATGAACAGTTGAAGATCGTCTATGGTAAGTTTTTTCCACGATTCTTGCAATTTTGGGGAAAATGCTGCTGAATTAAAATATTTATAATTCCACACACGTTTTCAAGTTCGTTCCAAAGATTTTTTATTGAATTCACATCAGGTGATTGGGCTGTCCGTTTCAAAAGCAGAATAATTTTTTTGTGCGAAAAACACTGCTTGAAGAGCTTGCATGCATGCTTTGGGTCGCTATCATACTGAAGCAAATAGTTGCGACCACAATTTTTCCTGCAGTAAGGCAGCAAATGATCTTGGAAGATATCCTTATACATTGCATTATTCATCTTGCTACGGATTTCAACTAACGGACCGACACATTTTCCAGAAAATGCTCCGCACAGCATAACGTGTCCTCCGCCTTGCTTCATTGTAGGAATAACATATCTTAAATCTTATCTTTTGTTTTTAGGTCATCGGATGTAGTATCTGCCATCACTCCCAAAATGATTGAACATCGATTCATCGAAAAATAGTACTTTTTTTTCAGTTTTCACTTGACCAGTCTTTATATTCCTTAACAGACACCAGTCGGGCGCTCTGGGTTTTTTTTTTTTTTTTTTTTTTTTTTTTTTTTTTTTTTTTTTTTTTTTTGTACTTAGGAGAGGTTTTTAACATCGACTCTTCCATAAATTCCTACGTCACGTAAGCGTTTTGACAAGGTAGACCGAATTATTTCAGCAATATTTCAACACCGTAAATTGAGGGGAATTGCAACGGCATTTTTATGAGGGTCATCAACTGCTTTTCTCCTGATAATTCTGTCCACAAGAATAGCCGTTTTCCGGGGTCCCCCGGACCGTGGCA
Organism: Maratus speciosus; assembly: GCA_963932465.1. Taxonomy (NCBI): domain Eukaryota; kingdom Metazoa; phylum Arthropoda; class Arachnida; order Araneae; family Salticidae; genus Maratus; species Maratus speciosus. The sequence goes on from OZ010796.1 coordinate 480,997,262, forward strand.
AGTCCCGAAGACCATGACTGTCTTTATATTTTTTTAAAATATCGTTCACAGTAAATTTTCCGATCGATAACTTTGCCGCAATCTCACGGGAGGATTGGTCCTTGAACGATAAACAAATCACTCGTTTACGAACAATAATTGTTGAACTTTTCATTTTTGAATTTCAACTATGTTATTTTCATTGATTAATTAAGAAACAAGACCAAAAAAACACTTTACCGATAGCAAAAACTAAGGAATGATGAATGGCCAGAAACTTTTGCACATGCGAATTTCGAATTCCGCCCTTTTGCATAAAGTATCTTCAGTATCCAATCGAAATATTCACATGGTCAGAGGTAATTTGCTTATTCCTAGCTTTTGGAGCAGTTGCGCTTCTTCTTTGTTGAAACGTTCTGGCAAACAAATCAAAAAAACTAACTGGCCGGAAACTTTTGACCGCCACTGTATATGAATTCAAAATAGTATAAAAATTGCAAAATTACTTTCAGAAATACAAAGAGATACTTTGGAATGTTTATGAACCTTCATTGAATCTTAGAACATCATACTGTTTTCGTTTAACTACTATAGAGTGTCATACTAAAATTTCTGATCATGAAGCATTCATTAAGTAAATCAGTTCTATCTATTGCTCTTAAATTTAAACAAATACCTATATATTTTTTTTTTAGAAATAGATGAAAGGAAAATAAAATCTCAGGAAACTATTAAAATTTTATGATTAACTAGGATTGTAACTATTACAGCATACTAACACTTCTCATAAATAATTAAAACGCTACTAAATTATAAAATATACTAGCTAACTATCCACTATTCAATAGCTCTTTCTTAACAATCATTAAAAATAACTTTAAAAAATTTTGAAATTAGAAAAATATATATCAACCAACAAATCTGCCTACATATGAAATAGAAACCAATATCTAAGAAGGAAAGATTCCAAGATTAGAAACAGACAATGGAGCAATAACTGTGTATAAACAGAGTATAGTCAGTAGATAAACATATGAAAGCAATAAAGTACAATAACCAGGGGTTCTTCAGAAAACAAGCCTTGAAATTTATGTTACAATGTATAAGATTCATAAATTACTCCTTTTTGTAGGCAGCTCAACAGCATCATACGCAGTGTGCTGATTTTAAATAAGGACTTTCGAAGGTTGTTGTACTCTGTGTCTAGGGCCTACCTTTATATCCATGCCTTAATCTGCTCCTGTTCAAAAATCTCAGTTAAGCTGATTAAGTAATCTAGTTTAGACATGGAATACAGATGAGTTCACAGTTCATACAATGAGGGCATAGAGTATTCGAAAGTTTATTGTCGCGATTTTCAGATAATCAGGAATTGAAAAACTACTGCACAGAACATCAAAAATTCAGATTTTCACAATAGACAAATTATTCTCCCGTATATGTTGCTATTCGTCATTCTGTGTTCAGCTTTAAATAGACTGTAAAGGGGAGAATTTAAGGAATTTTTACCATAAGAACATTATATCTCCATAAGTTTTTTATCGAAAGTTTTTATTGCAAATTTTTAATTAAGATTAACAGACAATGGATCAAAATATTGTCAACATTGTATAAAACACCCGTTTGTAAAATGCATAAATACTTGCTACAATTCAGTGTATTATATATGGAGATTTCCATAATTAGAACATTAAATTTCCGAGAGTTTCCTTTAAAACGATGTCACATTTAGCGCTATGCTAAGTTTTAGCAAGAGGGGGCAGCACGGTATTGTGAAAGTGCAAAACGGTTTTAGGTAGCTTTCTTTACAAAAAGCTACCTATTGCAGCCGTTCGGAGGAAAGCGATTTCAAAAAAATTTGGTATATTTTCATCGATCATGACCCCCAGACCCCGAAACCACCCTCCGTTCAAAATTGATATATATATATATATATATATATATATATATATATATCAATATATATATATATACATATATATGACCTATGTCACACTGTAACTCTCGTATTTATGAACCGATTTGGATGTAATTCGGTGTGTAAATAGTACATACTAATGTCTCGACCGAGTTCGTTGGCCAGCTTCATCCGTCATTTTGTTTCAAAATGGCGGCCATTTAAAATTTTTTTTTAATTTAAAATTTGAAATGTGGTACTAAAAAATTAAAAATGGAAAAATATTTTTTTCTTATGTATTTGACCTTTATACAAAGACTCCGTAGCAGTTTTCGTTTTGTCTATATCTTAAAAAATGGCTGAGTTATAGCATTTTGAATTTCTAGCGAAGCTGACATTTTGAAACGTCCTGAATTTTGTCACGCGATAAAAGGCGTATTTATGAACCGATTTGGATGTAACTTCGTTTATACATAGTACAGAACAATGTCTCGACCGAGTTCGTTGGCCAGCTTCATCCGCCATTTTGTTTAAAAATGGCGGCCATTTAAAATTTTAAGAAAAATTTAAATTTGAAATGTTGTACCAAAAAATTGAAAATTGAAAAAATATTTTTTTCTTATGTGTTTGACCTTGATAAAAAGATTCGGGAGCAGTTTTTGTTTCGTCTATATCTTAAAAAACGGCTGAGTTATAGCATTTTGAATTTCTAGCGTGGCTGACATTTTGAAACGCCCTGATTTTTGCCACGTAATAACAGACGTATTTATGAACCGATTTGGATGTAACTTCATTTATACATAGTACATACTAATGTCTCGACCGAGTTCGTTGGCCAGCTTCATCCGCCATCTTGTTTAAAAATGGCGGTCATTTAAATTTTTAAGAAAAATTTAAATTTGAAATGTGGTACCAAAAAATTGAAAATTGAAAAAATATTTTTTTCTTATGTATTTGACCTTTATACAAATATTCCGGAACAGGTTTTGTTTCGTCTATATCTAAAAAAATGGTTGAGTTATAACATTTTGAATTTCTATTGTGGCTGACATTTTAAAACGACCTGATTTTTGTCACGCGATAACAGGCGTATTTATGAACCGATTTCAATGTAACTTGGTCTGTACATAGTACATACCAATGTCTCGACCGAGTTCGTTGGCCAGCTTCATTCGCCATCTTGTTTCAAAAGGGTTGCCATTTAAAAAAAATGTAATTTAAAATTTAAAATGAGGTATTAAAAAATTAGAAGATGAAAAAGATTTTTTTATGTGTTTGGCCTTGATACAAAGATTCTGGAGCAGTTTTTGTTTCTGAAAATTTGTTCTTTTGTTTATATCTTAAAAAGTGGTTGAATTATAGCACTTTGAATTTCTATCATGGCTAACACTTTGAAACGATCTTGTATTTGTCACGCGATACCACACGTATTCGCCTATTTCGATGGAAGAAGGCATGTGGATAGTATACATCAGTATCTCGACCAAGTTCGCTGGCCAGCTTCATCAGCCATCTTGTTTCAAAATGGCGGCCATTAAATTTAAAAAAATTATATTTAAAGTGAGGTGCAAAAAAATTAGAAATTGAAAAAGGTTTCTTTCTTAAGTATTTGACCTTGATATAAGGATTCAGGAGCATTTTTTGTTTGTCTTTATCTTAAAAAATGGCTCAGCTATAGCAGTTTCAATTTCTAACGTGGGTGACATTTTGAAAAATCTGATTTTTTGCCTGCGACAGCACTCGTATATATCAACCGATTCCGATGTGAGTGAGCATGTGCACAGCAATTACTAAGGTCTGGACCAAATTCACTGGTTAGCCTCATCCACCATGTTGTCTTAAAAGGGCAGGCACTTTAAGAAATCGCCAAATTTGGCAGCCAAATATAGGTTACTTTAAATAAAAGCAGCTTGGATAAAGCTGACTAATTTCGCGAAATTCTCATTCATAATGATTTAGTATTGATAAAAATTAGCATTGAATCTCCTACATTCGGTTTCCACTTAATTGAGCTTCGTGTGTTTGAATAATATAAGTTGGCTTTTTTAAAATAAGGAATATGAAAGCTACCTCTTCCTCATGGCACTGGCCGGAAGGACTTTTTTGATTTAACCCTTTCAGGGGCGCCGTTTGCAGTCTGAAAACGCTTAATTTTAATGCCCAAACTTCCAAATAGCACCAGTAATTTTTTAGTGCAATTTCGATCTCATAATATACGTGAAGAAAAGCTTTTGATTATTTGCAAATAAGTTTGTTTGTAAATTGCGGTGTGAATTAATTATCTGAACATATTTGAAGCAGAAATACCTTGCCCCTGAAAGGGTTAATACGAAGGTTATATAATTACTTTGATTGTCTATTGGGAGATGGAACATCTTGGAAGAATTTTTTTATTCTCAAAGTATGACATTGAAATTATTATCAACAATTTGATAGCATGGACGCGAGGATGCTTGTAAGATAATGCAAATCGAAAAACAACGTTAATTGCATTAAGAACAATTTCAGAAAATGAAAAGGGAAGAATTAGATGTGTAGTTCAGGGTCTAAAAGTTACAGTTTCTAGATAAGCATTTCTGACATCAGCGTGGGGTTGTGTTCTGTAACAGTTGGACAAAGCAATGACAAAACGATAAGCCGTAGATGTGGATATTTAAACTGCCGTTGAAATGTTGACATCGTATCTAATTACGTTTTCAATGGAAACATCCCTTTCCCTATTTACAAAAATTCAACTGAAAAGCAACTTGCTGAGGTTAAAAATCGGGAATTGGTTCAATCTTCTTCAACTGATATTTCAAGACAAAATTACCAAATTTAATGAAAGCAATGTTTCAATAAATAAGATGGGTTGGGTTAGATGAAGAAATTCCAGAAAAATAAACAGACTCGGACTGCTTTAATAATGATGACAAGATCTGGACAAGCATGAAAATATTATATTGTAAAATAATAGAAACTCTACAGTAGGGGTGCACAACCTGTGGCCCGCGATGGGTTAACGTGTGGCCCGCGAATATTGTCAATTTATAACTGGAAAAATTTTAAATTTTTGAGTACAGGTCGCCGGAAAAATTCGAAAATTTCATTAGTCAGTTAAGAATCATGAATTTCATTGATCGGATGCTGAAAAATCGCGAATTTTGTCGATCAGTAGCGGAAAAATCGGAAATTTCCTTCACCAAGCACGGAAAAATCGCAAGTTTTGTCGATCGAGCTCGGAAAAATCGCGAATTTCGTTGGTCGGGCACGGAAAAATCACGAATCTTGTCGATCAAGTGCGGAAAAATCGCAAATTTCGTCAATCGGCACGGACAAATAACGAGTGTTTTCGATCGGGCTCCGAAAAATCAGGAAATTTGTTGGTTGGGCACAGAAAAAAACGCGAATTTTGTCAATCAGGCGCGAAAAAATCGCAAATTTCGTTGATCAGGTACGGAGAAATCGCGAATTTCCTCAATGATGTGATGCGCGTAATAATTGAAAATTTCGTTGATCGCCGCGGGAAAAAATGGCAAATTTCGTCAGAATCAGTTAAGAATCGCGAATTTCGTAGGTTGGACGCGGAAAAATTGCAAATTTCGTGGGTCAGAGGCAGAAAAATCGCAAATTTTGTCGATCAGGCACGGAAAAATCGCGAATTTTGGCAACCGTCTTCGGAAAAATTCCGAATTTTGTCGATCAGGTGCGATAAAATTACAAATTCTGTTGATCAGGTTCGGAAAAAACGAGAATTTTCTCGATGATGCTCGGAAAAATTGAAAATTTCGTTGATCGGCCGCGAAAAATCGCAAGTTTCGTCAGTTTATCACGAGAAAAAAATCGCGAATTTCGTCAATTGCGCGGGAAAAAACGGCAAATTTCGTCAGAATCAGTTAGGAATCGCGAATTTCGTAGATTGGACGCGGAAAAATCGCAAATTTCGTAGGTCAGAGGCAGAAAAATCGCAAATTTTGTTGATCAGGCGCAGAAAAATCGCGAATTTTGTCAACCGTCTTCGGAGAAATTGCGAATTTTGTCGATCAGGCACGGAAAAATCGCGAATTTTGGCAACCGTCTTCGGAAAAATTCCGAATTTTGTCGATCAGGTGCGATAAAATTACAAATTCTGTTGATCAGGTTCGGAAAAATCGTGAATTTTCTCGATGATGCTTGGAAATATTGAAAAATTCGTTGATCGGCAGCGGAAAAATCGCGAGTTTCGTCAGTTTATCACGAGAAAAAAACGCGAATTTCGTCAACTTGCGTGGGAAAAATGGCAAATTTTGTCAGAATCAGTTGAGGTTGGGTTGGGTTGATTTTTGACGGCCAATTATCTACACGAGGGATATAGGCCCGGGGGAAGTGCCCTCCGTGGGGGTCTTTCTAAGGGAACCTAATCCGTATTAACGCATGGAAGATCCACGGCTCGAAGAAAACCACGAAAACTCCGAACGATTAGGCCGACGGGCGCGATTGGGATCGAACCCAGCACCTCCCGTCTACCAGCTTCGAGAGCAGAACCTCTCGGCCACTGGTGGGGCTCAGAATCAGTTGAGAATCGCGAATTTCGTAGATTGGACGAGGAAAAATCGCGAATTTCGTCGATCAGGGGTGGAAATATAGCAAATTTCGTCGATCCGGTGTGGAAAGACAATGAATTTCATTGATCAGGTACGGAAAAATCGCGAATTTTGTCAATCAGGCGCGGAAAAATTGCAAATTTCGTTGATCATCTCCTCCCCCCCCCCTCCTCCTTTTGCAAAGTTTACTTTTTTTCGGCACTAAGCCACTTTCATGTTTTGCTTGTTTTTTGGCCTTTTTAATAAAACAAAATTTACTCCCCCAACTAAGTCAAGAAATATTATCACTCCTTCTAAATAATCCTTGCTATATGCTGTTATATATACAAATGAAAACCGTTGATATATCCTTGCCATCTGAATTGGATATGTTGACTGGATAGGGGAACCTAGAGGAGTAAAACTCCCCCCCCCCTCTAAAACCATATTTTTAAAATCTCATTATAGACCACAGATCACTTCCCCGAAATAGAATTCTCTCCGTGTTACTGATGTGGCCCTCGACAATTCAGAAATTTTTGTAAGTGGCCCTTCTCTTAAAAAGGTTGTGCACCCCTACTCTACAGGATGATTTACAAAAAGAAGTTTTTATCAGCAAAATGTGTAATTTAAGAGTTTAATTTCTTTCAAATATCACTGAACTAGAAACTATTCAAATACTTCATAAAAACTTCGAACCATTTTCAATTCCGATATAGATCACAGCTTTGCTGAAGTTTACATCCATTTTAAAAGCTATTTTCTTATATACGGAAAAAGAGAAAGTACGACAAGCTGTCCTGTCTTCTATTTTTCTGCAGGATGTTGGCTTCAAAATAAATTAGTGATGTTTATCCACCTATGTACACTGCACTCAAAATTTGCAAGTGTATCCAGTAACAAACTGTTCTGCTGAAAGGCCATTTTCTGTTTTAAAATGGATTAAAAACAATTTACAGACAGCACAAGAACCAGAACGACTTGTCAATCTTGAAATTCCAGATATAGAACCTGGCTGTACAGTCAGTCTCGTTTTTGAGTATATATTAAATGCATTCTCAAATTCAAAGTCATTTTTTTCATACTCTGCAAGTATTGCAAAATTATAAATTACTATTCGTTTGTAAAATATATTTTTGACTAACTAAATTAAATGTATCTGAAATATATATTTTTTAAATATGGGCTGTTAAGCAGCATTAACATTTTTCTGCATTTCTACTTTACATTTTGTACGATCGAATTGAAGATTTGCATAAATTTTACTGGTAAAATTTAAACTGTAGTGATATTTTTCTGTTATTTCTGACATACATTTTTTTATAGCTTGAATTTTTATTCAAATTGCTTAAAACGCGTGAAGAGTGAAAAAGTGTTGAGGCCAGGATTCGAACCTGGGCCATTGGTAATGTGCACAATGCTCAATCAACTGAGCTAGTTGGCAAGACTGCACCTGCAGCACAAGACAGATTATCTTCATGAACCACAACACTGTAGCAAGCATGAGCAAAAAAGAATTAACTTGTCATTTTTATCCAGCATTGATGAAATGAATATATATAATTTATAGAAATGGCATATACCCCATTATGCAAACATTCTATCTTGCGCTGCTGGTGCAGCCTTGCTGTCATATGAGAATGAGGATTGCTAGCCTGGATATCGTCCAGATTGCTCAGTTAATAGAGCATTGGTGCAAAATGAAAATCGCCCAGGTTTGAATCCTGGCCTGGACATTTTTTACATCTCTTTGTTTAACACCTTATAAGCAATTTGAATGAAATTTCAAGCAATTAAAAATTCAATGACCCCATCAGTGTGAAGTCACAGGCTACTCAACTCTGTGTATCAACTGCAAATTAGATCCATACAAACTCACAGAGTTTGAGAATATATTAGAGATGCACTATACCGTCAAAACAGCTTACAATATGAAGCCAGTTATCGCTCAAATCATTCGGCCCAAAACAAGGCAAGCATGTGGAACAAGGGTTGAATTCATTGGACAGGGAGAGGTTTTCAAAGTGAGCCACAAGTGTTTGGGCCAAATTATAACCAGTTTTAACTGGTTTTAGGGTTACATTATTAGCTTCATGCGAAACCAATACATTTCCTCTCTATCTTTCTCTGATCTCTGTGATTTGCGTTGATCCAATTTGCGATTGATAGTACATGAAGTTGAGTTGCCTGTGACATCAACACTGATGGGAAACATTACTATTTCTAAGGGCATATGACATTTCTACAAATTATGTATGCATTTATTGTTTGTCAAAAGTTTTGTGCAAAAATGTTGAAAGGGGCTGATTATCTATAGTGACTATTTTCGATGCATTTCCCAATTAGTTTTCTCTTCTGAATAATTAGTAAAACTTTAAGTTACATATTTGTTTTATGATTTGTGTATTTACTTAAGTTTAGATGTTTTATCGGGTTAAAATTTGTGGATTGTTTTGTTTTTAGTAATTGAAGGCTAGTTTTGACAAATATGAACTCTTCTAGTAACTAGTATAAAATTAATCAGTTGCCTAAATATCATTACAGTAACCAAATTGGATGTTTAACTTTCTTTCATGGTCAAAAAGAGCAGATATGATGTATGCTATTAGTTTGTTATACCAATTACAATCTAACTGAGCATGAAACATTGAAACAATTTTACTCAAGGCTGTTTTCAAATCCGAATGGGCTACTTCGATATTTTTTAATTCATTTTTATTTAGAAACACATTAAATTGGTAGGTATTATTCAGAAACTATGTAATTGAAAGACATTTTCCATTTTTTGATAAACGCAAAAGATGTTTCAGAAAACACTCTCAAAACTGGCCGAATTTTGAAGCGAATTTCTGAAGTGACCCCACAGAAAGGAGAAACACTAGTCACCACATGAACACAATAACTCCATAAGTATTTAATTTATCAAAAAATGAAAACTTATTATGATTACAAATCACATCAATAATCAGAGCTGCCAATTTTATGTTTTTATATTTAAAAGTGAGCCAGAAAGGTTCGTGTTGTTGAACAGGGGAAGTGAGCATCGCCTTAAATTATTTAGCTATTTCCAATGTACTAAAAATTTTAAATTCGAGTTATCCTGGGTAAAGTATTAAAACTTTGATATTCAGATTCAGATTTTGCAGCAAATCGTGATGATCCTCTTTCTATAGGAAGTTATATTTAATTTTTAGGTGGATCCAGGGGTGATTCTGAGTAAAAAATAAATTTCTGAAAGGTTACAGCAGAGGGGGGGGAAGGGGAGGGGACAATCTGCTTGTGGCACTAATTATGCATTTTTTTTTTTTTTCGTAGCCCTTTGACGTAATTCACGTTTTTTCAGCAATCCTTTGGTGAAATTTGTGTGTTTTCCGTGCATCTTTGCAAAAAATCGGGTTTTTTCTGCGATCCTTTGATGAAATTCGCATTTTTTTTTCATGATACTTGCATTTTTTTCACGATCCTTTGACGAAATTCGCGTTTATTTCCGCACCTCTTTGACAAAATTTGCAATTTTTCCGCACTTTTTTGCCAAAATTTACATTTTTTTCATGATCCTTTGATGAAATTCTCATTTTATACCCGACCCTTTGAAGAAACTTGCGATTTTTTGCACGATCCTTTAACGAAATTCACGTTCTTTCCGCGATTCTTTGACAAAATTAGTGTTTCTTCGTGATCCTTTGACATAATTCACATTTTTTCTACAATCTTTTGTCAAATGATTGACGAAATTGATTTTTTTCTTTACGACCCTTTGTCGAAATTCACAATATTTTTATGTCCAAACTTTTGGACTGATGACCAATTTTTAAAAATTTTCGAACCGAATGCCTTAAATTTTTGGAAAATTCAGAACAGAATCACTCCTGGGTGGATCGTCCATTTCTTAGAAAACTTCTAAGCAAATATATATAAGCCTCTCAATTATAAAAGCAGAATAGATTACTCTCTCTGAAAATGCAAAAGAATTAATTTGAATTAAAAATGTCTTAGAAAATGAAAACTCAAACCTAAACTAGTATTCTTTATTCTGTGATAACTAAGCAATAATTTCTTTTTCTAATACGCCTGTTAAAAATAAAATAATTAAAGCATATTCATATTAAATAACTTTTCTTAAAGAACTTGGTTTGTGATAAAATATTTAAATTAAAGTACATAGCTAGTAAATTAAATTTGGCAGATGCATTCACTAAACCAGAAGTAGAAAATAAGTTAAGGGGTCTCAGGACTCTTAAAGCTCTAAAATTTTCGAAATTTAAATTTTTTTAGATATTAAACTTCTATGTTTTCCGAACATTTTGATATAATTGTTATCTTGAAATTCCCATTAGAATAGAAGTTATGGCATTTAGAATTATACTTGCCCAATAGCTGAAGCGGTGTTTCCAGAACTTTGAAGTCATTTTTCTCCAAATGACGTTTTTGGGCATAACGCGCACGATATCTCAAAAACTTTTGAATATTTTTTCATGAAATTTTCAAAACATATGTTTCATGTTAGTCTGTGTAAACTGAACCTAAAATTTCCTTTTTATTGTAAAAAGAAAATATTTTTTAAGGGGTTTATATTGTTGAAATTTTCTAAATTTTGCATTAGCTAAATACAATTTTGTATTAAAAATATAAAAATGCTTTAAATATAAAGTTATTTAGGTTCAGTGTAATTATTATAATCTGAGGTATAAGTAGGCACCAAAATTTTCATTCTAGTTGCAAAATTTATTTTGTAACCGTGCGCATAAGCTGTTATGCCGATTTTCTGCTCGTCAAATGTCTGACAGTTTGAAGTCCCCTGTAAATGTTAATTCTGCATCTTGTAATTTTTCAAACATTTGAAATGAAAGAACATACTTGTATCTTTCATTCCCATTTAAAATTTTGTCTTAATATCAAATACATTTTAAGATATTAAATGTTGAAAATGGTCCTTTTTTTTCATTTTTTCCAATTTTAAGAGTCCTGAGACCCCTTAATGAAATTTTTTAGATGCATTGTTGATCACTCAGTTCATAGCCAAATCTTTTTGACTTGACATTGATCAGACTGAGTTTTTCATAATAAAAATATTTTTTATATTAAAATTTTTATAAAATATTTTTGGTCCCTTTGATCAGTGCCTGCCTGGTGAGATGTTAAAAACATTTCCAGGGGCGATTCTGAATTAAAAAACATTTTCTGAAATTCACAACATATTTTTTGAAAGGTTACAGTGGAGAGCATGGGGGATGGAGATATTTCCCTTCTGGAGCTAGTTGTTTTTGTTGCAAGGTCGGGTTAACTCTAATTGTTTTCAGTTCGGGTTGGTTTCAAGCTAAGTTTAATTTCCTGCAGTTTGGGTTCATGTTAACCTGATTTTTTAAGTTAGTTTAGCATATTGTTTCAGATTAAAAACAATAGCTATAATAATAAACATAGATATTTCTCTGTTGTCTATTATGTGTGCTGTTTTCTAAAAGGGGCACTGCGTGTAGAGCTGTAAGATTTGGCAGGAGGGTACGGGTATGTCTGAAGTTATGCACTTCGAAGCCAGTCTTCGGATTTTTTAATTAGACTTTATTTTTATTTTTTTTTTTCACATTTCACAGCAAATTTTCCACACTAGTAAAAATAATCCAGTTTTAATCTTTTAGCCCAATATACAGTTACATTGACATTAAACCACATTAACACGAGATTGATTAATGCAAAATTTCACGTAACACAAAAAGATACTGAAGTCCTGTCAGATGTGTCTGAAAATCAATGTTAATTAATTCGTTAACACGAAATCGAATTTTGTAAAATCCCGCTAAAGGTGAAATTTTGTTTTTTCTTCAAAAGTTAAAACATGATTCTATGCACGAAGTTTTCGATATTTCAGATTTACATGTCGCTGTCGCATCCTCTTATTAAAAATGGAATTTTTCATATGGTTAGAATATGGCCTAAGTAGAAAAAGATTTCAGAAAATGGTGAAATGGGGAATTCCTGACTAATCATTGCTTTTATTTGTGCTCTGATATGTGGGAGTTTTCCCACACTGGCCAGAAGCTAAAAAAACGACGATAAATTTAATTCAAAAGGCTGAAAAACGGGGAATTCTTTCATAAACATTGTTTGCCAAGTACATTAGCATATATGAAGATGTGCAGCCGTCGGATCTGATGACAGACGAAGAAATAATTGCTGCATTAGCTGAAAAAAAAAAGAAAATATTGAAATGTCAGATGAGAATGAAGAAATCGACACAGAACGGAAAAGTTTAGTGTCATTAAATAAAGCTACCACAGTATTGAAAACTGTACAATGTTTCCTTATGGATCAAGAGGATGCTTCCCCAGCTTTTGAAAAATTAAATGAGGGTCATACGTTCCAAAAAAGAAGTAACAAAGGAAAATTGAAGCAAAAGTCAATAACGGACTTTTAAAAATAATAATTAGCAGATAAATAAATTTATTATTGCCTAAAATGATAACCAATTAATTTTATTTCTTAATTAAATTTTCAATTTCTTATTAATTTATGATTTTAAGAGCAAGGATATATTTGTAGGTTAATTTATTTAGCTTTTATATCTAACATAGATACCGCCAATATTTTATTGTTTAACACGAAAAAAATTCAGTCTTTTGAATTTTGTGTTGAGGTTCGACTGTAGTAAATTTTGTGCTCTTTTACATGAAGTTTAGTCAGAAATCCTACAGATATTTTTAAATTTTTCATACAATTTTTACTATTTTTATTGTATTTTGCATGGCTTTTCTGACATTGTAAACGGAATCCGGTTTCAATCTTTCAGCTCAATATACTAATTTTCTCCTCTACAAATTTTATATGATTTTTAGTGTTTCTTCTCATTTTGCAGTGATCTTTTGACATTCATAAAAAGAACCCAGTTTCAATCTTTTAGCCCAATGTAAGGCGATTTTGACAGTTTTTTCCTGAAACTGAAAGAATTCTCTGGTAAACTTTTTCATCTGAAAAGTATTCAGGATGTTTTTAAAAAATCGAGTTGGCACAAACCCACACGCTCACAATAGTGATAAATCAATTCAAAGTTGAAATAATTAAAGCCAACCCAAAACACACATACACACACACAGAGAGAAAAAAAAAGCAGCATCAACAGACCAAGGGCCTTATAGATTTCTAAATTGTATGGATTTTCAATCATAGTCTGAAGAGGAAGGCAGATAAGCATTATTGAAATTTTTTTCTGACACAAAAACATTGATGAAAATTTTCTTATTCCTATGGAGTAAAAAATTTGCAAATTTCGTATACTATTGATGATGTTCCTGTGCTGATTGCATTGTGACTGATTGAACTTGACGATCATTTTTCCATAACCATTTCGCGAAATTCGTGATTTTAAACCGCGATCGTTTCATAAAATTAACGACCTTTTTCCCGCGATTGTTTCATGAAATTAACAATTTCTTTCCATGATCATTTTACAAAATTTGCATTTCTTTTCAGCGGCCCTTTGATGAAATTTCCTTTTTGTTCTATGATACTTTGATGAAATTAGTGGGGTTTTTTTCTGTGGTCTTCTTTTTGACAAATTGACAAAACTGATCTTTTTCCCTAGTAACCATTTGTCAAAATTCACAATACTTTTCCTTAATCATTTATCGAAATTTTCTATTGACAAAATTTGTGGCCAATCGACGAAATTGATTTTTTTTCTATGATCGATTGTTGAAATTTGTGATGTTTTTCATCGACCAATTGAAGAAATTCATTATTTGTTCCTGATATCTTTGATGAAATTTGCGATATTTTTCCATGATCATTTGAAGAAATTTAAGAATTTTTTCTACTACCGATTTCCAAACTCATTTTGCAAAATTCCTTAAAAGAAAACAGAAAACACTGTCTTGCATGAACATTAAAAAATATTCCAGGAATAATCGCATGCTTGTGAAAAAAATTAAGGAGAGATAAAATACAACACAGCATTTTTTTATTATGTGGAATTTTTTAATTTTCTGCATGATTTTCACAATCACGTATAAATCTTTAATCCTTACCCCTCAAAGAAAACTTTTCTCCAACCCAGAAACTCTCGAAATGGCATCACCTTCTTCTGAGGAAGGGAATTCATGATGCAAATATTCACAGAAATATGATCCACTCTTGGTTAATATGTATTAAGAGGTTTATGTTTTCCAAAAAGGATATTTTTTCCTGTGCTACTTTTTATTTTAATGTCCCTTTGGACAGATGACAGATTTTTTAAACTTTTCGGAATTGAACGCTTTAAATTAAAAAAAAAAAAATTGTAACAGAATCGCCCCTGCTTTTCCTGACTATGTTGATTAGGCAGACTTTTAAATTCAGTACAGAGTATTTTTAATATTTGAACTTTTTAATGTATATAATTTTTTTTAGAATTTTTGTAATGCTTTGAGAATGCTAAAAAAGGGTTTGTTTGTTATATCATTAGTTATTTATAATAACTCCAAATTAAAAAAATAATTGTCATATGATATACCTTCTGTTTTTACCGTCCCAAATCTAAAGCAACGTATATCAAAATGCCATTGCTCTGTGCAAATACTTCAATTGAAACAATTCATAATAGTGTTCTGGAACTTGTGATTATTAAAATCACCAGTTAGTCACCATTCTCAGCAGTTGCTCATATTATTAATGTCATTTCTCATAGTTTTTTTGTTTTTGGAAGTGACAACATGTACTAGTATCAGGGTTGGCAAGTTTCTTCCACAGTGGAAAAAACCGCGGAAAAAACCATGGAAAAAACCGGCCGGAAGAAATAGGTTTCTTCCAAGTGGAAGAAATGGAAGAAACTTATTCTTTAAGAATTTACCATATAACTTTCAACTTTGTAAGATACAATAAATGTCTTCTTCCTACAACCTTAAGTAAATTAATTCCATCAGACCTATATAAATTTAATTAATTATATATGTTAAATTAATAATTACATGAGTTTTTTAGCCACGATACCTGTCAGATATTCAACCATTGGCTGAAGAAAAGAAATTTTATCCAAAATGTACAAAATCAAATGTCATCCATTTCAGTTTAACAAGCATAATTTTTAATTAAACTTTTGAAACTAGTAGTAAATAGTACGCAGATCATTCACCAATGGTAGAATGAAACTCGTTTAAATAAAAGACAGTGCTTTTAATTTACATCAATTTTATTAAGGTAAGTAATATAGTACAATAATTACTGCATTAAAAAAATCATTAAAATCCTCGCTTTCCTTACTACAATGCAGCACAGTACAGTGGAACCCCGCTAATTCGGACCCCGTTAATTCGGATCTCCGGAAAATCCGGATCGGTCAGGTCGATTTTTTTTTTCAAGTTTGAGACGCAATCGGCAAATTTCCATAGCATTCATTTATTTCATCCACATATTCTGAAAAAAGTCTTTTCTGAAATCTTTAGAAGAATACCTTAATCATTCTTATTTAAACTCTTTGATGTTATCCTTCAAAGAAACAACAATGATGGCAATTTTATGGTTCCGGGTGCTGCAAAACATTTAAAATTGTGCAACTTACCCATCAAAGCTGTCCTCCTAATTGATAATGCCCCTACACACCCGGAAGAAAGTCAACTGACAAAATGGAACATAACGGTAGTTTTTACCAAATGTGACAGTGCTGGGACAGCCAATGGATCAAGGGGTTCTTCAGAACATTAAAAAAGTTTATAAACGACAAATGCTGAATGAACTTTTAAAAGATGATGGAGAACATGGAGTGGTACAGATTCTCAAATCAATCAATATCAAGAAAGTGTTAAAATTCTTTCTTAATAGGACTAGTTTTACGTGAAGAATCTGTGTAATTAGTATTTATTTATTCCAGAAAACGTTTATAAACATGACGTATGCAACTACATACACAATACTCAATAATTAATGTTTGTGATTAAAATATGCTACACTATACACTATACTCCGAAAAAGCTTGTGAATAAATGGTATGCTACATAATACACGCCTGTGAACAAGTGACAGATACCGTGTGTAAGTGAACTGTTAACACGAACCTCCGGCAGATGGAAGCACCACAAGTTTTCATCAATCCGGAACTTATTTCATCTCGACGCTCACAGATGGCCACACCATGCAGTGACGTTACGCAATTAAACTCTGAAGCTTCATTTAACAATGAAAACTGCTGACTTATGTACTATTTTCTGTCTCAACCCTTTGAACAGTTTTCGGGACCCCAGATTTTATCAGTCTGCTTTAAAATCTCAATGCAATAACAACACGCTTGTGGTGTTCGACGTCGTCTATTGTTCTTCGAAGGAAGCGACAGCTCCTACTTAAAAATGACACATAACAACGTCTTATAGACAGTTTGAACTGTCTAAATTTATCTATGTCACTCATATATTAATTAACCGTGTTTCTTCTCCTATTTCCTCATAGTAGTCCAGAATAAAATTGTGATTCTTCAAGATCCCGTGTTTTCTGAAGAGTACACACACGGAACGGAATTGCAGGATTTCCGTTCATATACTTCAATAAAGCTTATTTCTTTCAGATAAAAAGCACGGAATAGATCCAGCTACTTACAGAGAATACAGGTAGGACCTTTCCATTTTACATCTAAATATATTTTTGTCTGCCTGGGTAAGTTGTTTTGGCTGACGCCATCGATAAAATCACTCACTGCTCCCTTATTTTTCATCAGATTATGAGAGACTGAGGCATAAATTAAGGGACGTGAGATGTGAAATATAAATATAAAACCCAGAAAATGAAAAATGAATATATATATTATTTAATGATATAAAAAGAGCATTCTATATAATTTTATGATATACAGAAGAAAAAAAAATAGTTTTTTATGAATGTTGATAAAACAAAAACATATAGTTTTTTCATGAATATTGATAAATGATATATTAATATGCACATATATGAAAGTGAAACATTTATATAGTATCATAACAAATTGAATATCAGAAATAATTTTTAACTGTATATTGATATCATATATAAATAACATTATGGCAGTCCATAAAGATTTAGCGTGCATAGAAAAACTTAATGATACCAATTATTTAAATTGGTCGTTCAGGTTAGAGAACATGCTCATTAAAGACGACCTCTTTAAATATTGTTTAGAGGCCCCACCCGCTACACCAGACGCGGCATACACGAAAAATAGCACTACGGCCAAAGCCATTATAAACCTTTGTATTGAAGACAGTCAAATAGTTAATGTTAGGAATCTTCAAACCCCCAAAGAGATTTGGGATAAGCTCAAGTCCATACACCAGCGGGCAAACTTATCGTCGAAACTTTTTTTAGTTAGGAAGCTTTATTCCCAGAAATTGCATGAAGGGGGAAATATTATAGGCATATAAATAACATTTATATGCCTATAATAACATTTTAATCATTAGACAAAAACTGTCAGGAATCGGCGAAGAGATAAGCGAGTCACATATTGTTGCTATTTTGCTATGCTCGCTGCCTCCATCATATGCAACATTAATTACTGCCCTTGAATCCCGAGATGAAGACGATCTCAAATTGGAATTCGTTAAAAATAAGTTAATTGATGAGTTTTCTCATCGCTTAGAAAACATAATCAACGGTTCTCATACGAAACAAACAGCGTACAACATTGAGAGTAGAAACGCCAGCTCGCACCCCGTCGATACGGCATATAAAGCAATAAACAAAAACTATAAAAACAAAAAATTTTGCAGTTTCTGTTCCCGTTCTGGTCATTATAGAAATGAGTGTTTTCAATTAAAAAACAAAGAAAAATATAATTCGCAAAAGAGTAATTATAGAAACGAATACAACAGAAACACCAACTACAACAATAGCGGTAGTTACAGATCCAACACCGCCAACTACAAAGATCAACCCAAAAATAAAGACCACTCATCTAATTTTTGCTTTAACAGCAAAATAAATACATCTAGTGAGAAAAACGACTCAAATGTTCCTCTTCCCCCAGTTGAACATAAAATTGAAAATGAATCCACACTAGTTAACGAAGCACATACAAGAAACCCTAACACATATATCATTGATTCGGGCTGTACAAGACATGTAACATCCACAAAAGAGCACTTCACAACATTTACACCAGGGAATTTTGGTAACATCACAATAGCTAACGGGAAAAGATTAAATTCTCTAGGTTTGGGTGAAGTAACGCTAAACACAGATCTGAAAAATAGTATAACACTTAAGGACGTGCTGTATTGTCCGGAATTAAAGAGTAACCTTTTATCAGTAAAAAAGGCAACAGATAATGATATAAAAGTAATTTTCGAGAAAGAAACATGTTTTTTTGTTAAAGATAACACCACTATCTTAACTGCTAAACTGAACAACAACCTCTACGAAATAAATCCCAGAGATGAGTACGGTTACACCTTAAGTACACAAACCTCATGTAATAGTGATAACTGTATATACAAATGGCACCGGAGACTAGGCCACAAAAATTTTGACGCGATTAAATATTTAGTAAATCATAAATTAGCTGAGGGAATAGTCATAAACAACTGCAAGCATGAGACATATTGCACTAAGTGTATTGAGGGGAAACTTTCAGTTTTGCCCTACCCTAAATCAGCTAAAAATAGAAGCAAAGAAATATGTTCACTTGCACATTCCGATTTATGTGGACCTATGGAGACTCAAACTCCAGGAGGAAAGCGTTATTTCATAACTTTTACGGACGACTACAGTCGGTTCACTATGACGTATCTATTAGCACATAAATCTGAAGCGGTAGAGAAATTAAAGCAGTACGTAGCCCTGACAAAAAATAAATTCGGGAAGGTAATAAAAGCTATAAGGTCAGATAACGCCAAAGAATATCTTGGGGAGAGTTTCGAAAACTACTTAGCCAAAAACGGCATAGAAAGACAGTTGAGTGTCCCGTACAGTAGCCCCCAAAACGGGGTTTCTGAGAGAAAGAACAGAACAATCGTTGAAATGGCACGTACTATGCTGTCAGATGCAAAATTGCCTAAGCATTTCTGGGGGGAAGCGGTGATGACAGCCACATATTTAACCAACCGACTGCCGACGAACGCAAATGAAAATCACGCCTCACCATACGAATTGTGGAATAATAGGAAGCCCGACCTATCAAACATTAAGACTTTTGGGTGTAAGGCATTTGCCTACGTAGATAAATCAAAAAGAACTAAATTTGACGAAAAGGCAATTGAGGGGGTCATGATGGGATATGATTTTCGAAGCAAAGGATACAGAATTCATACGGGGAATAACAACATAATAATTTCAAGAACCGTAAAATTTATTGAAGAGGGTATTAAATGTGAGGAAGTTAATGATATTGAAGAAAACAAAACTGACGCTCCAACACCGGCGGAAAACATCAAAATTGACTTAACGAATGATAAGGAAGATCAAATTGAAACCACGGTGGAAAATAATCCCGAACCGAGAAGGTCACATAGGCAAAACAGGGGCGTACCTCCGAATCGTTTTGGAATAACTGTAAATTTGTGTAAAATTGAGGAACCTAAATCGTGGACCGAATTACAAAACATTGAGGACACGGAAATAAAAAATAAGTGGTTGGAAGCGACAAATGAAGAAATGAATTCGCTACATCAAAACAAAACGTGGAAATTAATCAAAGCTATACCGAGAAAGCGCGTCATAGGGTCAAGGTGGACCTTTAAGGCTAAAAGAGGGGCCGATGGAACTGTAGAAAGGTATAAGGCCAGGTTAGTGGCCAAGGGGTACTCACAAAAATATGGATGTGATTACGACGAAACTTATGCACCCGTCGTATCACATACCACATTGAGAGCATTTTTAAATGCAGCCGTTTACAAAAATTTAGACGTGACGCACCTTGACGTCAAAACCGCCTTCCTACACGGCACGCTTGAGGAGGGAGTCTATATGTATCAACCGGAAGGGTATTTAAAAAAAGGGGAGGAAGAAAATGTGTGTAAATTGAATAAAGCCATTTATGGCCTCAAACAAGCCGCCAGGGCGTGGAATTTAAAGATTAACCAATCCCTACGGAACTTAAATTTCACAGAATGCGAATCGGACCAATGTCTGTTTAAGAGAATCAAAGACGGGGAAATCGCATATGTTATCGTCTACGTGGACGATATTCTCGTAGCAGGTAATAAAGAAGATACGCACGAGATTTATACTCAATTATCGAGGGAATATGAAATTAAAAACTTGGGACATGTAACACAGTATTTAGGGATTAATATAACAAAAACAGAAAACGGTAATTTACAACTCGATCCGGAGCACAAAATAATAGAAATAGCGGAAAAGTTCAACTTAACCCTTAGCAAACCCACCTACACGCCGATGTGCACTAATTATTTTAATTTGGATCCAGAGGGAAAACTAATGGAAAATAACACAAGGTACAGACAAGCAATAGGCGGATTATTATACATCGCGACACTAACAAGACCCGACATCGCGGCGATAGTTAACCTCTTGGGGAGGAGGAATGAGTCGCCAAGACAAGTTGATTGGGAAGCCATAGAAAAACTGATCAGATACCTGATGACTACTAGAAAAATGAAATTCGTTATTGACCAGTCGAAGCCACCGATCCTCAAAGTATACAGTGACGCCGATTGGGCGAATGACAGGGTAGACAGGAAGTCTACCACAGGCAACCTATTTAAATTAGGGAATAACCCACTAACGTGGCTTTCTAGGAAACAATCCAGCGTAGCATTGTCATCAACTGAAGCCGAATACATTGCGGCGTCAACCGCTACGCAAGAAATCAAGTGGTTATTAAACCTACTTAGCGATCTCGAATTACCTCAACAATTACCAATAGAAATCTACGAGGACAACTTGTCCGCCATAAAACTCACTAAGAATGAAAAAGCACAGACCAAGACTAAACACATTGAGGTGAAATATATCATCATATAAGACACCAATACGAAAGTGGCATAATTAAAATTGTTTATTGCCCAACCAAGCAAATGCTTGCAGATATCCTCACCAAGCCACTTCCAAAAACTCAATTTGAGTTTCTAAGAAAAGAAATGCAACTAACTATGGGATAGATTCTTCACGTAAAAAGGAGGAATGTTAAAATTCTTTCTTAATAGGACTAGTTTTACGTGAAGAACCTGTGTAATTAGTATTTATTTATTCCAGAAAACGTTTATAAACATGACGTATGCAACTACATACACAATACTCAATAATTAATGTTTGTGATTAAAATATGCTACACTATACACTATACTCCGAAAAAGCTTGTGAATAAATGGTATGCTACATAATACACGCCTGTGAACAAGTGACAGATACCGTGTGTAAGTGAACTGTTAACACGAACTCCCGGCAGATGGAAGCACCACAAGTTTTCATCAATCCGGAACTTATTTCATCTCGACGCTCACAGATGGCCACACCATGCAGTGACGTTACGCAATTAAACTCTGAAGCTTCATTTAACAATGAAAACTGCTGACTTATGTACTATTTTCTGTCTCAACCCTTTGAACAGTTTTCGGGACCCCAGATTTTATCAGTCTGCTTTAAAATCTCAATGCAATAACAACACGCTTGTGGTGTTCGACGTCGTCTATTGTTCTTCGAAGGAAGCGACAGCTCCTACTTAAAAATGACACATAACAACGTCTTATAGACAGTTTGAACTGTCTAAATTTATCTATGTCACTCATATATTAATTAACCGTGTTTCTTCTCCTATTTCCTCATAGTAGTCCAGAATAAAATTGTGATTCTTCAAGATCCCGTGTTTTCTGAAGAGTACACACACGGAACGGAATTGCAGGATTTCCGTTCATATACTTCAATAAAGCTTATTTCTTTCAGATAAAAAGCACGGAATAGATCCAGCTACTTACAGAGAATACAGGTAGGACCTTTCCATTTTACATCTAAATATATTTTTGTCTGCCTGGGTAAGTTGTTTTGGCTGACGCCATCGATAAAATCACTCACTGCTCCCTTATTTTTCATCAGAAAGTAATCTATATGATTGCTGAATCTTGAGATCAGGGTGCTGAGAGTACTCTCCGAAAGTCGTGGAAGAATTTATGGCCTGCAAATTGTGATTTCTCGAATAATAAGCTTGAAACAGAAGGAGGAATAAGCGAGAATGAAAGAGATTACACCTGAAGATTTTGTGAGCATGTTAAAAAAAAAAATTGATGGTTGCTCAGATGTTAATACCAGCAACATTAGCAATTGGTTAGAAGCAGAAAATTCGCCTCACTTATAGAGGACGAAATAATCGCTTTGTGCACAACTGAAGAAAATGAAAATGAAGATGATACAGACGAAAACACCATTATCAATAATGATCAACCAAAAGTTATTAGCCATAATGAAGCAACGTCTCATTTAGAACAATTAATGGTTTCTTTTGAACGTCAGGTGGAGGCTACACCCAACGAACTACTTATGCTCAAGCGGATGCGTGACCGTGCGGCCCGCAAAAGGTATACAAAACTGGCACAGCAGAAGATTACAAACTTTATAATTGCAAAGTAAACATTTTTTACTGTCTGTAAATATTCAATATGTTTAATATAAAGGTGATTTTCTGTAAGTATGTTTTATTTTATCTCATTTTTTCTCATTCTCCGGATAATCCGGATCGGGCCTGGTCCCAATTAATCCGAATTATCGGGGTTTTACTGCATGACAAAAAGTCTTTTAGCAGTAGGATGCTGCAATCAGTTTCTCAACTTAGAATAGATAAATGCAAAAGATGAAAAAAATTCTTTCAAGTCCTACAGAAAACTTCAGGAGAGTTTAAAACCATTTCGGCATACCCATAGATATTTTAAGAACATTAGTCTTTTAAAATCAGCATTGAGATATGCATGCTAGATGCTAGTATAAGTAATTACAAATATGTTTATTTTCTGTTTTGTGCAGTTTAAAATAATGCATTTTTATAAGAAAATAATGTATTTTTATATGAAAAATAAACATTTTGTAGGTAATTTTTTTTCTTTTTACATAAATGGCATAATTAATAAAAGAAAAAAAATCCCTCTACCTCTGAAGTTGTAAAATCCATCACCTGTAAATGTTTTCTGAGCCTGAAGTATAGTATTAAAAAAATGACTTATTTTTCTAAAAGTAATACTTTTAATATTAATTAAATTTTCCAATTTAGGGTTCATATAATCATACTTTGAGTTTAATTCTTTTACAAAGTTAATATGCTATAATTTTGAGCATATATTTTGTTTTCTCTTGGTTTCTTCCATTTCTTCCAGTTTTTTCCATTACTTCCAGTTTCTTGCGGTTTTTTCCAGTTTCTTCCGGAAGAAACCCAACCCTGACTAGTATATAAATTTATTTAAACTGCTAGTATACAGCTGGAACAAACATGTTATTTGCATTGCCTTTTGCAATAAATTCTATTTTGGCATTGTAGTTTTTCCTACTCTTTTTTATAGCTACTGGTATTGTATTTTTCATTATGTATTACTGATTTTACGTATAAATAAAATCTTATTTTTGAGTTGATTGGCAAAGCTCTGCGTGTATGTTCGTTTTATATGTATAAAGTCTTCATCATCATTAAAGCTTGTTGAGTGGAAATATCCTATTTATTTCATTAAGTCTCCTATACATTAATATTTTTCTGGTTTTTCAGACTTTAACCCTATCAGGGGCAAGGTACTTCTATTCGGAAAATGATGAAATGAATGATTGACACCAGAATTCACATACAAATTTATTTCAAAATAAGCAAAAGCCTTTGTTTACATACTTGGTCACCTGGCCAGGACGCCAACCGTGAGGTTTATGGACTGAATGTCCTGGCAGGAAAAAACCCCTCCACCATCCAGCTTCACCCTATCCAAGAAACGGGCTAAACAAGCGACAATTATTTAACATAAGAAAAAGAACAGGTACATAATCCTAATTATGCAAATAGCAGCTCGCTATGACAAAAAGTACAAATCATGCAAGTTTATAGGATTCTTGCAACAAAACTAAATTAAACAACAAATGTAGGTTTATAGGTTACCTACAACTAACATAAAATACCAAAATAAGGACAATTTACATAGTTTGAGGGTTTGAGGTAACCCACAACTGAAAAGTAAAGTTCATAAAGTTCATAAAGAATCAATAGCCAAACTTCCTCAACAGGTAGCATGTCAGAAAGACTCAAGTAAACTGCAGCTTCTTAGTAGAAGAACATTTCTGTAGAAGATGTCTAGTAGCAAGCAAACTGAATGAAGTTTTCACCAATCGAAATATCAACATCACATGTGGAGAAGAAGAAACAGTATTAAAAAAATTTCAATATATATCAGGCTTTTCCAAAAACAGTTAAACTTAAAATCTGATATTCATATAGATTCTAAACAAGTGATTAAGGTTTAAAAGAGAAGTTCACCACTTGAGTGTTGAAAAAAAAAAAAAAGAAAAAAAAATCAAAGTTAAGTCAATAAAAATGAAATGTCCAGACACCCTCAGAGAATACTCCCAATCAGGAAATGGCACTATGAAAAAAAAAAAAAAAAAAAAAAAAAAAATCATAATACCAAATCTTCTTATAAAGGTTCAAAAGGATTAAGTGGTAGGTTTATAACACTTTCTCTAACAAAAACATTGCAACTAGAAATCACATGATAAAACATATTAAACTGCTGTTAAAATGGTTCAGGTTCCAATAGTACAAAGCAATAAAAAGATAACTTTACATACTTAATAAAAGGAAATTTTTCATTCCAATATTCTGGTGCCGATGTGATATTTAGGGATTAAATGTCGGTGGTCCAAAATCGAACCACCGCCCTTGAAGGGATTAACTGTGTTTGGCTGGTCATATTATGAAGTTTGAACATTTTCAGAAAGGAGAAAATTTTATTTAAACCTTTTAGTTTTCCCTTTTTCTATATGATAATCTTATGTTGTAAAAAAAGAAGTTTTATTGGATGTTTTAAACATTTCTATTGAGTCATTCCATGTCAAATCAACACAGTTACAGACCGAAATCTCCCTTGACCCCTCAGATTTTGATGAAACTTGGTTTATCAAGTGTCTTTACATAGTTATGAAAGAAATCACTAAAATTATTTTTTTAATAAATTTAGTTTTAATTTTATTAACAATTAAATACAGCATTTTTCATTAAAATTTGCTACATCTTGAATCACTTAATTGGCATTTTCTTAAAACCTAAATGTGATACAAACTTTGTTTATGTATCATTTTAAAGCTCTTTTTATGACCTTTAATTTGATATGCAACATAATAAAAAAATTAAAATTTAATTTTAAAAAAATTCAAATTTTAATTTTAATTTTAAATTTCTCAAAAAGTGACATTTTTAAAATTCTCAAAAAATTCTCAAATTTACTTCATATTGTGTTCTTACAATTCCCCAAGTTTCACAATGGGATCTTTATGGGATTAAACGGTATAGGAAATTTAAGTTTATATATGTACAGTGATAATTTTAAAATACTTTTCAATACCATGTTAGTTTTTTAGAAAATATTTTCTATAATTTGTTAGATACAATATAGTATCCAATTATACATATATATATTTTTTAAATAAACTTTTGTAATTGTAAATTATTACATAAATTAACATATTGATCCCTTATTTGGTTTTAATAATGCAGAACAAATTATTTCTTTTAGAATTAGCATAATAAATGTTCTAGAAAGTACTTCAAAAGAGTGTTTGTGGGTGTATACTATGCTTGTGGGTGGATCCTTTAGATTGATTGGATAAAATGCGTATAGGGGTGGATCTTAGTAGGAATTACTTGGCCATAGCTACATCTTTGTATTGTAAGAGTTCATTGTCACATATTTTTGTTGTTGTTCTGGTATTTAAATATTCATAATAGTAATTTTGTCTGAACAATCTGCAAATTGTATTTTTTAATGCAGTAGAAGTTTGTTAATTACAAAGCTTATTTGTTGTTAGCATAGTATTTAATATTCACAATGGGTTCTAGAGGAGTTGGGACTTTAAATTGTTTTAATCCCTTCAAAAAACCTCATCTTTCCTATGTAAGAAAAGGACTAAGAACTGTTACATCATGGATGTGTGCATTAATTCCAGAAATGCCTACAAACTCAAAAGTATGTACTAACTGCAGAAAGAACTTGTCGGAAAGAAAGAATGATAGCAGTGCAAATGATCTTCCCAGGACCAGCTACTGTGATTTGAAACCTTAAAGTAATATATCTGAAGACAGTGATCCTGAAACTTTAAATGAATCTTTGAACGTATTTAATTCGTCACTTGTGGAACTAGGTGAATCACCAGTTAATAGAAAAAAAGCAAAGTATAGGAAGTATTCTAGTCAAAAAATGAAAAATATAACATCAGCAGTCAAAAGAAAATTTGTAAGAAATGCCACTTCATCTGATGAAGATCAAAACAGTGATTCAAAAAATGAAATATTGAATCATTTAAAGAATGTGTACCAAAACTGTGAAAGCAGGGAAAAGAAAGTTATGATACTTACTTTATTGCCAGAAAATTGGAGCATAAGAAAAATTATGAAAGAATTCAAAGCTCCAGGTTTTCTGGTTAGGCAAGCCAAAAAACTCTTGCAGCAGAAGGGTATTTTGTCTACAACAAATCAAAAACCACGAAAAAACTTGCCGAAAGAAACTTGGAATAAAATTATAGAGTTTTATGAGAATGATGTAGTGAGTCGACCAATGCCAGGTACTAAAGACTGTGTTTCAATGATGGACAAAGACGGTAAAAAAGTGAAAGTTTCAAAAAGATTAATGCTCTGCAATTTGAAAGAAGCATACAAGCTCTTCCAAGAAAAATTTCCAAACATCACAGTTGGATTTTCAAAATTTGCTGAGCTGCGTCCCAAAAACTGTGTCCTAGCTGGTCAAAGTGGAGCACATGCCGTCTGTATATGCACTATCCATCAGAACGTAAAGCTAGTGATAGAAAACTGCAAGATAAATTCAATCACAAAAGGTCAGATTAAAAGCTATAAAGATTTTTTAACGAAAATGGTATGCAATCCAGCATCTATTGATTGCTATTTTTCAAATTGTGTCTCTTGTCCTGATGTTAATGGCATTAGAAAAATCTTAGAAGATGGATTTCAAGAAAATTTGATTGAAACACTAACTTTTCGCCAAAGGATTTCGGTTGATCACTACAACTTAGAAACAGTTCAGAAGCCTGTGCAAGAATTTATTAACATATTCTGTGAAAAACTCCAGGTTCTTCTTCGTCATGATTTCATTAGTAAGCAACAAAGTGCTTTTATGGGTTACACTAAGGAAAATTTATTAACTTCTGAAATGGCTGTAGTTTGTGACTTTTCCAAAAATTATAGCTTTATCTTACAGGACGAGGCACAATCGTCGCAACAAATCGCAAGCCACTATCCATTTGTAATATATTTTAAAGAAGAAAATGAGATTAAGCATTGTAGTTTTGTCATAATCTCAGAATGTCTTGAACATAGTACCATATCCATGGGCGTACCCAAGGGGGGGGGGCTGATGGGGCTACAGCCCCCCCCCCGAAATTTTCGAAAATGATATGAAAAAATTACTGATTTTTACCCTTCTTTTTTGTAAATTTTTTTAATTTTTTTCTGTCATACAGCGGACTAGCCATTCTCATTAGTCCCATATTAGTCCACATTGACACCAAAGAAGAGAAAGGGGACTGATGGGGCTACACCCCCCCCCCCTCCTCCTGAAATATTCGAAAATTAAGTGAAAAAGTTTTTTTTCCTTACCTTTTTTAGAGAAATCTGTATTTTTTCATCTGTCATACAGCGAAATAGCCATTTTCGTTAACCTCATATTAGTCAACATTGACATCACAACATACTATATGATGGGGAAGGGGACTGATGGAATGACAGCCCCTTCATCTCGCAAATAGTCGAAAATGAAATAAAAAAATCATGCTGATTTTTTTTCTTACTCTTGTTTGAGATAAATTTGCCTTTTTTCTCCTATCATTCAACAAACTTGCAGCTCCCTTCTCTTTAGTTCCATATTAGTACACAGTGACACGACATTATACTAAAAAAAGTGGAAGGGGGCTAATAGGGTTGCAGCCCCCTCCCAAAATAGTCGAAAATGAAATGAAAAAAATGCTTTTTTTGTGATAAATTTGTATTTTTTCCCTATCATTCAACAAACTAGCCGCTCTCTTCTTTTTACTTCCATATTAGTGCACAATGACACCACATTATACACAAACAGGTGAAAGAGACTAATGGTGTTACAGCCCCCTCCTCCAAAATAGTCGAAAATGAAATGAAAAAAATAGTGCTGATTTTTGTTTCCTTCTTGTTTGAGATAAATTAGCATTTTCCCCTATTATTCAACAGACTAGCCGCTCCCTTCTCTTTAGTTCTATATAAGTACACAGTGACACTACATTATACACAAAAAAATGAAAGAGGGCAAATGAGGTGGCAGCCCCTCCCAAAATAGTCGAAAATGAAATGAAAAAAATGATTTTTTTTGTGATAAATTTGTATTTTTTCCCCTATCATTCAACAAACTAGCCGCTCTCTTCTTTTTACTTCCATATTAGTGCACAGTGATACCATATTATGCACAAACAGGTGAAAGGGACTAATGGGGTTACAGCTCCCTCCTCCAAAATAGTCGAAAATGAAATGAAAAAAAATGTGCTGATTTTTGTTTCCTTCTTGTTTGAGATAAGTTAGCATTTTTCCTTATTATTCAACAGACTAGCCGCTCCCTTCTCTTTAGTTCTATATAAGTACACAGTGACACTACATTATACACAAAAAAAATGAAAGAGGGCAAATGAGGTGGCAGCCCCCTCCCAAAATAGTCGAAAATGAAATGAAAAAAATGATTTTTTTGTGATAAATTTGTATTTTTTCCCATACCATTCAACAGACTAGCAGCTCTCTTCTCTTTAGTTCCATATTAGTGCACAGTGACACGTCATTATACCCTGACAGGTGAAAGGGGCTGATGGGGTTACAGCCCCCTCCTCCAAAATAGTCGAAAATGAAATGGAAAAAATAGTGTTTTCTTTCGTTATGTTTAAGATAAATTTGTATTTTATACCCTACACTTCAACAGACTAGCCGCTTTCTTCTCTTTAGTTCCATATTAGTACACAGTGACACCACATTATACCCAAAGAAGTGGAATGGGGTAATGGGGTTGCAGCCCCCTCTCAAAATAGTTGAAAATGAAACGCAAAAAAATTGCTGATTTTTTTCATTTTGTTTGAGATAAATTTGTAACTTTGTTATCTGCAATATAAAGAACTACCCATTCTGGTTAGTCCCATATCAGCGAACAGTTTCACTACAGTTAACCCAACGAGGGGAAGGGGACTTACAATGACTTTCTTTTAAATGAAGTTATATAAAATAAAACCCATTAACACTTTTAAACTTACTTCGGAGTAGGGAGGCCTCAGGATCGGACCCGTAGCCCATAGCCGTAGGTGATTCTGAGTTTAAAAAGAATTCTGACATTCACAGCAAATTTTCTGAAAGGTTACAGCAGAGGGGGTAACAGGGTATCCCTTCCCGGCACTAATTATTTTTGTTGCAGTTTGGGTTAACTCTTGGTTTTCATTAACTTGGGTTTTCATTTTCTGGTCAATTTCAGGCTGAGTGTACATTCCTGCAAGTTGGGTTTGGGTTAACCAGACTTTTGAAACGTTAGTTCAGTATATTATTTCCGCTTAAAAACTATACCTGTACTAATAAACATATTTGTTTGTATATGTGCCGTTTTCTAAAGAGACCGCCGTGTTTTTTCCACGACCCTTTAATGAAATTCAGGTTTTTATGAAGACCCTTTGACGAAATTCGCTTCATTTTTCTGCAGCTCTTTGGCGAAATTTGCGTTTTTTCCGCGATCCTTTGTCGAAATTTGCGTTTTTTTTCGCGATCCTTTGTCGAAATTTCCGTTTTTTCCGCGTTTTTGGCGAAATTCGCGTTTTTTCTCGATCCTTTGTCGAAATTCCCTCTTCTCCCGCGTCTTTTTGACGAAATGCGCCTTTTTTCGAGGCCCTTTAACGAAATTCACGTTTTTTGCGATGCTTTGACGAAATTCACGTTTTTTCCCCTTGGGTCTTTTACGAAATGCGCGTTTTTTTCGCGGCCCTTTGACGAAATTCGTGGTTCTTAGCGATTCTATCACGAAATCCGCGTTTTTCCGAGGCCCTTTGACGAAATACGCGTCTTTTTCGCGAAACTTTGTCGAAGTCTTGGCATTTCCCCTCTGCTTTTTGACGAAATTCGCGCTTTTTCAGCGGCCCTTTGACGAAATTTGCGTTTTTTCCGTGATTCCTCGTCGAAATTTGCGTTTTTCCGCTGTTTTTTGACGAAATACGCGTTTTTTTTGCTTCCTTTTGAAAAAATGTGCATTTTTTTCCGCGGCACTTTGACAAGATTCGCATTTTTCCGCGATCCTTTGTCGAAATTTGCGTTTTTTCCACGATCCTTTATCGAAATTTCCGTTTTTTCCGCGATCCCTTGTCGAAATTTGCTTTATTTTAAATATTGTATATTGTATGTAAAAATGACATTGCCAATGTAACTTAACTTTTTCATATCATATTTTCATGTGCTATTTACATTAAATTATTACATAAATTATTGCAAACAAAGTATAATATTTATATTTTATCTGCATTTAAAAGTTATCTATATTAAGTATTTATAAAGTGATATTAGTAGAAATACTAAGCATATATAAGAAAGATTAAACATGTATAATATAAAGGTGGCCATCTGGAATCAAAAATGAATCAGTTCATATATGAGATGTTTGTGTCAGATTTACTTCACAAAGTAAAATAAATTTTCAATTTATATAATAAAATAAATTAGACAATCTTCTAATATAAAATGATCTATAGTGTTTATAAGGTATATATATTTGTGAATTATCAAATAATAATATCCAACTTTTCATTTCGTATTGTTTATGTTCTAATATATTTAGAAAATGGAAATATTTATTTAAAATGTGAAAAATGCTAGTTTATGGCATTTATAAAATTTTTTCATTACTTGTCATCAATTGAAAATGAAGATATTGAAATACAAGTTAATATTTTCACTTTTCATGTGAAATTCAACTTCATGTATCTTCTGATCCCATAGAGATCCCATCATAAAACTTGGGGAAATGTACAAGGGGAATATGAAGTCAATTTGAGAATTTTTTGAAAATTTTAAAAATGTCACTTTGAGAAATTTAAAATTTAAATTTAATTTTTTTAATTAAATTTTTTTATGTTGCATATCAAATAAAAGGTCATAAAAAGAGTTTTAACAGGATAATAAACCAAGCTTATATCACATTTAGTTTTTGAGAAAATGGCAATTAAGTAATTCAAGATGTAGCAAATTTTAATGAAAAATGCTTTAATTAATTGTTAATAAAATTAAAATGAAATACATTTAAAAAACAATTTTAGTGTTTTCTTTCATAACTATGTAAGGACAGTTGATAAATCAAGTTTCATTAAAATCTGAGGGGTCAAGGGAGAAAAGGTGTGTTGATGTGACATAGAATGACTCGATTTAATTATTAATTCACCATAATTATTGTAATACAGTTGAACCTTGTTAACATGAAATTGAGAGGACTGCCTTTTTTTTTTTGTTTTAATCATCAAAATAGTGGCAGCATCTCTGTTAGATATAAAAACTAAGTAAATTAACTTATACACATATCCCTGCTCTTAAAATCATAAATTAATAAGAAACAGAAAACTTAATAAAGAAATAAAACATATTGGTCAACATTTTATGCAATAATAAATTTATTTGCCTGCTACTCTTTTTTTTTTTTAAACCTGTTATTGACTTTTGCTTCAATTTTTGTAAATTACTTCTTTTAAAACATTGCACAGCTTTCAAAGCTGCAGTAGATTTATTTAATGACACTAAACTAGGGTATCAATGGCTTTAATCAAATGATTTAAATCAGTGATTAAATAATGATTTTAATCAACTGATTTTTTTTTTAAATCATTGATTAAAATCATAATTTTTCGAAATGTACATACATCTTATCTTACGATCTTAGATTGTAATACTTTTACTTTACATAAAAAATATTAAAATCTAAGATCAACATAATTTGGAAAGTTTCTAGTGGTATTTTGCCTTTATGAATAAGCTTTCAAAAAGCTTCTAAAAACAGCTTTTAAAAAAGGCTTAAAATAATTGCTTCTAAACTTAGACCTTGCCTTAGATTTATAAAAAATTAAGTACAGTAAGTTTGTAAAAAGCAACTTTTTATCTGTTGTAAACAGCATTTCATTTTAAAATGATATTTAAATCTAATATACGTAATTTGTAATGTCATTATTTCTTTTAACTATTCAAATTAATCATAATCATTCTTTTATATAAAACTAGTTGTACCCGGCCATGCGTTGCTGTGGCTCAGTGTGATTAAATGGACAAGAAAGAAAAGAGAAAGTGCACATTTCTAACATATTTAATTTGAGTGTGCTTGTGGGTATACAATATTTTTTGTTGTTACATTGTCTGTGCAGATATAGAGTATGTCTGGTTTGCCGATTCTACGATACAAATTATATAATTCTCCGTGTGAGAAACAATCTGTGTCTAGGTCTAAACCACAGAATTCTAATGCTTGGCCCTAAGCTTTATTGATGGCGAGGGCAAATGCCAATCAAATTGGTAATTCCAGTCTCTTAAATTGAAATGGCACATCCATTGGAATCAATGGAATGCAAGGAATAAGGACATCTTCACCTTTGAAAAATCCTGTCAAGATTGTTGCTTCTACGACATTGCTCATTGTTTACTGCAAGCCGTGTGCCGTTGCAAAGCTTTGGTTGGTGGATATTTCGCAACATCATAATTGGCACGCCAATTATCAATTGCAGTACTTGCTGTGGCATCCCTGGCAAATCGTAGGAATTAGAAAAAAAATGCCCAGTTAAACTGATGGCATTGAGCTCTCAGGATATTCACACTAATTGTATATTATACTCTTGTTTCAAAGAATATTGCTCCTTGAAAATTAAATAAAGGGGGATTATCCCCCCCCCCCGTTTTGTCCCTTTATACTTAACCAATGAACCTCCAAATCTAATCAGGGAAGTGCCTTACCCGAATAAACCATTATACTAAATTTGAAGCAAATCAGATAATTCTGCATGAAAAACCCATTTAGCTAAATTGAGGGGGGATTAAACCCCGTTCCCCCCTTTATACTCAATCAATGAACCCCCCCCCCCAAACTAATCAGGGAAGTGCCTTATCAGAATGAACCTATTTACAATATTTGAAGCAAATCGGATAATCCTGCATGAAAAACCCATTTATCTAAATTAAGGGGGGATTAGCCCCCATTCTCCCTTTTATACTTAATGAACTCCCAAAACTAATCAGGGAAGCAAGCACCTTATCAGAATGAACCTATTTATAAAATTTGAAGCAAATAGGATAATTTTACATGAAAAACCCATTTAGCTAAATTAAGGGGGATTAGCCTCCCGTTCCCCCTTGTATACTTAAGCAGTGAACCCTCAAAACTAATGAGGAAAGCGCCTTATCAAAATGAACATATTTACAAAATTTCAAGCAAGTCTGATATGTCTATCAAGAGTTATCGCGTTACGTACATATCACTCACCCGCAGGAAAAGTGACATCTCAACAAAAGTAAATTTCACAGGAGAGGCAAAAGAAAGTTTCCATGATTTTACTGTAACATGAAATTGCAGCACTTAGCTCTGCATGCAGGAATGAAAACATGCATAAAAGAATATAATTCTTACGAAAGAGGACGTAGGATGAGGTTTGGAGAGTTGGGTAATTTTGCCTCCACACACAATCCACCCCTCTTCTGTGGCCACAAATGAACATATAGCATAAAAAAGTGATTTTCCGCATAGATAAACTTATGAAACTGTTTGTATAGCAAGATGTACCTATGACAGACCTATTAGCAGAATAAAACGCAAAATGAATTTTTGCGAGATGTGTCACTTTTCTTGCAGATGAGCGATATATACATAAATATGTACATACAGAACCTGCAGGCACATTAGCTCACAGGCTTCAATAGCCTGGGACCTAAAAAGAAAAATACACGAACAAAAAAACATAAAAAATACTGGCGAAATATTTCCGTAATGTGCCCCCAGGGGGCAAAGTGAGGGTAGGGGGTACGGGAGGTGCATAATATGAAAAAGTGGTCAAAGGGCTTTCTAACAATATACCACATAATGGGTGCGAAAAAAACAAAAAAATTACCCCAGGATGAGGAAAAATTGGGGAGAGGGGGAAGTGAGGCTCATAATTGATATATTAAAACATGCACGCATTCAAATGCAATGTAGTCTGGGAATTTCAAAGCAATCAGCGTTGAACTTTCACAGCTTTAAGATTTTGGGCAAACGAACACTTACATTTTTATTTACAGTCGGTCCTCTATTTAACGAAGTCGCTAAATCCCGGAAAAAAATTCGTTATATGGAAAATTCGTTAAATAGAGAGTCACCCTTTAAAATACTTTAAACTACGTAAAACACATTTTAAGTCCATAAACACTAAATATAATTAAAAAAAGTAATTAGTCACACTTTTTTTATAAATTATATCTATCTGTTTTACTTATTTTACCCATCAAAAAGAAATCTGCAAGAGAAATAAGAATGAAACAAAATATTGTCTGATTGTCTGGAAACACATTGTATTTTCAGTTAAAATAATAATTTTACATTAAAATCACGATTTTTTATTATGGTTGATAAACTGTTTGGAGAAATACCACATTTTAAAGCAGTATTCTTTTTCTGCATGCTTTATCCACCTCATCAAGAACATTTTTTTTTCTTTGATGCTCAAGCACTTTCGCTTTGACATTTTCGAGCTACAAGAACCGAAATTACCAACACGATTGATCATGATCAACAATCTAGAAGACGGGAAACTATAGTTTAAGGACACGGGGCAGCTCCATTTAGGGTTAAAAGGAAATATTGAAAGTTTGCTCTTCTTGGATGGGAAGCAAACAATCACAACGATTTTACTGCTCTCGGTGAGTTAGGTGCCTGGTAAGACATGTTCATGGTCACTGATCATCATAAAATGTGTTAAAGAAAGAATAAGTTTGAAATGTCCAATAATACTTTAAGAAATAGAGAGAAAAAAATTTTAGAGCCCAAGGAAAAGTTCGTTAAATAGAGAATACACTTCGCTATTTGGAGGTTATTTTACGAAGAAATTTTCAAAATGTTCTTGGTTCCAAGTAAAAGTTCGCAAAATAGAGAAATTCGCAAAATAGAGGTTCGTTAAATAGAGGTCCGACTGTATATAAAATGTGCCTCCCAGGGGGAAAAGGGGAGGGGAGGTGCATCATATGAAAGAGTGGTCAAAGCACTTTCTAATGATATATATCACATGATGGGTGTCCGAAAAAATTTAAAAAGCACCCCCTGGTGTTGGGAGGGGGGGAGCAAGGTTCATAACAGGTATATAACAACACGCTCGTATCCAAATGCTACTCAATCCGTGAATTTAAAAGCAATCGGTGAAGAACTTTCAGAGGTTAACAATTTTGTACAATATAAATTATAGCATAATATAATATTATAAATAGCATAGCAAATATAATAAATTTCTGCAAGTAAAAGAATAAGTAGCCAGTATGATATTTTCACATTCTACTTTTGCACAAATAAATTTATAGCATATTGGAGCTAAAGAAGAATGAAATAATGACACCTGCTCAACAACTATTACAAAAAAATGTATAAGAGAAAAAGAACTAATTGGTATAAAAATATTAAACTCAGAAAGAGCTTCTTCGGTAAAGGTTGAATAAATGTTTTTATATTTTTTACACTTGAACTCATATACACTAAATAAAGAAATTAGTTATTGAAAAGGTAGCAATTTTAATTTGAAGCACTATGTGTTAATGCCTAAAGAGTGGTAACAATGCTGCTATTTAATATTTTGATATAAATAGAATTTTTAGATATAAATGGTTATTCTTATATTTACTCTGTATGTGTAACTAATTTTCATAATTTTTTGGGGGTTAACATACATGCACATGTATGTAAGTTTAGATTTAGGTAATTAATAGTAATTTCCCCAAGTACAAATGCAAAATGGGCTGCAAATCATATTTGCTTGTTTTGTTACTATTTGTGCTACTAACTAATGAAATTATACTTAAATTAAAACATGAATACATTAAATGATTCACAGCTTTTATTACTAAAATAGGTGTAAAAAAAATTAAAAAGGTTTTAAACATTAAAACCAATATTCAGATATTAAAAATAAAATTTCCTGAGCGCTTTTGACCAAGCCCTGGTCATCATCAATGGGGTGAAAATGAGAAGACCTGCAGAATGCATACGAGTTTAAATAACGCAGGGCGAAACCAAAACTGAAAAAAGAGGGGGGAGAGGAGGGCGGATGAGTCCATAGAGCATTCCAAGCCAAATACTCCATAGACCCCACGCAGACTAAACCAAATATTCGGTATATGGCATGATAATACATTTAATACCTTTAAACTTTAAAATATAAAAAGTATTCTGTCAGCCGAACATTCAGTATTCGGCCAAAATCACTATTCAGGGGTCGATCCAGGCAAAATTCGGGACCTATATAGGGCCCTTTCACAAAATTCAGTTTCATAAACTAGGCCTCTTCACAAAAAGTAAATTTAGTAAAATGGGCCCCTTCATAAAGTTCCTTTTAATAAAA
The DNA here is from genome assembly GCA_963932465.1 of Maratus speciosus. Lineage (NCBI taxonomy): Eukaryota > Metazoa > Arthropoda > Arachnida > Araneae > Salticidae > Maratus > Maratus speciosus. The sequence continues at coordinate 481,034,402 of OZ010796.1, forward strand.
ACTTTTTTAAAATGTGTAATTTGTAAATAAAAACATGTCATGAAAACAAATTTTAGCAACAGGATTTTAAAAAGTTTTTGTTAATAAGTGCTTGGTATGAATTTGAGTATTTACAAAATATTATTTGTAACAAAAATATAACAAAATTCACAAAAATAACTTTTACTTTTCACAAAATGTGCCAAGAATAAAAACCTGCATTGACCCCTGCTAGTCGGTGCATCCCTAGTTTTAACAATACGATTCTCTCTAGTAATATTACATTTCAGTGTCTTTCTTTCTAAAGTGAATTATCTAATGAAGAGAGAATAATAAAATTCCTCAACAGAGAACTGTCACCAGTCTTGCTTTTATTTTATTGAAGCCATTGCTATGCAAAAGAAAACTGAATTTTGTTTTAACCAGATGTTCTTAAATTTGAAAAAATAAATGAGATTGTAAATGATAAAAGAGTGTTTGCTTAAGGTATAAGAATGTATTTTATTTATTAACATCACAGGCTCTAAATACTAGACAAACCAATCCAGTGTCCAGTAGCAGAAAATTCTCCAAGTGTCTGCAACAGATACTTCAGGGACAAAAAATAATCTGCAGGTAAAATATTTTTACAATTGAAACATTGATTAATCAAACAATCACTTCCCAGATAGCATTTTTTGCTTTTTAAAGCCTTTTTTCAACCATGCTAGTAAATGTTTGAATGCTTTTTAAAGGCTTTGCATGAAAAGTTTGTAAATGTTTTGTAAAGGATCGAAAAAGGTTCCTAGTTGACGCTATCTGAGGGAGTTTGTAAGTGTTTCATGATAAGCATGTGAAAAGGAAGAAATGAAAGGGTAGTTACAGGAGTTACAATCAAAGATTGATGAAAGGCTTTTATTACAAGCATGCATAAGAAAATGAAAATGGGGTTTTTATAAATCATAAAATCTTATTTGATAGAAAAATGAGATAAATAACTCAATTTAGAATTTTTCTGGGCTGAGCATATTTTTTTTTTTTTTTTTTTTTTTTTTGTTCCTGTGGAAAATTAAATTTTAGTCAAATATTATCTATACATTGAAAAATACTGGTTTTTATTAGTCCACTTGTTTATCAAATTGCTTATTTTAATTAATATGTTCATTTTTTATTTTTTACCTTGAAAGAAATTCTTAAAATTTGAATATACTTTATTTTTTAAATTATGAAGAATTATTATGTTTTTAAGATGTTATTTTATTTTTTTGCAATTTAAAAAAAAAATTATATTGCAAAATTCCTTAGAGGGAATGATAGCATCCCTGTCTTTTACTATGTATTTATAAAATATGTGTTTAATTTTTATCAATTCGCTACATTATTAGATCCTATTTTAATAATAAAAAAAGCTTAATAATGTTAAGAGGCTACTTCACTCACACAGAAACACCTGATTGCTAATGCTAATCCTCTGGGAGATTTTTTTTTTTTTAATATCTCGCTTGCACTTGGATATCATTTTTTTTTTTTTTTTTTTTTTTTTTTTTTTTTTTTTTTTTATTGCTGCAGTTTTGATACAAAGGCCATTTTTCGACTTTCTTTTACAAGGTTTTTTTGCTTATTAGGATATTTTGAGAACTGCTTTCGAAAGCGAAAATACTCTAATGAAAAAAAAAAAAACACATTGCAAACAAAACTGAAAACTTTAAAAAAAAAAAGGTCTTTGTACAGATTGACCACATGTAACAAATAATAAAATTTACAATATTGAAATGCAAACGAGATATTTAGAAAAATTCTCCCATAGGATTAACATTAGCATGCAAGTGTCTACGCATGAGGGGTGTGTAATCCCATTAAAGAAAATTTTCTTAAGGAAAAACACTTTCATTTGAATAAAAACCATTCCAACTAAAATTTTTTATTAATTATCAGCAGTGAAATTATTGAAGATTAAATACGTGAAATTTTTTACATTGCTAACTCGGCGCAAATCAACAGTGCATTGGAGCACTATTTCAAGGATCCGGGTTAGACATTTTTCACTCTGTTTATTTACGCTTAGTTAGCAACTTGAAAATTTTCACGTATTTAATATTCAAAAATCATTCTTATACACATAGACATAGAGTCTTGAAAATTATTGGCGAACTTAAAATTAAAAAAAGCAAAGGGATTTTTTTTTTTTTTGTCATTTATCCTTTAACAAAAGAAAAAGGGAGAAATTCAATAAAATAAAAAAACTAAAAGCTTTTTTATATTAAAGGGTAAGAAAAGTATTTAAAATGTTACTGGTAGGACTTGAGAACATACAACTCTATGTCTATGCTTATACATAGTAAATTTAATTATACTTTCAGTTACTTACCTTTTGAATCCAGTTCACTATTCAGGATCAGATAATTTTTTATTGTATACATATGTAATTAAATCTGTGTTTATCTACAATAAATAGCACATCAAATATGTGGAACTCCAATATAGTGTACATTTAATGACTGTAGAAGATTGTATATTTTTTATATTACTACTTCATTAAATTTTTTAATTCTTTCATTTATTAGACTTATTTCTTAGAATTTTCAATTATTATTTAGAGAATATTGTCAGATTTATAAAAAAAAATCCTCCATAGGATTCTGATTGATGACCACAGGAATATATTTAGTTTTTTCTCTGAAAATTATTTAATGATGCAAAATGCAAAAGAATTTTTTTTTACAAATTCAATGATCTTTCCAGCATTTTTACATAAAAATAGTAATTTCTTGCTTGTTTAACAATGTAAATTACATATTACAATAAGACAAATTTTAAAAATCATCTGCCTTCCTCCCTTCTCCAATGTTTTTCTTTTACCAGAGAAATATTATCCTATGTACAACAGAGCAAATACTAAACTAACATTATTTTTTTTTTGTTTTTTTAAAGTATAATTTAACTCACTTAAATTGTTCTTTTTTCTGATCGTAATTATTTTTAATAACTTAAGACTGAAGCAATGAAAAATTTTTCTCAGTATCAAGGAAATAGTCTCGAAAACAAATGAAACATCATTCAGTTTATAAAATTCTATTTATTTACATATAAAGAATTGATATAGTAATTTATTTACATATAAAGAATTGATATAATTAATTAACAGGAACTTCATTAAATTTTACTTTCTTCTTGATTCATTCTTTTCTCTCTAGAAAAAAATAAAAAATAAAATTATAAACACACATATTACATACGTATAGTAAAAATAAATAAAGTACAGTGTGACCTCGAAAATCCGGCATCAAAGTTATCTCGCCGTTTTTTTTTACACTTTCACCTTATAGGAGAAAGAAAAATAATAAATCGTTAAAGAATTAAAAATTTCGAGATTGAAAGCGATGGATTAGCTGACAGATGCTATGCTAAATTGAATCCCTTCTGAGTACAGAAGAAAAGGTATCAGTGGAAAAATGCTTAAATTTGACTGCAAAACTAACATCTGCTTTAGATAAATAAGACTGTATTTTCAAAATCAATATTCTACATTTGTGTAAAATTAAAAAAAAAAAAAAAAAAAAACTTGTTAAAAAACTGTTCAAAGAATTGAAGCAAATAAAATTGACATCGATGTTTAGGAAATTACATGAGAAGAAATGATATATATTAGATTTTTTTTTTGTAACATAGAAAATATGAATAGAAACTTTTAATTTTAATATTTTTTAAAATATTTAATTTTCTATTTTTCTCACATAACTATTACTTGGGTATGAATTAAATTACGAATAACGGCACCATTAAGACTATTAATAGTATTTTTGAAGTCAGAAATTCGGCATCGTCATGGTCCTGACAATGCCGGATTTTCGAGGTTATACTGTACACAATAGAGAGTGACACAGCCAGAATCTTCATCTGGGATTGTTACTCATAAAATGAACGTTTTGATTTTGTGACACACACACACACAAAAAAAAAAAAAAAAAAAAAAAATCCCTACTTAATGAAAAGCACAAATAACCATAATAAATCTAGCCTTTATGTGTTTAAAGTTTTCATAAAAGAGCATTTTCTTATATTTTCAGATGATGAAAAAAAAAAGAAGAGTAAGAAAGAGTAATAATTAGTGAAATAGGTGAAAAAAAAAAAAAGATTATATTCTATCAGCAGAGGGTATACACTAAAGAGTAAACACTATAGCTATAAACAGTATGGTTCAGTGACATATATAAATGGATACATATCCGATATTTATTTTCAAAATATCATGAAGTTTGATATTTATTTTCAAAATATTGTGTATATTTTCAGTCGAGCAGATTCAGATTCAGATTCAGATTCAGCCAGGCGGGGAGGCCTACCAATTGGTTTGAGCTCAACCAGCCCCACCCAGCAATGTTTATTTTTAAAATATATATATATATATATATATATATATATATATATATATATATATATATTACAGAGCAATTATTGAGTAATAAAATAATGGTAGGTAATAACAAATAATTGAGATAATGAAATAAGTATAGGTAACAATAGTAAGATAGCCGAGTTGAGCGCTTTACAGACGTATAACCTATAATGTTTCTTTAAAACAGTTATAGAATTAGTGTTATTGTTAAAGTAAAAGTTTGTTTGATTAGTTCAATAGCTGATCATCATTATCATATAATAGGTCCTGTGGAGGCATTTGGAAAAGTCCTTGATTGTTTTCAATCAGTGTTAAGCAGTTTATAATTTTTTGCAATAGTGCTGGTTGTTTTCTGATTATTTTGAACCATGAAGAGAGACTTATCGTTCTGGAGATTCTGAGGGGTATATGGATGTTAGTGTGCATTCCGTTACGTAGTGCAGCGAGGTTCCTCGTTTTCCACACGTGCAGTAGCCCGAGTCGACTTTTCCGAACTTTACAAGATAATCTGGAAAGGGCCCGTGATTTGTTGCAAACAAGAAGAGGTTTCTGTGTGATAGTAATGTCTCCTCTGAGACAATAGGTAGAAGTGAATATGTAAACCTTCCTTTATGATCAGAGTCCCAAATTCTCTGCCATTCCTGTTGTATTTGTAATTTTAGTTGTCGTTTGAGATGAGATGGTGGGAAAGGTAGAAATACTTCTGGTAAGTTAGGATTTATGATTGCTTCTTTTGCCTTTTGATCTGCTGCCTCGTTTCCTGCTATTCCGGAGTGTCCTTTTATCCATTTTAGTATTATCTTTTTATTTGTATTCTGTAGTAATTGAATTATGTTCTGGACCAGTGCTATTTTTGTTGTGCTGTCTTCAATGGCTTGTATGCTCGAGAGACTATCTGAATATATTATTGCACTTCCGTACTTGCTTTTTTCCATCCATTCCACTGCTCGAAGTACCGCTAGCATTTCCGCCTGGTATACGGTGTTTTCTATCCTTAATTTTGTTTGAAAAGTATGGCATAAGATTGAGTTTTCGTATGCACAGAATGCTAACCCCGTCCCTTCTTCCATTTTGGAGCCGTCTGTGTAGATTTGTACTTCCATTTGGAGGTTTTCATTTGCCTTTTGTAGGTAATTTTTGTAAGGACATACTGATGAATTTGGGGATTTACCTTGATAGAATTCTGGTCTAAATTCTTCTACTGGTGTCCCCAATCTTAGTACTTTCCCCGATGTAGCAATCTGAGCTACCCTGAGATGCAGTGGAGGGATTCCTGTTAAGGCACAAAGTGCAAGAGTGGCCGTTTTTCTATATGCGCCCGACACAAAAAGAAGACACTGGGCCTGTATTGAGGACAGTAAGCGAAGCCCATGAGATTTCTGTAGGTAGTCGTACCAAACAGCTGCTCCATACGTTATCTTCTTTTCTAAGATTGTTATATACCAGATTTTTAAGATATTTTTATTTATCCCTCCTTTTTTTGATGTAAGTTTTAGTAGATTCTGGATTATTGAATTCAGCTCTGTTCTTTTATTTCTTAGGTGAGGCAAAAATGACAGTGTTTTATCTAGGGATAAACCAAGGTATAGGAGCGTATTTTCGGATTTCAATCTGTAATTATTTATTTTAAAGATTGGAGCTCTTTTTAGATATTTAGGTTTTCTGATATTTAATGCCTTACATTTTCCATATGAGATGTTCATTTGGTTTAAGTCTGCCCAGTCACTCACTATTTCCAAAGCCTCCCTGGCTATCTCTTCTAGTATTTTCCTTGTTCTTCCATACACCACCAACAATATATCGTCTGCAAACGCTATCACTCGAAATCCTCTTCTTCTTAGTAAATTTATTAACTTCTGTATAAACACTCTCCACAGGAAAGGTCCTAAACAGGAACCCTGAGGGCAGCCCTTAGAGAGCCAATGCAGGATTTCTAGTAGCCAATTTGGATAAATGCCCCTCTTCGATAAATAGGACCTTATGGTTTTGACATATGCTTCTTCTATTTGTAACTCTTCTAATTGTTGTATTGTAATATCCCACGGCAAGTTGTCGAATGCATTCTTAAAGTCCATAGATAGGAGGGAAATATATACATCTTCTTGCTTAAGTAAATCTATTTGTGAGAAAAGGTCTCTTATTGCTGTTTCTGTTGATCTATTTTCCTGGAAGCCATGCTGGGAAGTAAAGGTTTTATTTGTTGTATGCAGATAGTAATTTATTCTTTTTAGAAGTATTTTTTCGTAGACCTTTCCAAATACTGAAAGTAGGGTTATCGGTCTATAAGATGCCGCTTCATTTGCTGGTTTGCTTGGTTTTAGAAAGAAAACAGCTTCACCGACTTTCCAATCATCAGGAAAATAATTCAGAGTTAATAATGTGTTGTACATTTCTAGTATTAATTCTGGCTGCGTCTTGAATAGATTTCTGAGTATTACGTGGTCTATTTCATCTGGACCAGGAGCTTTGTTTTTGTTAAAAACATAGATTGCTTGTTTTATTTCCTGTAATAAAATTTTTGGTACTGTGGAGTTTGGTTTGAATATATAAGGTTGGGTTTCCTTTGATGGTCCAAATATTTCATTTGTTATATCTTGAAAAAATGTTTATCTTGTTTGAGTTTGATGGATTGAGTTTGAAAATGCGTAAGTCTCCTGCCTATAGAAGTCCTGAAAAGCGATCTTTTTAAACTTGCCGTAAGGCTCTTTTGTGTTTCGACAAAAACTTTTCCAAGCTTCAGATTTTGCTTCTTGAATCAATTTTCTGTATTTCGCTCTTTCAGATTTGAATTTTATGTAGTTATCTGGTACTGCTTCCGGAGTTTTCGTAACTTTTCTCAGAGCTCTAACATAGTTCCTTTGTTTTCTCAAATTTTCATTCCACCACGAGATTGATGGTTTGAACGAACTTTTCCTTTTCTTGAAGTGAGTTTCACAATTTTCTTTTACCAGTGATATGAACAATGCATATCTTTCTTCAAACTCTTCCGGTGTACTTATACCTTTGAAATTTAAGTTTCTTTCTTCTATGTTTTTCTTAATTGCATTATTAAATTTTGTTAGTGATATTCCTTTTGTTCTGTATCTACGTTTCGGTAAATCTGGTATTTGAAGGGAAAGACTCGTTGTTGCCAATCTGTGATCTCCATAATCCATGCTTTCTTCAACTTCCCAACCTTTTATATATTGAAAGAGTTGAAACAATGATAGCGCTAAATCCGGCCATCCTTTCAAGTGTTTAACTTCAAAGGTCGGGATGATGTGCGGGTTATTCACAACTAGTAGACGCTGTGTACTCATTTGACTGATGACATGATGACCTCTATCATCGTCATTTCCATATCCCCAAAGCTGACTATGGGCATGTAAGAATGAACCGCAGCTACACGCTGCTTATCTGTCTGCACTGCTGCAAGATCGTGACTTGTCTTAGTGTGTAAGTAAAGTTCAAAACAAAGACACACTGGTTGATCACAGTAGTATAGTAACACACAAAATTGTCCTTGTGTAATATACCACTAAATGGAGATTCTGGACTGGTCATCACATTGTTCGTTATATGTAAACACTATAGTTCTGGTTCTACAGTTCTGTATACTTGTAGACTGGTGATGTATGTCACTGAATCACACACAATTTTTGTTTCCCAAAAAAATTTTCCTATCTACTTTAATAGCCAATGAAACACATAGCAATAATAATTTAGAATAATTCATAAGTCCGAAATTATTTACTAAATTAAAACATGTTTCTGACTTATTTTTCAATTACAACATACAGTATGGCTTTTACATATGCTTATCAATTAAAACACATTATATAATACTAACAATAATTTCAATATGATACCCTACTGTATATATATACACTTTAACAAATTCACATGAAATATACCTTATTTCACAAGATTTAAACACTCTAAAATATACCTTCTTTTACATTATTGTATTTTCGAAAATATGAATAATAATATTCATTTTCATAATACCTGTCACATTCTTTTCATGAAGTATTACCTATGATTAAAGAATTGCAGTACTAAAACCTAAAATAACTAGCTTACTAACTGCTTACAAAATCTGTAAGTCTACTGTTCTATTTATTTAATTCTTTCTTTTCTTTTTTTTTTCTAAAAGAAAGATTTATTATTTAATTCTTATTTTATTTATTCAATATATATTACAACACAAATGATAGATTTATTCATATCAACTACAGAATACGTAACCTAACGTTTATTACATTACTCAAAAGATAACTTTCAATCTCTTCCATTAAAGAGTAAGCGCATAAAAACTCGTAATCGCTGTCATCGCTGAGTTATCTCACATACTCTATCTATCTCCAAAAAGGACGCGTTGCAGTTTATTTTTCCTGCATCTGAAAGGAAAATAATCATTGTTACTTAGCAACCGTTAAATCACCTTTGGCTGACCCCCTAAGAACTGGCTGGACAAGAACTGCTTATCTACAACGCCACTAATCGCTTTCACCCCCCTGACAAAACGAGGCGAGGGACGAGACGCGGACACAAGGATTACACGATATTTTACGCAGGTATGTATAACCATATTTTATACTGTAAAAATGACTATATTAAAATGCAATTTTATACTAGAATGAAATACTATTTATGAGTTTTCTAATGCTGTAAAAATTATTTTAATACGCCCATTTAAATATTAAAAATACGTAAAAAAAAAACTCCAAAAAAAATGGTCAAGAATTCCCCTGATTTCAATCTGCGTTGAAAACGAGGCGTAAGAAACCTGTTCTACGAAGAATTCTCCCGCTAAATGAACAGCTAGCGTACTCTCCGAAGACCTGAAATTATGTTTCCCCATATCAGTGAAATACCCACGTTATTTTATTTAAATATAAAGCCTGGTTAGCCCCAATTTTGCTATGCCTATGACTTATATACACGAAATAATAAATCTATATTACTGGTCTCTAACATAAAATACTGTCCCATAAAAATCCACCAATTTAACCTTAAATGAGAAAAACCTTCCTTTAACGGAATCCTGTTTTCCCAGATTAACATGACACATTCTACTTAATGTGTACCGTAGATACTGTTGTACAGACCATTAGCCTTCCCTTTTAACGTACTTAACTAATTCTGCAACAGTTGATACCAATAAACTCAAAATCAAGCACTTTCCTGAAACGGAAATCCCATCGCTGATTTAAATGAGTAATTACGCTACCTGTGATATTCAAAACACTACCTAGCCGGAAAAATTAGAAATTCAAATACCCTTATCTAATATCCGAACAGTAAATATCACCCAATACCTTGTATTTACTTTTAAATACACTCGTGAAAACGGGACATAACGTTACACTGTCTAAGACGGAAACACAATTCTCTACCTATGTCCTACCCTGACCAATTATAAATTGAAGTATTCTACTTCCGTAACTACCAATCCTCTTTACATAATAAACTCCCTTTTAATAATTTATAATACGAATTTTAAAACTGTTAACACCAAAAATAACCCGATTTTAAAATTAACTTTAGTAAACCAGAGAAGAAAAAAGTTTTATTTTAAAATTAAAATTATATCTAAACACTAACTTTTTACTTTTATTTCGTTAAAGTATTTAATTTCTTTATATTAACCTTCGCTTTTATTTTATTTTTTTAGGCAAATTAAAGTACTCCAACGCAGCCGACTGACTGTCCATCCGAGTTTTCCGGAAAGGAACCCTCGACCCGCGAGCGTAGCACCCAACACGGATGTTCAGCTTCAACCACCTTGGATTACCAAATTTACCAGGTAAATATTATTACTACTCTACAACTTACTTTTTAATATTAAAATTACTTTACTGTTTTTAAAAGTGCTATTAATCCCGAAATTTATTTATTTTTTAGTTCTTTTTTTATTAGCGACTAAAAATTGCCAATTTTGGAAAAATTGATGACTGGTATACACCTTTATTTATTTATTTTAATGCCTAATAATTTTTTTTCAAACAAACCAATTGTTAAATTATATTTTAGTAATCTAACCAAAAATTTAAGTTTAAATTTTTTTTTTAACTTTTGAATTTTTACAAGTGCTAACGATCATTTATAATTAAATTATTTAATTATACCATTGCTTAAATGTGGAGCAAACATGCAAACCATGCTTTCTCCTTCAGATACAAATTTTCAAAAAACACAAAAAACTGATAAATAAGAAAATAACTTGTATTTAATTCTCATTTTTATTGTGTATTTTTATTACTGTTTATTAGAAAGAATTGCAAGCATACCTAAGATATTAAACATAAAACAAATTAATAAAATGCATTTAATATTTGGAGAAATCACGTTTTGACCGAATTCAGAGGAGGAAACATGTTTTGATTGTTTGACAAGTGGATAAAACGCTTTTTGAATGAAATAAGTTCTAACTCACAAATAATACAATAGCATTATTTTATTTGAATAAATACCGAATTTCAGTTGATTATTGTTAAAATAAAATGACAAATTATGGTACCTAGTAGTATTCATTAAATATTTACTAAATAAATACTCATTTGCCAGAAATCCACTTTAAATTTTAAAACCAATATCTTCATCTAGACAGTTATACACATATCCCTCTTCTTTATTGCAGGCTTATCAATCATGGATAATGTGGTTGTATCATTTGAATATATCATCAGGTTGATTTTGCCACTGTTCACTATACATTACCTTCAAAAGTTTTTTTAACATCTTTGTTCTTTTCAACTGGTATGGCGTGGCTAAGAGGAAGATATTCTAAAACAACCCTTTGAACAAGGCAACAGTAACTCCCTTTTTAAGAAGATTTACATCATATTCTTCATTTAGATCTTGAAATCTATAATTCTGGAAGCCTTTAACTTTAACAGTTCTCTTATTTTTTTCTAAAACAATCCGTTTCAATTGTGATATGTATGGTAGGTTTCGAAAGTACACATTAAGTGACAACTGTGATTGGCAGACTGGAGAAATCACTGCTTGATTGAATGCAGGCTTTGGAGGAAACACTCTTTGATTGAAACGTCAAATTTTAAAATTGATTTATAATCGGAGAAAAATTTTTTTTAGTAAAAAATACCATTTATTTCTGTGCAATTTAACACAGAGTTCATAAAAATAACAATAACTCATTTTTTTATTTTTTTGTGAGAAAACACGGTTTGAATGTTTGCTCCACAAATGCATTTTATTTAAAACTAATTTATTTAAAATTTTCCTGCTAAATTAATTTATTTAACTAATTTTTAATTTAAATTTAATTAGCAAGAATAAAACATTCATTAAAACCTAAAATGTTTTATATATATATTTTTTTTTAATTTTTGCCTACCTGCAATTTACCAAAATTTATTTATTTATTCTGCATATAATTTGCTCAAATAAATAAAAATACTCTCAAAAAATTTTTTTGCTGAATTCGTTATCAGAATTCCGAACTTTATTTAAAACTAAAACGTTCATTCTAATATTTTAATTATCACTTTTTAACCTTCTAAAGAAAAAAAAATTTTTTTATTTATTTTATTTATTCTAAATTTTAATCCTAATTTAGAATATTTTCTTTATTTATTTATTCAGTTTATATTTTAATAGCAAGCCTAAAATACATTAACTTTTCGTTAAATAAATGGCTAAACGCTACAAACGTTATATAAACTCTACAATTTTTTTATTTATTTAATTTTCTTTTATTCAGTAAACTCATTTATTTTAACCCCATTAACGCTAATATATGCGCCGTACCAAAGAATAGTCATTGTACTTTAAAATACGTAACTTCTACCAAATCCAAGATAATGATATTTCGCTGGTTTTCTTGCAGATAATGACATATGTCGAAGAATTAAATTATGGGAAGCCCATACCCCAATGTAAATTATGTCGCCCAAAACGACACCTCGGGAGACCACCCCTCTACGCTGCACCTTGTAAGTACACCTACTACAATCATTATCTTACTATATATGCATGAATCACTATCCTGTCTGCAGTAAACTCCGCCCACAGTCTGGGCGACACGTCTACTCTCTGTTGTTTACCAACCTGTCCCTTTAAATTTTGACACGAAAGTCGTTTGATAACAACATACCACTTTGTGCCTTTGCACCGAAACCAATTTTAAAGTTTAATACACATATAAACATACTTATTTACACAAATATTATATACAATTATTACTCAAAGTAGAATATACCCGAAAACTACCCTTTTAGGTACACTTAACCCAAAATTTTACGTGAATTATTTTAAAAATAGTTCCGTTGAAAAAGAAATACCCAAATTTTGGTACGCCTGTACCGCTACCTAAAACTTGACAATAGTAATTTTAATGAAAACCGTGACTTACGTAACCAATATTTGTTACTGCTGGCTTAAAATTACTATCAATACGAATTTATTTATAAATAAACTTCAATATTTGTTTTACCCATAAAAAAAAACACTTGCCTGTTAATGCATGAAATTACAATTTCATTTTGCTATATTTATATGCCTGCATTTTTTCTAACACGCATGCTGTCAAAATTATTTATTTATTTATTTATTTATTTAAACCTGCATGCTAACACCTGTATCAATACTGTGAATTTCAGCACACAGAAGAAGATGATGATTGTAAAACGAAAACCATATTTCAATTGCATTTATTTATTTATTATTTATGTATAACTTGTCATTATAACTTTTATTTATCATATTTTAACGTATTTTTTGCAATGTGTCCAAACCATACTACTACTAGTCTACAATAAACTCCTACCTTTAAACCAGACCCTGAGAAAAAAAAAATTCTCAAAAATCCCGAG